>QEPC01011740.1:52662-117695 GCA_003113815.1 Sphenodon punctatus
GAAGATTGAACACAGGGAGGGATAAAAACAAAAAATAACAACTAAATCTATCTAAGCTAATGTAAATAAACGAGAATATGGGGTAGATGGGTTGGATGGGTGAAATGGGAGGAGGATTGCAATGGATTGGGGAGCTGGGAAATGCTGGGGGAAGGAGTCTTCTGAAATGCCTGCTGCGAACAGTGACTAGCTCAGAAGGTAATGGGAAGGAGAGAGGCAGACAGTTTTGTTTCTTGCTGCGCCCGCCTTAAATCAAGCCCCATTGGCTCCGTGCAGCCTAGCCTGTGGCCAATCGCAGACTGCCAAGCCAGTGGTCTGAGTCGAAAAGGGATGGTGATTCGGCAGGCTGTCTGCTACTCCAAGCCACTCTCCACCCCTGGTGCCTGGAAGTCTGCTTCTAGCTGAGTCAAATGACTTCCCCCTCCCTGCTACATTTGGCCTTCCAGTGACCTGACAGAAGACCACGTTTTAGCCACCCGAACACAACCGAATGCGATTTGAATTGAATGAACTGTTCGGTCATTTCGTTGTTCGGTGTTCGGGTCTGTTCGGTGTGTTCGTCATTTCGTCGTTCGGTGTTCGGCTCTGTTCAGTATGTTCGTGTTCATGTTCGCGTTCGGTTGTCTGAACAGGCCGAGTTCGGGCTGAACACCAAACTACCGAACCGCATTCGCCCATCCCTACTCCTCTCCCCCATCACCTCCACTACCCGGCAAAGCCCCTGGGTGAGGAGCCCCACTGAGGGAGGAGATGGGGGCCTACCATGATACCTAAGGGGGAACCAGGGTGGAACCATGGGGAGACTAGAGGGAGGAGTCACCCACTTGCCTTCTCTCCCTCCCTACCTCTACCACTTGATGGGGCCACTGGACAAGCAGCCGTGTCAGGGGGAACATGGGCAGTGGTGTGACACGGCTTCACACTGTTGAATGATGTTCAATTTTTTGTCCACTATAACCTGCAAGTCCTTCTTGGTGATGGACAATACCAGACTGAAATGCCCTGCTCCTGGGTAAGACGTGCCCAGAATAAATTTACCCTGGACAAAAGCTATTATTTTGGCCACTCAAAAGAAGAGTTTAAATAACACAATCCTCTCTCCTCTGCATGAGTAGATGGGAGTAGACAGGAGAAAATTACTTTGTGGAAGCATGCCTAGAAATAAGTCTCCCAAAGAACCTTTCTGAGTTGTCCATAGATACATGATGGACAGATCCCTCATTCTGTTGAGATATATATATTCAAGGTCTCCCTACATATCAAGAAACATGAATAGTTGTAATATCGTTCCATATCATTCTTGAAAATTAGCACCATCACTTGAAGTTTGTTGTTAAATCTCCGTGTACATCATAAGTGAGCTAGAACGCACATGCTGGAGACATAAATTTTCTTTGTTGCTCCTGAGGACAAGACTAGAAGCAATGGGCTTAAATGCCAAGAAAGTAGATTTTGGCTAAACGTTAGGAAGGACTTCCTAACTTTAAGAGCTGTATGACCATGGAACAGACTGCCTTGGTGGGCTCTCCTTTGATGGAGGTTTTCAAACAGAGGCTGGACGGCCATCTGTCAGGGATGCTGTAGCTGTGGGTTTCCTGCACTGAGCAGGGGGTTGGACTAGATGACCTCTGAGGACCCTTCCCACTCAATGATTCTATGAATTGTCAGAGACATGAGCTGTCTTTGGCAGGAAGGGTGGGGTAATAAATTTAAATAAATAAATAAATACATTTTGTTTCTTTCTCTGTATCTTCTGAATGACATAGGGAGTGCCACTCAGCACTAATGGTTAGAGGCATCTTGATGACTGAATATCTGGATTATCTCAGGAATGGGCCCAAGCCACTGTGATTGGCCACTGTCAGAGACAGGATGCTGGGCTAGATGGACCATTGGTCTGACCCAGTATGGCACTACTTATGTTCTTATGAAGCTAATCTCTTCTAGAAGCTAAGTTTATGGGGAGTGCACATCCCAATCAAACTGCATGCTGGTATTGGGGGTGGGGCCCTTTGGTCATGCCCTTCGGTTGGGCCAGGAGGTTGGGATGGAGGTGTCGCTAGTGGAATTACCCAATGCAAGTTTGTATTGGTAAAGGTTATGAGGAGGCCTCCTGTTAAATTGGATAGTAGTTTTTCTTTGTAGTGTGGTGTACTACAGTGGTGGGTTTCCCCTGTGTGGGATAAAGACCCAATATTGTATTTATATATTAATTTTAGCCACCTTGAGCTGACTTGGGTTGGGAGAGTGCAGGGTATAAATAAAAAGTGTAATGTAAGTAATACTTCTAGGAGAGAAAATGTAAAAAAATCCATCACAGTAGCATTTAACTTTTAAGATGGGAACTATGCAAAAATGAGGCCACTAGTTATTTAAAGGAACATCCACCAGGATTCAATGCTGGCAAGCCTACTTAAAAACACTGTCTTTGAGGCCTAGATTATATGTATACCATGAAAAAAAAATGGTGAAAAGAGGACCAAACAAATGCAAGCATGGCTAAATGATAAAATCGGCTAATGGAGCCCCAAAGTACTTTTAAAAAATTGAAAGAAAGTCTGATGAGGAAAATAGGAAGGAGCATAATCACTGGCAAGTTAAATGTAGAAGTATAAGCCAGGCCAAGAGAGAATTTGAGAAACAATTTGCTAAAGATACAAGGTCTAGTAACGTACATTTAAGAGGCAGGAACAGACTGCCTCTGCTTCTCCAAGTGCGAGCCCCAAAAGCAATGGGGAGAGGAGGGTTCTACTGCTTCTGGACTAACAAGAAGGGAGATCTCAGACTGGCCTGGGACATTCTCCCAAGTTCCTGAGATGGCTCCGTGTCCGTTCTCCTTTTACACTACTCTGGCAACAGCTGTGGCAGGGAGAAGATCTGTTTAGTGGATCCTTTCCCTACAACAGCTTTTAATTCCCCAGTCTCCCACTTCTACATAGTTGTTGTTGTTACAGACATGACAATAAGTATGTGGAAGGGGCGGGCACGTTGCTGGAGCTTGTGCTGTGGGTAAGTGAAAAGCCTCTTCGTAGGGGTGGCAAAAACTTGCCCTCTAACAAACATGACACATGCCATGCGGTCCTATGCAATGATTCTGATGTGGTCAGATCTTTCCTGCTCTTAGTTACCCATCTCTGCTGTAAAGTGTAGACTGGAAGCATGTGAACTCCCCTCTGCAGGATCCATGGCTCAGGGGTAGTAATTGAACAGGACTGAGGGAGAAGCTCCTTAGTCCGTCATGCTCCGTTAAGGGTTCTAGTCAGTGTTCACTCCCAACTCCACACTGTCTCCTTTCCCAGAGAGGAAGAGCAGGGAACAGGTATGGTGGCCCTTCAGGCTCTAATACTGCCAAGGGGCTGGGGGGAAGACTATGCAGATTGTGGGGAAAGGTCCAGGGGTGTAGGGTCGGTGGGGAGGTAACCTGTTTTCTTTGCACGTTTCTCGTGTTTGACTCAGGCTGCAAGCCTGCTTCCACCCAAAACCCCCTTTCTCCTTGGGGGATCATATATAGAAACTCTGTCAAGCATGGGCAATGCTTCACCCAAGAGCTGCCTAAAGAGCCACAAAATGCTTTATATTGATTATAGCTCCCCCCTGGGAACAAGGCAATGTGGCTTCTCACCCCTTCTGGTGTCAAAGCTCCAGTTCCCAAAGTATCTGGTGGGTTCAGGCAGCAGCAGTAGTGGCTCAGGGCATGGTGGCCCTGCTCCCATGCCCCACCCCCCGAGGCTCTGGCAGCAGCAGCAGCAGTGGAAATGAAGGCTTGGCTTATATTGCTCCTGAGTGAGCAAAGTAGTTCAAATGATCTTTTATTGCACCAACTGTTGTCAGGGCTGGACCCAGGGTTTGTGAGGTCATGTGCGAAGTCTTGGTGCAGGGCCTAATTTGCATAATTAGACCCCACCTAATTATGCAAATGTGTACATTTACATAAAAAATTACTCCCTCTGGACAGGAAGGATTCCCATTCTCCATCCTTCTGAGCAGCCATGAAGAAGCATGGCCTCCACATGCTTCTCCCCACTCCGCGGCTTGCCACCCCTTGGCTACCTTACCTGGTGCTCAGCCGAGCGGCCATAGACAAGCATGGTCTACCAGTGCTTTCCCACCCCCTCCCCAGCCAGGAATGGTTCCACTGCAGGGGCAGCCGGGCGGGCAGTGAGTCAGGTGCAGAGAGACTGTCTGCATCCACTGCCTTACTGGGGGATGGGGTGAGCTTAGCCAGCCTGGCCTCCAGGACCTGTTGCTTCTTGCTGCTGGTGCCGCTTGTGCCTTGTGCACGCAACACATGCGGTGCGACCAGTCCAGAGGTGCTGCTATCACACACACAAGACACCTAAAGTGCAGCCAGCCTATTAAGCGCATTATGCCATGAAAGGAGACATATATATATATATATATATAAAACCAGTTCACTTGTGCCCCCATCATCAATTCACGCTGCACCCACCCCATAACCATTTAATTTGTGCCCCCGAAGCAGCATGAATTGATTATATGGGGGGTGCAAATGAACTGTTTTTGGGCTGTGGGTTTAAAGACCGTATTCTTGTTAGCAATAACTTCATTAAGAAGAGTTAGTGAAATAGCAACCATAATAATCTGACTGTTGTTGTTGGAAATAAACAAGCTCTCAGGCCACACAGGGTGCCTTCTCAAGCATGGGGCATAGCCAGTCAAAAATATATACGTACTGAGCAAATACAGGGCAGATCATATATAATTTTGACTGACTATGCTCCATACCTGAGGAGGGGCCCTGTGTGGCCCGAAAGCGTGCTTATTTCCACTAACAGCACTTGGTCCAGTGAAAGAGATCATTAGAACCACTTTGCTTCCCTCTGTCCCTTGGGACCAACACGGCAACCACACAATCGCCCTTAGCGAGTCACATGAACATGCACCCAGGCAGTGACTTCCTGCCTGACATTGCCAACTTCCAGCAAGGTGCCTGAGAGCTTTCACATGGCTCCTGAGCTGCCATTTTCTCACCTCTGTTCTATGGGATTATCCACGCCAGGCTCCTTGGCCCTGTTCCCCTTGTACCTCTCACTGAAAGAGGAAACAATATGGCCCTCACTTTAGGGCTGTAGAGAGGAGGCTCAGCTGAGTCCAGGCCCTGGACTCTAGGAGTCATCCTCTGAAAGTGCCCTGAGCACCGCCTGGACATTTTCAGAGTGGGTAGGGGAGGGAGTGGAGGCAACACTCCGCTTACACCCATTCTGAACATTTTCTAGTGGCACCTCAGGCAGCTTGCAAAGGGCTCCACCAAGAAGGAAGTATTCAGGGTAGGCAGGGGTGAAGTGCTGCCACCCCGAGTCTTAAAACATCCTTCCTGGGGGGTTGCTGCCACTCCAGGGAGGGCCATGCCGGGAGTCACGGTGGTACCTCAGCCTTTACAGGGAGAGGGTGACAGTAGGTTTGCCACCTAAGCAAATTTTTAAGGAACACTTATGAAAAATACATGTTGCAGGCCCTTCCTAAGGCACCAATGCAGGTCCTGCAACATGTATCTTTCATAAGTGTTCCTTAAAAATGTGCATAGGTGGCAACCCTAGCTGAGAGCCTTGGGAGACCTTCCACGTAGGAAGACTCTGCCCCCTTGTCCTTAAGGGGTGGCCAAAATTGAGACAGGAGCCTGGGCCCTTGCAACACCACTGCCTCAGTTATTCCATGTTAGAATTGTAAGCTTCACAAATTAACAATTCATTTTTAAAGAAAAGCACTGCATCCCGACTTGGAAAAACATCTAGTAGAAGTGGTTGTGTCTCACTCACCTGGGCAGATGTTCACAGCTTCACAAACCACCATTGCTGCTAGATAAAGTAGCGCAAACCGGGTTTGTTTGGCAGCCCTCTCCATCATTGGCACTGGTCTCTGCAGGGCAGCCCTGTTTTGTCGTCTCCTTTTCTTTAGCCTTCAGATCTAGGAGCCTTTACTAAGCAATGAAAAATGTCAATTAAGCCCCACATCAGAACTCTCTCACCCCTATCCCCATTGTGTGGTGGTCTTCAGTAGAATCTAGATGCATTCTGCCCAGTGATCCATGTGTGGAGCACTGACAAGCAGGATTGATTTGGAGAGGGTGTGCATCTTCAAGCATGGGCTTCTTACTCTCTGGTTTCCCTTTGAAGAACTAAGTGTTTTTTCTCCTGGAGCTAGTCTTAAGCAATTATCACTTTCATTGTAAATGTGTGAGGTCAAATTTAGATGCTATGATAGTGGATAAGAAAACTTTCTTTGCTTCCATCACAGTCACAGCATAGTCCTTCAAAAACAATCTATGCTGCAATTGGTCTGCTTCAGCATGAATCGAGCACCACCTGCCCTCTAACAGCCTACCCTCCTGCTTCATCTGCATCAGGCCCTCCATATACCAGAGAGACTTGTGCTGATGAATTGGTGGGAGCAGATGCTTGGATGCAACCGTGTCGATGGCCATGGTAAAAATGTCATTCCACAAAGCGACCAGGCCATTGACAGAGCAGCCATCAGGGTCAGTGGGTATATCCCCCAGAGAGTTCTGGAAACCAATTAGATCCATCAGTCTCTGGGGGCGGACCAACCTAAATGGTCCACCACCACGATGAGGATGTAGGAGGGCCGGGATCTGGAATTTCAGGAGGCAACAGTGCTCTAACAACACCCCTGATAATCAGTGTGGTATCCTTGGCAACAGTGCTCCAACAACACCCCTGGGGTAACTGTGGGCCCCGCAATGGACTTTCTTAAAGCTGTACACACATATGCCACAATCAGAACCCCTGTCTCCAACCTGGTGCAAAACATCAAATCCAATGTGTGTCGAGCCTCATACATCAGGTCCGATATTATTGCATAAGTATTTTTGTCATAATGATCTCTATAGACTATGGTTAGGAGATTAAGAAACTTGGAAGACTCGTCTTATAAGAATTTAATACCATATTGGATGAAAGTGATCAAAACAATAATCAGTTTATGAATCTGCCTAGGTGATATATAAACTTAGTTTCTTGACCACCAAAGTGATCAGAGTGGTGCAGAATGCCACGGCCCATCTCCTTATGGGAGCGGGCCGCAGGAAGCACATGACACCTGTGCTCCATGCTCTGCACTGGCTGTCTATAAAGCATCGGGTCAAGTTCAAGGTGCTGGTTCTAACCTTTAAAGCCCTTCACGGCCTGGGCCCCGCTTATCTGTGGGACTGCCTCACTCCCCATTAGGGCTGAGGCGGCAGAAGCTTTTGTCACGCTGCCATTCCATTCCGAGAACTCGGCACTTAATGTGGCTTCCCGCTGACTTCCCCTTGATATTTCCACGATTCTGCATTTCCTGCTGCCAGTAGCTGCAGATGCGGCATGTCTGCAGTTTGTGAATTTTTCCAATGTTCCCAATGTTTGGTATTAGCAGAAGAGCCACACAATGTTGCTGCATACAGCAAGCGGGTTTTATGCCACCTTCCGTCACTGCTGATGCGAGAGAGACACTCAGGGTGGAAGGAGCATGTGCACAACTGTGTGCGCCGTGCCTGGGAATTAATGAATTGATTGAAGAAGAAAGAAGGAAGTTGACATATTCTTCCTCCTTCCAAACAAATTCCCCTGTGCTGGCTCGGGCTGGTGGGCAGTCTCTGCAGTGATGATGATCACTCAGTGCTCCAGTGGTCAATCATTGATTTGACGGAGGTAGACACTGACAGACAGAGATAGCCTGAAGTGCAGTCTGAGCGCGTGATGTTGTGTGTGACTGTGCAGAGCTTGGCTGGGGGGACCTAGTCTGAGCCCCTGGGCTGGCAGATCTCACCCCACTGGCAGACCGCACCCCCACGGAGCTGAGCCGGGAGGAACAAAGTGAGGCACTGACTGTGTAACTGACATGATACTGACTAGGCTAGTCAGTATATCATGTCAGTTGCACAGCCCTCACTTCCCAATCCCCGGCTCTTGCAGCTCCCCTCGGCCGTAGGGGGAGCGGAGTGGAGTGAACTCGGAGCCGAGAGCCGGGGACTGGGTCTGAGGGCTGTGTGACTGACATGCGGACACTAACATTCTGGCAATAGGATTTATGCAGGTCATTTCAAACCTGCTCTTGTAAAGGTACCATAGGTTTTGGCTGCTTAGTTGTCAATGCGCTTTAAAAAACAAACGCAAGTATGGTTAAAGAAGCAAGCGCATAGAGTCTTTCACAATTCAAGGTAATATCATATACGGGGAAAAGAAAAAAGTACTGGTCTGCTGTATGTGGGTGTGCCGATTATTTTCCCCACTGGTGGGAACTGGGGAAAAGATCATTGTCCCCTATGGTAATACAGATATAGTAGGACCACACTGTTGTTCAAACCATAAGGCCACTGTAGTGTAGTGGGTAAGGTGCCTGTTATAGCAGCTGCTGGCCTAGAATCTTGGGCTGTAGAGACCAGAGTTCAAATCTCCTCTCAGCCTCCCCTGGTATTATTACACACTATGGGTATTTTCAGACGTGACGTGAACCACAGTGAATACCCACCTGTGGTCACTGTGCCCTGCATGTCTGTTTGGTGGCCGCCAGATGTTCACCACACTGAATACCCACATGGGGTCAATTTCAACCATGCTTCCCGGGCTCCCGGTGGGGAAATCCGCAAAAGTGTGATGAAAGTGATTCCAGGTGGGCATCAATAAAAAGTAATGCCTGGTCAGCTATCAGGGCCCGGAATCCCCGGTGGGATTCCGGGCCATGGTGAACTCGGCCAGATGCTGCGGCGGCATTGGCCTTGCCACCCGCCCATCTCCCCAGAGGGCAGGTGGCGAGGGAGCGTGGAGGGGGTGGGGCCATATGGCCGCACGTTGCACCGCTTGGCCCCACTGATTCCCTGCTGGGATCCCCAGCACATCTGTTTGCTGTGCCTGGGTGATCCCGGCGGGGAATCTCTGGGTTGTTTTCGGGACGGGGCGAAGACGCCCCATCACGTCTGAAAACACCCCATATCTCCCACTGCTCTGTTTACTGAGTCTACTGACAATTCCTAAATTCTAGTTTGAAACTTTCAAATATTGTTTGTCGCGCTTCCTCCTCATCGAGACGAGTGCTTTTACTTTTAAATCGCCAAGTCTCCTGCAGCCTGGGCTCGGCCACCACTAGCCCACTAAAATGCAGTGGTAATTTTAACTCCCACCACACATCTGTCTGTGAGCATGAGCACTGTCATCCCTATCATTATAATTAAAAGAAATATTAATATTTCTCATCCTGTACTCATGCACATATACCCTTTAAGGTGAATTTAAAAAAAATATTAAAAAATCCTAAAGCGAGAGAGCAGAGCAACATGCTGGCAGTGAAGCAGGACACACCCATCAGAACTGCACTGCTGCTGCTAGCAGATTGCAGAACTTTACTTGACAGTGATAGGAGTGGACTTAGAAGAAGAACTGAGAACTTCATGAAGTTACGATGGCGTATGCAGCACTTGTAACATTAGTTCTAACCTATGTATTTATTTAAAGGTTAAGTTTCTCATTAACTTTGACTACAAAAATTCCTTTTGCAGGCGAGATACTAGTGGATGCTGCCTCGGCAATATGGGCCACAGTTTGGAGTTCTGCTGATACAATTCTGCAGATAATATGAGAGCAGGAATTTCAAGGTAAGCATATATTGCATTTAAATATAAATAGATTGAATATTAAACAGCATAATATCACATCTGAGAGTTCAAAGAATCATCACAATCATTCTCCTCCTTCTACAGAACAAAACTTTGAAGCAGCCCATGACCGGCGCCATGCAGAGTGTGTCTCCATACATGTTAATCTTGCTGAGATTCTGGATGAAGTGAGAGCCATCCGGCGTGAGTTGAGTGACAGTGGCTGTGCCACAGAAGCCCACCGCAACCCAAGCCCAACAGCTCAAGTCAGCATGATGATAGATTCTGTTCAAATTGTTTAATGTTTGCCTGTTGATATTGTTATATTTTATATTTATATTGTTATATTTGTACTGTACATAACTTTTTTTAAATAATGTTATTTCTGTTACTGTAATAAACCTTTTTTAGATTATTCCTTGCATGCATTTGATCTTTTTTTGTTACTCTTCGTCTTCAGCCAAGGAGACCAAAGGATTATAATTTATCTGTACCATTACAGAAATAATGAAAAGAATAAAAAGGATATGTACATATGAACAGAAGCCTAAACAGAAGTAAGTGACTAATTACAGGCCATTAGTGTGCAAGTGCATTTAGTTAGTACCAACTTAGTGGACTGAAGTTCAACTCCTTGTCACTGTAAATGATTAATGGAAATGGAATGGTAAAGTTATAATGGGAAATGGAATGGTAAAGTCACACATTGGGTAACATTTCCCTTATTGGGACGGAATGGGAAAGTCACATCAATTGGGAAAGTTGTAACGTTCTCACTTTTCACCTTCCATCCTCCTCAAATCACCTCACTCACTGATATTCTCTCATGATCTCTCTGCATTCCATACTGTGTATCTAACAGCACACACAGTAGAGGACCCATTGTAATTACCTAACATAACCAAGTCTGATTATTTATTAGCTCTCAACAACCAAAAAAATAATTATCGCCAAGGGTGCAAGATGGCATGAGTTATGGTTTACTAAAGCACCTTGTCCTTTACTTCTGAAAAGAAGAAAGAAATTAGGGATGGGCGAACGCGGTTCAGAAGTTCGGAGTTCGGACCGAACTCGAATAGTTCGGTCAACCGAACCGAACGGTCGAACCGAACTCGAATTCGAACGTTCGGAGTTTGAACCGAACTCGAACAGTTCAGTCAACCGAACCGAACGGTCGAACCGAACTCGAATTCGAACGTTCGGTTCGGATGCGTTCGGTGAGTTTGGAATTGAATTTCCATTGGTTTCAATGGAAAACACATTATCGGCTGTAACTTTTTTGTTTTTTAAGCTATGTGGCTGAAATTTGGGATGCGTCTACCTTCAATAGAACTCATTATGTGCACCAAATATCAAAACAATTGGATAAAGGAATCCGATTTTAGAAGCAGTTGCATTATTGTATTTTGCAATATTCTACATATACATTCTTAGCTGTAACTTCTTTGCCTCACATCTAATGTAGGTGAAACATGTTAAGTTTATACCCCTTCCCATAGTAACTATCTTTGCCAAATTTCAGAAGGATTGGACAAAAGGTCTTGGTGGTATAAGCAATTAACAAATAAATGTATGTCTGATTATAACATCTTTGTAGTCCAACCAGTGTACATGAAATTTGGCAGGACTATATATTTCACTTTCATGATCATCTCTGCCAAATATCAGAGAGATATTATAAAGGGTCTCAATTTTATATGCCTGTACAACAAATGTAGAGAAGGGGCCTATGCCTGGGATTCTCTTATGTCACTGTGGTATAAGATCGGTTTGTGATGCAAATTGGCCAACAGAAGTGGTTCCCTTTATCAAAATCTCCTGTACATTTGCTGAAATAGCAGGAACGGTATTTGATACATTCCTGTCAAATATCCTGTAAACAGAATGGAATATCAAAATGTAACAGCTGGAAATGTATTTTCAGGTTAATGTCTTATACCCTTGGGACCCTTTATCCACTCTTTCCTAAAATTGGCAGAAATATTAAGCATATAGAGGGATGTAATATGCACAAGTTTCATGAACATTGGATGCAAGATAAAGAAGTTGTAGTCATGAATGTGTATGGAGCTTTTCTTAAAATCACAATATTCAATTGCTTCTGAAATCAGTTTCCTTTATCTAATCGTTCCGAATGTTGGTCTACTTGGTGCGCTCCATTGGGGGGTACAATCTCCCTAAATATCATCAAAAAGTAATAAGAAACAAAAATGTTATGGCCAGAAATATGTTTTTTAGTTTTTTCCTTTTATTTCAAAAACCAAATGTCATTTTCAGTTCCTGATTGCACCAAACTAAAGACCGAACCTATCCCGACCGAACCGAATCCCGAATCAGAACTCAACGTTCGATCTGAACCACCGAATGGCCGAACATTCAAACCGACGAACCAAACCGAACGGGCAAACCGAACGGACGAAACGAACGCAGTCGAACCGAATGGCCGAACTCGAACCACGATCTGTTCGCCCATCCCTAAAAGAAATCAGAACTAATTTCAGAATTGACAATGATTGGAGCAGAGCAGCACTCAGAGGTGGATGGACAAGGGGGAACCAGTACATATAGTGCATCTATTTATATTGCAGAAACAGGAGATTCTGTGCATAAGTAAGCATGTGGACAAGGGAGACCCAGTAGAATCAGAAAAGGTTTTATAAGGTCCCACATAAAACACTCTAGAGACAATTAAGGAATGGAATTGGAGGGAGAGTGTTTAGTGTTCGCAAGCAATTGGAGAAATCATGAATTCACGATGTCAAAAGTGGTGTGCCCTGGGGATCTGTATTGGGGACTGTTGCTGTTTAATTAATATATTCTTTATGAAGGATCTGGAAAATGGTGTTAATAGTGAGGTGATAAAATCTGCTCCAGATGACACCAAGTGAGGTACTTAGAACACAGACTGTGAAGAAATGCAACAGGATATTACGAGATTTAATGTGGACATTCTCAAGTGCAAAGTGATGCACATTTAGAAAATAACCAAAACTAAGAGTACACAATGCTGTTGTGTACTAATCTGGGTGTTACTTATCAGTCAGGAAAAGGATCTGACTGGTGGTGGTTTTTACTAGGTAAGAGCAAGCAAGCACTTTTAATAAAATAAACTTGCTTGTAATTATTATTATTATTAATAATTTATTTCAGTAGCACCAGCAGAATACCTTGTGCTTTACAAAATTACAGTTCTTAGTATAGATAGGGTAGTCATCACAAGGTGGGGATATTATGTATGGATTAGGCAGCATGGTCAGAAACATAGGAAGGCTGAGGCCTGAACAAATTCAGTTCAGGTAATTTGATGCATAAGCCTCAGAAAGGCACAAATTAAATTTGTAAAGCTGTAATTTGTCAATTAAATTACAGCAGCTGTAAATTAAAGCAGTAAAGCTGTAAATAACTCACTCTAGCAGAAGAATATTTCTCCAAGGCCGCAATAACAACCCCCCAGAGGGCATTGGCCACTATCTTGAATGAAGGTCAGTTCTGACAGAAAAGGGAGGTAGCAGATTGGCAATTAATGCAGTAGAGAAAAACTCCCAAAAAGCAAAAGCAGCTTTAATGGCTAGGCTACAAGTAATAGAGAAATGAATGGTTGGCTTGTTTATGCACCTGGCATCTTCAAGAGGGGACCCTGCAACATGTGCAACATGTCAACAGCCTCTTCCACAACCTTCCATGGTTGTGAAAGAGGTTGTGGTAACTAGGGGTGGCAGCGGGCTAAGTTAGCTCCTGCCAGCTGTGTTAAAAGAGGTTTTGACAACTTTGTCTCGATGCGAGCCACCCTTCCATTAGCAGTTACTACTAGCCAAGTTCCATTAGCAGTTACTACTAGCAGTTACTACTAGGTCCATTAGCAGTTACTACTAGCCAAGCAGGAATCAGATAATGGAACATGATGGGAGGGACTGAGAGAGCTGGTGGAAAACATAACTTTAGTGAATGGATCCCCCCAATTGTTGGTGGGGGTGCTAGGTTCTCCCAAGCCACCGTGATGACCACTGTTGGAGACAGTGTGAATATAATGGAAATGTGCATAAACCGAAATAGCTTAAAGGAAAATAGCTGACACCACATGACCACACCACACAGTCCCTGGCACCGAGGTCCGGCTGGGTAGGATAGGAAGCAATGGATAAGAGATACAGAATAAGAAATGCTGCCGTGCCACAACTAGACAACAGACATGACTGATGATTTAAATCTGAAATGTGATCCTTCCCAGTCGGGGGTGGAGAGGGTGGTACTGAACTTGTGCTGATCTTCAACTGCTATTTTCATCAGAAAAGGCTTGGTAAAGTAAGGGCTGGGCAGGTAGCGGCTTACAAAGGAGGACGCATGCCTTTCTCATTGGGTATTTTCAGACGTTACGGGCGGCCGGTTCACCACAGCGAACCACCAGGGGGGGCAAACAGCGCAACCATGCCCGGGGGTTGGAAAATGACCCAAACAGACGTGCCGGGAACGGGACCACGGGCCGGAACCGGGCCGCACCATCGCGGGCCGTGGCAGCACAACAGATGTGCAGCCGAACCCCCGCCGGGCGCTAAACCCCCACAAGGCACCGGGCAGGGGCGGGACACAGACATGGCCGACTGAGGGCAAACGAAGCCACAAGGCACACAAGGGAACGCCCACACAAGGGAAACGGGAAGGGAGGGGGGAAGAGCGAGAACAGGCTGACAGCCGGCTCACACAGCGGTCCCGCAGCGGGGCACAATGCACGGCCACACGCCCGGACACACACACACACACACACACACACACACCAGGGAAAGGCCGGGAAGGGGGGAAGGGGCGCCCGGAACACCCCACCCGGAACACCGGCAGGGAGGGGGGGGCACCACCACGGGGCAAGGCACAGACAGCAGCAACCCCCACCCCCACACCACCCCAGTCCAGTCCAGTCCAAGGAGGTGCCCCCACAGGAACAGAGGCAGTCTCGGGGGGGGGGGGCGGACCCCCGGAGCAAGGCACGTTGGGGGCCCCCAAAGCACAGCGAGGCCGGCGGAGGGGCGCCAGGAGGAGGAGGAAGGGGGCCCCACAGTCAAAGGCTGGCACAGGCAGGGCAGCCGGGTCCAGCGGTGCTCCTCCGCAGCACCAGCGACGCTCAGGCAGCACCCACGGAGTCACGGGGATGGAGGGGGCCCAGGACCACGGCCAGGGGCAGCAGCAAGCAGCGAGGCGGGCGGGAGCTCACCGAGGTGGGGTCCGCAGGTCGGGAGCGGCCAGCGGGGACCAGGCCCCCCCCCGGGCCGGGGCGGGAGCCCACACGGGGGCACCACGCGGGGGGGGGCAGGCCAGCGACGCGGGGCTCACGGGCCGCTGCCGGGGGCCCCGCTGGCCCCAGGGCCCGGGTGGCCCGCCCGGTGGACCAGGTGGGGCCAGTGCAGCATGCCCCGGCGGTACCCCTGCAAGGACATGTAGTGGGCGATCAGGTAGTAGGCCTCGAAGGGATCGGGCATGGTGAGGGCCAGCTGCACATCCACACGCGCCCACACCGCCAACAGGGATGACATCTCCACCGCGGAGGGCTCCGGCACACAGCAGGCAGCAGAAGGGGGCCACGGAAGATGCCCCAGCTCCAGAAGCCGCTGGAACGCCGCCCCACGGGTGCGCTGGTACCCACGGGCCCCGTGAACACAGGAGAAGTAGCTCACGGCCAAGGCAGGGCCACCCTCGGCCAGGCACTCCGAGTAGGCGCCCAGACCACACACCACCAGCGCTGACACGGTCTCCGAGGCGCTCCAGGGCACATGGGCGCACAGCACCTCCGGGATGCGCCCCTCGGGGAAACGAGCCAGCCCCAGGGCCTCCGCATGCAGCCGGCAATCACGGGCGCTCACCACATGGCCAAAGTAACGGAGCCCGGAGCTCAGGCTCTCGTAGGCACCTGCACGGCTCCCCGGGCCGGCCAGGAGCAGCTGCACGGCAGGGGTGTGCCACAGGTCGCACAGAGACATGGTCTCGCGGAAGGCCCAGATATGGGGGGCCCCTTGGGGGCCGGACAGCGGGAGCCCCATGGATGGGCAGCCAGCCATGGTCCAGCACAACAGGGAATGGGACACGGAGCCCGGAGGGCACACAGACTGCCCAGGGCCGGGAGAGGCTCGGCCCGGCCCCCGGGACAGGGAACACGGGCCCGCACCGCAACATTGTAGCACAACAGAGCGAGGCGTAGGGTGCGGGCCCGGCACAGCTGCAGAGAACAACAGCGAGCTCTCTGTCTGCCTAATCGCACCTTCAAGGCCATCCCGCTACAAACAGCGAGGGGAGGGGGCCCGGGGTGCTGGGGGCGGGAGCAGCCGGAACGCACCGGCACAGGGCGCGCGCAGGCCCGCGAGGCCGACCCCCGGGCGGAGCCACCAGCACCGGGCCGCCATAAGCGCTCCCAGCCCCCACCGGGGCCCCAGCACCATGGAGCGCGATAGGGCAGGTGGGAACTGGATGTTCCTCGCGCTCGCGGCTGAGTGGCACCGTGACCACACTGAGCAGCTGTGCCTCCTGACCGAGAGGGTGCACCTGGCCGTCCGCCTGCGCTATGTCCTGGCCCTGCGGGCTGGCGTGCGCCTCCGGGGCCAGCAGGCCCGCAGGAGAGTCCGTGCCCGGCTCAGGGCTCGGCGCCGGGCCTGGGGGGCGTGGCTGGCCGCCTGCCGGAGCCTCACCCGGCCCGCTGCGCTCCGAGGGGCCGCGAGGCGGTTCCGCTGGGCAACGCAGACCCTCCGCCGGGCAGCGCTGCTGGCTATGCCCATAGCGCGGAGCCTATGGGTCACGGAGCGGCCCCAGGCCTGGTGGGAGCGGGCCCAGGCCCACTGGGGGGAGGCCGAGTGGGGGTCCCACTTCCGGATGGGCAAGGCCACCCTGCTGCGCCTAGCGGAGCTCCTCACGCCCTGGCTGGAGCGGCAGCACACCTCCATGCGGGAGCCCATCCCCATGGTCCAGCGGGTGGCCATAGGGGTCTGGGCCCTCGCAACGCCCGACTCCTGCCGCTCCGTGTCCCAGCACTTCGGGGTGGGGCTCAGCACGGTCGCCTGCATCGTGCGGGATGTGTGCGAGGCTGTGGAGGGCGTGCTCCTCGACAGGACCATCCAGCTCCTGGACCAGGGCGCTGTGATGGCTGGCTTCGCGGCCGGGGGCTTCCCGAACTGCATCGGAGCCGTGGACGGCACACACATCGAGATCCTGCGCCCGGCCGCGGGGGAGGCCCTGGAGTATGTGAACCGGCACGGATACTACTCCCTGCACCTGCAGGGGGTGGTGGACCACCGGGCCCGCTTCATAGACATCTACACGGGCAACTCCGGCCGGAGTCACGACGCCAGGATCATGACCATCTCCCCCTTCTATGCCCGCATGTACCGGGGGGACTTCGCGGACATGGGCATGAGGTGGATCGAGGGGGTTCCCATGCCCCCCTGCATCCTGGGGGACCCCGCCTACCCCCTGACCCGCTGGCTGATGAAGGTCTACCCTGTCCCGAGCACCCCTGCGGAGCAGGTATACAATACCCGCCTGTGTGCCAGCCGGACCGTGGTGGAGCGTGCCTTCGGGGCCCTGAAGCAGCGCTGGAGGAGTATAGCTGGCCGCCTGGACTTCACCGTCCCCACCTCCGCCCTGGTGATCGGTGCCTGCTGCGTTCTGCACAATGTGTGCGAGACCGAGGGGGCGGCCCTGGAGTACCCCGAGCCCCACCGGCCCCCCGGTCCTGTTCCCCTGTACGTGAACGCAGGGAACCCCCGGGAGTACCGGTATGCCAAAAGGATCCGGAACGCCCTTGCAACCCACATCGCCCGGGGGGGCCCGCTGTGAGGGCCTTCCCGCCCCTGGGGGCCCCACCCCCCCTTCCGTGCCCATGCCCCTGTACACGCGGTCCCACAGCCCTGTCCCCCCCACAAACGGGCCGGGGACAACTGTCTATTTACACCACTTTATTGCCCACACAGTTCACACAATCACCCTGTGCCCCCTCCCCACCCCCGTGCCCGTGACCCCGTCCACCACCCGCCCTCATGTGGCCCTCCCCCTCCCCCCCCTTCCCACCATCCCCCCGCGTTTCCTGGGCCGACCCCTCGTGCGGCCGCTTGGGCCCACCGAGCTCTGGGAGCTCCCCTCCCCCCCACTGTCCGTGTCCCCTGCCGTGTCCTGGGCCGGTCCCGGCCCCGGCAGGGGGCCGGGCGGCGGATGGGCAGCTGTGCCCGGTGCCCCGGTCGCGCCCCGGGGGGGCTGGACCCTCCGGAGGCCCGGGGGCACTGGGAGGCGCATGCGAGGGCCCTGGGGCCGGGGGGGCGCCAGGGGCGGCAGGGCTGGGCCCGGGGGCGCCGAGGGGCCCGGCATGGGGACCTGGGCGGGCAGGGCGCCCGGAGGTGCGCCGGCCATCACGTAGGCACACATGGTGCCCGCATGCAGGAGCAGGGAGGTCCCAATGTCGTGGGACCTGTCCATCTTTGCACTGTGCTCCCGCACCATGCCCTGTATGTCCTGCCGGAGGCCCCTGAGCAGCCCCTGCTGCCGCTGGTGCTCCCGGCGCTCCCGCCTCCGCTCCAGGCGCACCTCCGCCTCCAGCCGGCGGTCTGTCTCCAGGGCCTTCTCCATGGACCGCTCTATGGCCGCCTCCATGCGGTCCACGGAGGCGATCATGCGCTCCCCCTGTTCCTCCGCCCTGCGGACGATGTCCTCCGCTTGCTCCTCCCTGCGCCTGCGGACCCGCGCCCGGTACTCCCGCATCCGCTGGGCTGGGGCCGCGGCCGGCGGAGGCGCCGCGCGCGGGGGCTGCCCTGTGGAAATGGGCGGGTGGGTCAGTGCAGGGCCCTGTCCCCTAGCGGGGTCGGGTCCCGGGGCCCCCTGCCCCCCCTCCCCCACTGAGGCCGGAGGCCCCCCTGGGCTGGCGCCCGGGGGGCCCTCCCGCCATCCCAGCCCTCCCGCCTTACCTGGGTCCGGCACCTGCTCTCCTGTGCCCTCCGCGGGGGCCTGCACCGTCTCGCTGGCCCGGTCCTGGGGCTCCCCATGTCCTGCGGGCGGGAGAGGGGGGAGCGGGTGAAGGGGGCTGGTTGTGGCCCCTGCAGCAGGGCCCCCACCCCCGCCCCTGCCACCGGCCCCCTGGTCGTGCCCCCCCCTGCCCTGGGGGCCCGCTTACCCTCTATGTCCGTCTCCGAGCCTTCGGAGCCCGGCGCCTCACCCTGGGAGTGCTCCCCCTGGGACCACTGGCTGAGGGTGGTGAAGGTGCCGACCTCCGACTCCGCCTGGCCGGCCCGGCGTTGGGATGTCTCCGGGCTGCTGCTGGGGGGGGGCCTTGGGGCTTCTGCGGGTCCCGGGTGGTCCTCCTGGGGGTGGGGGTCCCCTGAGCTCGTGTCTACCGGGCGGGCGGCGAGGGGAGGGGGTACCTCGGCCCGCTCCCTGCCCTGGACCACAGCGCTGCCCACGAGGCGTGGGGCAACTATGGAGCCCTTCATGTGAAGGATGCGGTCCAGGGCATCGTAGTAGGGGGCGGTGCGGGCCCCGTGCCCGGAGCGGCTGTTGTTGTCCTTGAGGGCCTTGTACCCCCTCTTGAGCTCCTTGGCCTTGGAGCGACACTGGTTGACTGTGCGCTCGTGCCCCGCCGCCTCCATGTCGCGCACGATGTCCCGGTAGACGTGCTCGTTCCGCTGGTTGATTGCGAGCTCCAGCTGGTACTCGAGGGTCCCCCATATCCGGATGAAGTCCCGGGTCTCCTGGAGGCCCCACTGGCCCCCTCTGTGGTAGGCCTTCCTCCGGCTGGGCCCCTGCTCTTCCTCCTCCTGGTCCAGCTCTTGCTGCACCTGCACCTGCTCCTCCTCCACCTCCTCCTGGGGGTGCGCCTCCGGGCGCGCGGGGCCGGCCTCGTCCTGGGGCTCGTCCGCCCGGGCCGACTTTCGTGTCTGGGGGGGGAAAGGGGGTGAGTGGTTGCTGGGTGGGGGTGTGGCCCCTCTCGGGGGCCCCCTGCCCCCCTGCCTTCCGCCCGGGGTCCCGCCGGGCCCCCCCACAGGGGGTTCACCCGTGCCCCCTGTTCCCCTCCAGGTGGGTGCCCTTACCCTTTTCCTGGGTGCCTCCTGTGGGCCCGTTCCGGCCGCTGTCCCCGGGGCGGCGCGACCCGGCTTCAGCTGTGGGTGTTGTTCCCGGGGCGCCTCCCTGGTCGGGTGCTCCCGTGTGCGCCCTTCCTGCGCCTGTGCCTCCTCCGCCTGCATCGCTGGGCCTGGCTGCACCTCCTCCGCCTCCTGTCCCGCCGCTGTCGCTGTCTGTGCCTCCGCTCTCTTCCGCTTCCCTCCTCGCTCCATCCCGCCACGCTTGCTTGCTGCTGCTCTCGCTTTAAATCTCCCTCCGGTGTTTGTGTTGATGCTGGTTGCCTGGCAGCGACGCTGCGTGCCTCGTCCCCGGCTGGGGCTCTTTTTTTTTGGTTCCGCTGGGGGATTGGCGTCCAGACGTTACTTTTGCTTGGTTCCCTGTGGGGGTTCGTTTGACCACGCTTCCCGGGACCTTCCCCCGGCTAGCCCGGGAAGCGTGGTTGAACCTGACCCCATGTGGGTATTGAGCGTGGTGAACATCTGGCGCGCGCCGTTCAGACGTTCAGGGCCCTTTGGCCCCCCGGGGGGGTTCAGCGTGGTTCAGTGTGGTTCAGCGTGATCTCGTAACGTCTGAAATCACCCATTGTTAGTTAATTAACAGGTTATGCAAGCAAGTAGAGAGCTGGGCACTGGGCAGCAGCTCACGCCTTGAGTCACAGGGATTTATTTGGAAAGGAACTAAATCAAGGAGGGATAGGGAAGGAGGATGACTGAGGTGTGTTATGTAGGTGCACACTTGGGGGTTTTTTTCTTCAGCTTTTTAACCTTTAATGTTAATATGGAAAATGATGGAACTTCAAGTTCAAGCCAATATGAACTGGATGCTCTGCTCAGTCCATAAGCAGAGCAGGGCAGGGAGGGGAGAGCCTTTTGTTTTTCACACACAGAGTGACTTTTTGGGCCACACACGCTCTAGCTGCAGTTGAGTGGCGGGGGGGGCGGGGGAGAAAAGTTAATAATTATTTTTGGCAACAATTATTATTGTGAGAGAGTGAGAGACCAAATTTTTTTTAAACAAATAGGTAATTGCCCCTTTGCACTTTATCCATTCTTTCTGACTCTGCCCCTCTTGGCACTCTCCAGTCCATCCCCTGGGCATTTTATCCATCACCACTGCCTGCCCCTTGGCACTTGCACATACATGCCACAGAGCTCATGTCTGTGATCACCACATACAAATAGGTGATTACGCTTATCCAATATCCAGTTGGTTAATGAAAGGTTCACCTAGACTCCTGCTGGTCGTGAATCATCTTTTGATGGTCGGTGTGAATTGATCACTTCAAATAGCAAAGTAACCCACAGTATTATAATAATGTGGTGGTTGGGTATACTATTTCCCCCAGAGCCTTTGGCAGGAGGGGTGAGATTATGATATCAAATGTTCTAAAAAAATAAAATAAAATAAAATAAAATAAAATGAAATTACCAAAGACAGTTTATAGAGTTGTGTCTGTATACACGAGCGTATACACAAAGTGTATTCTTTGAAAAACATGCATTGTTCCCCCCCCCCAACCAACACCCCAAATCCACCAACCATGCATGCATTCAGTGACAGGATGGAGGATTCATGATTGAAGACAGGAATCACCACCACACAAAGACAGGAAGATAAAAAATGTCATTTAAATATAATTCCATATTCACAACAAACACAAGCAGATGCTGCGTGCCTGTATGCGCTGCTGGGTGTTGTTGAAATGCAATCAGAAAAGAATCTGCCTCTTCCTCACACTGTGGTCAATATCATAGCCGTCTCTGCGAAAGAAACCAAATAAGAGCACCAACACAACAAATACAGCAATCAAATTTGTGTTTATTGTATTGATTGGTTTATATTTTAGATTTATCTTTTACAGTTTGAAAGCCTAATTAAATATATCTGTTCTTCAGAGGAAGGCAAAACCCACATCACACCTCCCAAAAAACACTTACGTTGGGTTGGGAAAAAAGGAGAAATTGGGGGGAAATTCCTTCCTGACTCCATGTAAAAATGGCAATCGGATATATGAATCCCTGAAGAATAACATTTGTTATTTTTGCACAATGCTGAAAGGGTGTCAGAGTATTATCATCAATTCATTCTTGGGGATGGATGGATTCAGAAATCATCCCAAAATTTATGAGGCTAGAAAAATCCAAATCAAGACGATCAGTTTTTCTGTGTCACTGGATCTGAAAAAAAGGAACAAGCAGGGTACACACAGTAACTGGTTTTCAATCAAGATGTCAGTCTTTCAAGCCCCAGCCCCGGGCCCTGTCTCTATAAACTTGCACTTTTGTAAAGACTAGAGTACGGTGCTATTATACAAGTACCATCCCATTCCCACCCACCAACCACTGCCCCCACTGCAGCGCGCGCGCACACACACACACACACACACACACACACCAACCTCGGCTCCTACACACAGTCATCTACATGTTGCTGGTAGGGATTCAGGGATTATACGGCATGAGCCCAGCAACATAATAGTGGGCGGCATGAATTGAGTGGAGATACTGTGTGTAGGTAGGTCAGCTGTTCTAAAAGCAGCCGCCCTCAGCCCAGTCCAGCCCAGCCCTCACTTTCATTCATGAATGGGATTGTTTGTGACCTGGGACAATTGCATCTGCATGCCTCTAAAGCCACACAGACAGTGCAGCACTCATAAACACCAACAAGCATGATGCAGACACCTTTACACAACATACACACACACACACACACACACACACACACACACTTCCAGTTGTATACACTTATGTACCAATAATAGACACTTAGCTTTGCATTATGACTTCACAGGCAGCTCTGTCTGTCCCTGAACGCCGGCGCCTCCCCTTCCTAAAGCTGAGGATCCTCATCATCTGAGACTGGCTATTGGAGTTCCATGTCCTCTCAGCACAGCAGTACCACCCACCCAGTCCTCTAAGCTTTGTTTTTCCATTGAGGCCTTGACCGAAGCCTTGGACTTGGGTTGTGTCAGTGCATGCGGGTGCAAGAAGAAGAACTCCATGTGGTCCAAGTCAGTGGTCCAAATATCTGGGTGGTGGAAAAGGAAAGGAAAACCACTTCAAATGCACCTGAGGTCTAACACACCAACACCACAGATGAAAAATTGTAATGATGACTAGAAGAGGACAACACTGCCATGTTACAAGTGTACTGTGGTGCAGTGCGGAACCCTTGTGGTAGTGCCCAAACTCCCTTAAAATGCCCACCTCCTCTAAGCAATATACCTTCTATGTATATGCACACACATGCAGTGGCACAGTGAGTGTTTACCTTCGCAATGCTCCTGTACGCCCTCGCATATGTCATCTTCCAGATCACAGTCTTGACATTGTAGTGCCAATGCCTCTTTAGTTAGTTGCATAATTTCCTCGTCAGTGACTTTCAAAAATTCCTTGGTAATTTGTGGAAGGTAGGCCCTGTTCATACGTATCAGTGCAATTTGCTGAACATTTTCACTTGATAGGTTGGTTCTTTTATTACCCACAATAGCACCAGCACAGCTGACTAGATGTTCAGATGGCACACTGCTAGGGGGACAACCAAGGTGGGATACTGCAAGATTATACAGTGCAGGCCAATTGTCTTTTTTTTCATTCCAAAAAATGAGTGGATCAGTACTCATGCCAACTCCCCCTGCAGACATCAGGTACTGCTCATACATGTCTTCTGCTGCTGCTAGTGTCGTGGGTCGGTGCAGAGGATCAGTTCTTCTTTGCCTACTAAGTGAACAATCCGATGCCAGGAGGCCATATTTCACAAAGTTAGACCAAACTGAAGAAGCATGCTCTTGTGGCTTGTCTTTTGCACTGCTGTGCTGTCAGTATTATCTTCTTCCATTTCAACATCTGTGTTTCCATTATTCTCACTCTGCTGCACGCACACCAGCCTCGATGCAATTTCACACCGTGCAGCTACTGCTGATGCATCCCCACCCAAGACCTTTTTTACCTTCTTGAATCGTGGGTCCAGAGTGGTGGGCCTCCAGTACAGTGACTGGACACTCATCTTCTGAAACTGAGGCCACTCACCAATCAAGTGTTGCAAGGTACGGGCCATAGCAACAGCAATCTGTCCATTCTCCTTCTGAGCAAATGTGTCTGCAATATCCTCAACTTGGCTCTTTAATAAGATGAGCACTGCCAAGGTCTGGCTGAGTGTGGCATCTGCCTTACTGACAAACTCTGTCATGCTTAGAAAGGGCTCCAGCAGAACTAGCAGTGTTTCAATAATATCCCACTGTGCAACTGTTAACTGCATTTCTGAAGTTTCTTTGACTGATTTGGATGCAACAACAAAGAATATGTCCACTGCAAGCCTTTGTGTATGCAATCTCTTGAGCATATTATATGCTGAGTTCCAATGGGTGCAGACATTGATAGGAAAATACTGTAGTGGAAGTTTTCTCTCTTTCTGGATCTTCCTGAGCTCACGGCGAGATGTTGCCGATCTCCAAAAGTGTACTACTAACTTCTTGGCTCTTTCTACTTTCTGTGCTACAAAATCATCACTTTCAAGTAATTTCTTGGCAACAAGATGCAGGGAATGAGCCATGCAAGAAATGCTTTCAACACCGTTATCCACAATTCCTTTCCTGATATTTGTCCCGTTGTCTGCGATTATGAAGCCAATGGACTGACCAAGCGACTCCAACTACTGCTTTGTCAAGTTTAATAATTTATCACGGATGTTTTCTACTGTGTGGTGTTGTTCCAAAGCAAATATTGCTTGCTGCCTTTGCAGTCCATTCTTAGTGTCACGATGTATTCAGTGACCAGTTATACAGTCTGGGCTCCTCATACCTCAGGGACTGCTTCGCCCTACGTGCCCCAGAGTGGCTCCTGCGATCTGCCGGGGGTGCCTTCTTGGAGGTCCCCTGTGTTAAGCGGGGGGCCACAATGGAGAGGGCATTCTCGGTGGCTGGGCCGCAGCTTTGGAACTCCCTTCCGGAGGAAGCTCGCCTGGCCCCTAGCCTGTTGACATTCCGGTGAAGTTGTAAGACCTGGCTGTTCGCCCAGGCCTTGGGGAGGGAGGGTGGGTAGGGTGAGGTGTTTCAGCTCCCCCACCTATTTTGGTTTTATATTTATAACTTAGCCCTGTTTTACTATTTTATTATGTTTATGAGAGTTTTAATGGTTTTATTGTATTTTAAAGTTTTTGGAAGCTGCATGGCAGGAGGGGCGGGGTATAAATTTATTAAATAAAATAAATAGATAGATGCTCCATGTGCTGCACGCTGGTCCACATATCTATTGTTAGGTACACAACTGCACCTTCACAATCATGCATAGCTGCTGCCACCGCTTTGCATGCTTCATCATACAGTGTAGGAATGGTGTTTGTGGCAAAGTATACCCTTGAAGGTACCTTCCATCATGGGGCCATGCCCTCCATCAGTTCACGGAACCCCTTGTTCTCCACAAAAGAAAAAGGCAACATGTCCACTGCAAGCATCTTTGTCACAAGTGTGAGGTAATACTGTGCAGTTGGGTGAGATGCTGCCCATTTCATTTGATTTTGTACAGCTTGCTCCAATGTAGTTTGCACAGAAGCACCAGTGGTGTGTGTTGACTGATCTGTGCTTTTTCATTCTGCATTTGGGGACTAGCAACAGCATTCAAAACTGACTGGTGGTGGTGCTTCATGTGGCTATGCATCCCACTGGTTCCGGGGTGACTCTTCCCACCTTCGTTTCCTCTTTTGATTCTTTTACAGAAGTATTTGCACTGTACTACTAATTTCTTCTCATCACAAGCAGTGAAATGTTTGAGTCCACATTCTGAGTCCACAGTGTCCACTCACTGTCCTCCTCCTGGTGAACTGACACCTTCTAGCCTAGTAGTTGCTATCAAGTATCAAATCCAAGGAGGAGGAGGCAGGAAGCCAAAGTGAGAGCACTCTAAGCTGAGCTGTAATGAATGATGGTAAATAAATGGTAATATATATATGGTAATGTATACATGGTAATGTAAAGTAATGTATATATAATGGTCATGTATACAGCACACACACACACACAAAAGAAGAGTAAGATAGAAACATACATATTTGGCAGTCAGCATGAAAGGAACTGATGAGGTTTGGAGGATAGGGGATGGGGGTTTTGTATTTGTATCAAATACAAAACTACATTGCCTCAGGTGTTCTACTGCTGCTCATGTCCCACTATTATGGGATACTGTATCCTGGCCCCCTTTAACCCTTCCCTTCTGACTAGGGTAGGGATGCATTGCCAAATGGCTCAGTCAGGACTTGGAGGAGTCAGGTCAGTCAGGTGAGGTGGTGTGGTCAGTTGGTCTCTGGGTTTAAGGGCTTAAGGTAAAAGGTTTGTTGCAACTTGCTGTTGCTTGCCTCAGAGAATATATTGTGGTTTTAGAAAAAATGACTGAGCGAAAAGATCATTATAAAATTATATACAATCAAAAAGGATTTTTGGTGGGGGAAAAAGCAGGATTTGAACCCTGGTCTCCACTATCCAAGTCCTGTACAGCACTTTATCGGCTACACTACTGCTGCTTCTGTTAACATCTATAGTTTTCTGAGATGTGTAGCCACCCTGAAACAGTTAACTTTCAACTTGCAAAAACTTCCTTTAATTGCTTGTGCCTTGTATGCATAAAAAGTATTCAAATGTATAAAAACTAAAAAGATGAAATCACGTATTGATTATGCTGCAGCCTGCTGCACTGACTCAATGTCATTAAATTTCAAAGGCAGGCAGGCAGAGAGTGGTGGACTGGGGTGTTCTTAAAAGCAGAAATTTAGCCAGTTAGCCAGCCACACTAAAGGAAGGGACTAGTAAGATGGGTGGGGGGGGAGGGGTTTTTAGCATTCCTCCAACTGCTATATTCATTTCAAAAGGCTTGGCACATGACAGGGCCAAGTATCACCCTCCCACTCCCTGCCTATACTACATAGGGGGATGCAACCTTTCTCATTGTCAGTTCATTAGCTGGCTAGCCAAGAGTAGAGAGATGGGGTAGTGGGCAGCTGTGACTCATGTCTTGGGAATTTAACTCAGGAGGAATGGGCACACAAACAGAGAAACACCTTCTTCAATCTGAATGTTAAGGAATTCAATTGTTTTTACTTTTTAAGCATTAAAAATGAAGGAAGTTCAAGTCAAAATGTAGCTTTTGATTTAGGGAGAGAGACAAAAAAAAGGTGAGGGGGAAGAGATTAGAACCCATGGTCCCCATGGTCAGAAAACGAAAAATAGTAATAGGTAAATCCCTTAACCACCCCACCACCATGCTGATCAATGGTTGATACATGCCCTCCTCACCCGCACTCAGTCTACTCTAAGAGGCCGGAGTAGAGACAAACTAAGCAGACACAGAGAGAGAGAGAAGAAGCAGGGGGAAGGGAGAGAAGTGGCAGGGGCTTTGTTTCATTCAACATCACACAGTCACAGAGAGCCTTTTTTGGCCCCACCACCACCACAGCATAGTCACACACTGAGCAGACTTGCAGTCTGAGTAGCAGCAGAGCAGGAGGAGGAGGAAATGAAACTTTTATTATAAAAGTGATTTTTTTGAAAAGTATCTTAAACTAGAAAGCTAATTATGCATAGTACAGCGCTTCTCTTAGGGAGAGAGAAGACAGTGTTGTAAAAAAAAAAAGCTACGGACAGATTTGAACGCTAGTCTTGACAGTTAGAACAAAGAAAAACGTAACAGCATACACACTACACTACACTACTCAAATGTGACTGGATTAATATTTTTTTGAGTACTTGTTACCTTAACACAGCAACTACATGGTGCCTGTTCTGTGTGTGTGTGTGTTTGTGTTTTACCACACCAAACTGAATCTGTTTTATTACCATTGTTGGTCACACACACACACTCCCCACCATCCTGCTCCCTCCCTCCACTCTGGCCTGGTGGCAGTCCAATGGCAAGTTTCATGCAGACTAGGTTAAATGGTTGCATTTGAAAATTAGTTTTACCACTTGGGTGAAGTGTTTTCCATTCCTACTACTTGTTGAGCAGTGAGTGCAGCACCAATGAGATGACAGATTATGTGCTGCCTCAGTCAGCTAATGGGTGGAACATGGTGTTTTTAAGCAAAAACCATATGGAATATGGGATAAGAGAGAAACCTTAGTGAGCTGAGCACAATGATTATTATACCACTGGTCCGCCACTGGCACTGGAATTGGGAAGATTCATCTTTGGTTGCTGGGTGGGAGGAACCGTGGGATTCACACAGACAGACACAACAACACTTTTTTGTGTCCTCACTGCCACCACTCCCTGCACACACACACACACACACACAGTCGCCCGACCCACTGCATGGGGTGGGCCAGATTATGGGGGAACTCTCTCACCAGGTTTACCATGCCCTGCCATGTGCGTGACCTGAATGCCCATGCCCATGCCCATGATGTGTCCCATTTACTAGGAAATGTATGATAATGGGGGCAGGGGAACAGCAGAACCCGCTCCGCCCGTGCTTCATGCTGCTGCCCTGCCACATGATAAAATAAAAGTATGTGCTATGTGTGAATGGGGGGGAGTCAGCTGAGCTCTGCACCTGCCACTTACTGGAGCTGCCCGTTCCAGCACTTCATGTGGTCCCCCCACTCCCCTTGACTTTGACCCATAAAATAAATAAATGTATACGGGGGGGGGGGGGGGAGCTCTGAAGCCACCGCTGGCTTGCATCCCATTGCATCCCCCATTGCATCCCATTATACTAAAACTGGGGTGGGGGGGAGGAGAGAGCCCGCCCGGTGCCTATGATCAGGCACCAGGCAGGTCAGGTCAGGTCAAGTCATACAACATGACACGGATGCCGTGGCTGGCTCACACACACACACACACACACACTCGCAGTCACGCAGCGCTTGCTGTCCGACTCCTGTGTCCAATGCCCAATAGTCAGGTCCGACTCAGTCCTGGACGGGTTGCGTCACAGTCCAGAGTGGACTGGAGTGAGTGGATGCCTGGTGGTGGACCCAGAGCAGCTGGCTGCCAGCTGTTGCTGCAAAAGTTAACCCCCCCGATTTCCGTGGAAATGCAGGAAGAATGGATGGGATGGGATATGACTCTGGGGGGATAAATTTCAGTAATAATCACAAAACTCTATCAACAACCGGCAACCAACTACATACATAACATGTTGTAAATCACAGTCACTTACACAAAGACATTTTTTTGGTATTATGATTATGATCTCAATCAATTCAACTTGGAAGCAAGGATTGAAATCTCTTGCATGTTGCCCTGTTGCAGCTCCGTCCCTCTGCTCAGCCAGTGGGGATTGGGAGAATAGGGATCAAGGGAGTAAAATGGTAGGAGCCCCCCATCTTAAAGGGTCAGCAGAATGAAATTTAAATAGAAACAAAAGATAAGGGCGGTCTGTGTCTCTGAACTTGGCCAATTGAATTGGATCAATAGGGTCAGAGAGTTGCGGTGATGGGTCGCGCGGAGCCAACAGTAAACAGTTTCTGGCCCGCAGAAACATGCTGCAATGTTGCAATAATCACAAAGCTGTCACGCTTAAGGGAAAGGGGAAACTTTGTTGCCAACCTGCCGCTTCTGCTTGAAATCTGCAGATTCTGCAGTGGAGAAAATACTGCGGCAGCAAACGTGGGAAGCCACAAGTGCAGGCATCGGAAAGCTCCCTCTTCTGACCCGTGCTGCTTTATGTGGAAGAGAGCTTTCTGTCGGTAACTGCTGCCGCAGTGGGATGTCATTTCAGCCCTACTCCCCATGTGCCTGTGCGCCCTTTGAGATCATCCAGGGGAGTCTTTTTGGAGGTTCCCCAGGTGAGATGGGTGGCCACTGATGTTAGATCTCTTTCAGTGACTGCCCCTGAACTGTGGAATTCACTCCCAGAGGAGGCTCGGTTGGCCCCCGCTCTCCAGTCATTTTGACGTTTATATAAGACCTGGCTGTTCTACCAGGCTTTCGGTGAGGGGTAGGGGGGCTGGGGGGTTGTTTTTCCCTGCATATGACATTTTAAACTTTTTAAATTGTTTTTTAAAATTCTTTTATCTTTGTTGTTCGCCGCCCCGGGCTGCCCTGTGGGCAGGAGGGGCGTGATAAAAAATTTATATACATTAAAAAACAAATAAATAAAAGAGAGCCCAGAATTACAGCACTTTGAATTCAGAAAAGACATCCAATCCAAGAGCTACCCTTGGAGATTTGGGGAAGGGGGGGGCACAGTGACTCTGCTGGTGAATTGCCAAAGATTTTCCTGGTAATCATTCAGCAGAGCTGGCGATGTGAAAAGTTTTTTTTTTCTTCTTCTGGGACCTGCTATTTGATCTGACCTGGCACTGGCAAACTAGGGAGACATGTGCTGCGAGCCGGGGCGGTGGATTACAACTTGCCGGCAACGCAGCTGTGGAGAGCGGAGCTCGGTGGTGGAGCCAGCAGAGTGCAGCGGGGATTTAACAGCCCAGGCAACCTACGGCGGCGCGACTAGGGAGACGTGCTGAGAGCCGGGGCGGTGGATTACAACTTGCCAGCAATGCAGCTGTGGAGAGCGGAGCTCGGGGGTGGAGCCAGCAGAGTGCAGTGGGGATTTAACAGCCCAGGCAACCTACAGTGGCGCGACTAGGGAGACATGTGCTGAGAGCCGGGGCGGTGGATTACAACTTGCCGGTGACGCAGCTGTGGAGAGAGTAGCTCAGGGTTGGAGCCAGCAGAGTGCAGCGGGGATTTAACAGCCCAGGCAACCTACGGTGGCGCCATAGGTGCGTAGTGTGGGCTGCACGCCTAAGGGCTGCACGTACAAGGGCACGTCCTTGTGCGCAGCCTTAGGCGCAGGCTGGGCGCTAGGGATGCCCTTTTTTCTTTGCCTGTAGATGTCTGGCTCATGATGGACAGAAAGAGAGGGCGGGGCTTATCACCCTCTTCTCCCTCCGAGGATACTCTCCCAGCGAAAATTACACGGACAATGCCGGAGGCCAAGGTACTTGGAATTCCCTCTTCTTATAACTATTATTCCTGCCTTGGGGACTCGGAGGACCCCCCCACTGGGGACTTCGTTCCTCCCTCCCTCCTCCCTCCCAAAATATATTGAGTGAGATGGAGGGCACTTGGGGCCCAGCCACCACGAATATTTTATTTCACCAAACTTGGCTGGTGACTAGGACTACTGAAGCGCTTTTTGTGGGAATTAAAGATCTAGCCAAGGCAGTTACTATGGTCCAAGGCCAACTTAATGAGATTCTTAAGCAACTAAGGGGAGGTTCTAAGGTATTTGAAACTAAAATGACTGGCCCAGTTCCACCTGAGGAGGCTACCCACAAGCGGACGTTTATTGGCCAATCACGTATCTCCACTATGAAAAGAATGTTAATCAAGGATAATGAAGTCAAATTATTTATTAGACCTGATTTTAATGGTACTATCCATTCTTGGGATTCCACAAGGGAAGTTGCCAATCATTTGGCATTCTTCCTGGGAGGTTCAGAAATTTCCTCCCATATCCTGGGGACCCAATATTTGCCAAAGGGGAAGTTTACATACCAGCTACGAGTTTCCTTCATGGATAGGTGCTGGGTATACAATTTATTTAAAGCTAGGAAGTTTCTTTTAACTCGAGGGGTGTCGATTGATAGGGTCGTAATGTATAGTAGGGAGGATTTACCAGCTAAGTTGCGTCCGCGTGGCTCCCATCTTTCCTCTCCCAATGCAACTGCCCTTAGCATGCGGAATAGCGGAAATATAGACTCTGGTCCTCAAGGGGAGATAGTCAAGTTGGCCATGAACAAGGAGGCTGGGGCAGTTGAGGCCCATACCTCTTCCCTTGATTTGATGGAGTTGGGCCAGGGTTGTGCTAACCCTCCACTTTTACAAGAACCAGGCCCTAACCCTAATATAATCATGGCTGGCTGTTTGGACCCTTCCAGCCAGAAACCTATGGTGCTGGAGGCCAACTGGGGGGGCTTAATTGATCTAGCTACTTGTGTAGGGCCTGGGGAGGGCCTGCTGACTAATAGGATCGCAAATAAAATAGGCGATTTCCTAGTGGGAAAGGCTACGGTTGACGACCCGGCCTGCATCTAGGAGTTCCTGGGGCAATTATCGGTTATTGATCAGGATCTGTTTAAAACCAGGATGGATCAAATTAAGAACTATGCCCAAGAGGCAGTTATAGAGTTTACAGCTCTGGGGAAGGAGTCTAAGGATTTCTTGGATAGGTCACAGACAGGGGTGGTCAACTTGACAGCGGTCCGATATTTGGGGGATGAAGAGAACGGACTGCTGCCAATCAATGGCCCTGGCATTTCTGGGCCCTTAGGTCCCCTGATGGCCTCAGGTAACTCCTTGAGGGAAGTCATCCAGACTGCAGATTTTCAACACAAGGAGTTGAACCACAATGTTGTGGTTCTTGACCAGTCCCAATTCCAAATAGAGTTGGCCCCTACTTTAGGCTGACTAAAAGGCCCCCTTGATCGTCCCTTGGCCCAGGATGCTCTAGGGGAGCGGGGGGCTCGGATGGCCTGGAAGGTTCAAATCCCCTCAGTTGTTGGTAAAACTTCTCTTGAGCTTGCTTCTTGGAATGTTTCAGGGCTTGGTTCTTTGACCAGAGATCCGGATTTCCTTAAGTTTTTGTTATGCTTTGATATAGTGGACCTCCAAGAGACATGGTTGAAGGAGGATGTGGTGGTCGACCTGGTGGGGTATGAAGTTTACTTCCATGCTGACCAAAAGAAAGGGAATAGGGGTCGAGTCTCAGGGGGTTTGGCCCTCTGTGTTCAGGACTCTCGGGATTGGCACTTCTCCCTTTGGCGGAGTGTGTGCCCAGAATTCCAGGTAGGCAGGTTACAGCTTGGTGGCCGGCAAATGGAGCAATTTGTGATATTCAACATCTATATCCCCCCAGTTACAACACCGTATTATAGAGCAGAGGTATGGAATGACCTGGAGAAGGCAATTGAGGAGGCCCAGGAGGAATTTCCCAAGGCATCAGTGGTATTAATGGGGAACTGGAACACACAATTAGACACTGCCAAGGGGGGGGGGGGGTGTCCAGATGGATGTTGACCAACCCCATGGCGATTTGAGTTCAGTCCCCCGTAAAACAGGTCGCATGGTGGCCTTTTTTAGTGACTGGATTCACAGGCTCAATTTGATAAATCTTAACGAGGGCCACCAGAATGAGCTCCAGGGGGGATACACTCATATTGGCCCCAAGGGGAAAAGTAAGATCGGTTGGATCTTGGTAGATGTAAGAGCCTATGAGCACTTTTCACATGTTAAACATATACCTAGACCTGAGAGTGATCATGTTGTATTGGCCATAATTCTAACAGGGAATGAAATGGATAGGGACTCCCTCTGTGCAGGAGACCAGGGGGAGGATGTTCCTAGACTGAAGAGGCTGGAAGGGGCAGGACTCCAGAGCGAGCTTACTATCTTCTGTTATTCAGAAGGGGGATGTGCCTATGTCAGTGCGATGGAGAATTTGGGAGAAATTGACTCCCTGCTAGAGACCTTTTCTAAAATTTTGGCGAGCTTACGTGAGGCACTTAGGGCTCCCCAGAAAGGGTGGCCTCCAAGGAATTTATATCCTTGGTTTGAGCTAGAGTGTAGGGTGGGAAAATCCAGGCTGGCTTCCCTTAGAAGGAGATGGTCAAAGGAGGCCGGGAATTCAACATGGGAAGTCTTTCGGAGGGCTAGGAATGAATATATGACCCTACTCAAACAGAAGAGGATGAACTTCTATGCCAGAATCTGGGCTAAGATGGCGGTGGACCTGTCTACTGGCAACTCTAGTCGGTTTTGGTCTAGGCTAAATTCAATTATTAAACCTAGGCAGAGGGATAGGGGTTCGGCTATTGCCGCCCCAATATGGGAAGCTTTTTTTTTGTAAATTATATGCTGATAGGAGGGTTGGGGTAATGGACCTCAAGGGGAGGCTTAGGAGAGGGTTCATCATGACAATTGGGATGGCAGCAAGAGGAATTTTCTCAGGAAGCTATTTACGAAGGTATTATGGCCTTAGAGACGTATAGGGCTGCTGGACCGGACCTGATCACTCCAGAGATACTGCAGGCGGTCCCCCATTGGTGGGCAAGGATCCTCTCACATCTTTTTCTGGTAGTCAGTAGAACTCCCAGAATTTCCCAGGAATGGGTTTCAAGTTCGATTGTCCCTATTTACAAGAAGGGATGTGGTCGTCACCCAAATTGCTACTGACCGATAAGTCTGATCTCAGTTATAGGCAAACTATATGCCAGGACGTTATTACATCACCTTGAGAAGTCGGCTAAGGACCATCATTTATTACCCCAGGAGCAATTCGGGTTTAGCAAGGGCAGATCGACGTCCGATTGTTGTTTTGTTCTGCAGTACTTAATATTTAAATATACTAGGCTTAAGAAGGGGAAGGTTTATTTGGCATTTTTGGACCTTACTAAGGCTTTCGAATCGGTACCCCGCTCCCGACTTTGAGCCAAGCTAAGGCAGTTGGGTATCGAGGAGAAGCTATTGGGCCCAATTATGCATTTGTATACAAACAATACTGCCAGGGTCAAATATGATAATGGGCGGCGCCAGACTAAGCCCTTCCCCATAGAAGGTGGGGTGAGACAAGGCTGTGTCTTGGCGCCTCTATTGTTTGGTCTATTTGTTTCCGATATGGTAGGCTATGTGAGAGCTGCCGAGGGCCACCCGCCTAAAATTGGAAATGTCCAGCTAAATATGATCCAGTTCGCTGACGATGTCATCTTTTTTCCCCAGACCGAGATAGGTTTAAGGAGGGCAATAAGACGATTTCACACTTATTGCCTTGATAATGGCTTGGAATTGAATGTCAGCAAGTCCAAAATAATGGTGATGGGAAGAAGGACTACTTCAAAGGCTTTGAAAACATCTGCTGGGGATATTTGGATAACTCAGTCCTTTAAGTACTTGGGCTTTACAAAGGCACCTGGAATTTCCATCTGGCCGAGAGGGCCACAAAAGTGCAGCAAGTTGCTCAGGCAATAAATAGAGCTATTAATATCTCAGTCGGTGTTAGTGTATCAGGGTTTCTTCAGGTTTTTAGGGCAAAGATTCCAGACATGGCCCTCTTCGGCTTGGAAATTGTTTCATGGCCCAGCATGATTCAGCTGGAAAGGGCCCAAAATGTTTTTTTATGTAGACTTCTTCAGGTGGCGAACTGCTCCCCTGGAACTGTTTTGAGGTTGGAGACTGGTGTCCCCTCGCTGGAGTCATTGGCCAAGCTGAGGTTCCTTGTTTATTGGCTTCAGCTATTAGGAACTAACGAATCCAATCTTTCGTTCTTGTGCCTTAAGCAAGAACTTGCCTATATAGGGCCTAGATCTTATCCCTGGGTCCTATATTTGGGACAGCTTCTTAGCCAGTTGGGATTTTCTATGGCCCATTTTGCAGGGAAATCTTTTAAATCTATTTCCCAGGAGATTCAGCTCAGGATTATGGATATTGCCCTACAGGACAATTTGGCGGTCCTGGGAGCATGGAGGGTAGCTCCTGGGCTGGCTCTGATTAAGCAAAATGGCAACTTTGAGAAATACCTGGATGAAATTCAAGATCCTAAACTTAGGCACTGTTATACGCTGGTCTGATTTTCTCTTATTCAGACAGCTGTATCTGAAGGCAGGCAGGCTCATGTTCCATACCACTTGTGAATATGTACATGTAGTCTTGGTGGGGTGGAAACTGTAGAACACTTCCTGGTGGCTTGCCCTCATTATGCCACTTTGAGGCAGGTGTGGTTGGCTTCCCTCCTGCCTGACGGAATTACTTTTTGTTCGGATTTGTGTTTCCAGTATTTATTGTCCTTAGCCGAGCTCGGCGCCAAGCTTGCAATAGCCACCTATGTGTGGCTTGCTAACAAGGAAAGGAAAGAGCTTTGGACTAATTGCACGGATTCTAGCTGACTTAAAAACAGGGAAGGCTAGAGCAAGTGGTTATAGCAATTGGCATTTTGGGCCATTATTCGGTTCTGGCAGGGGTCTTGGCCATGTGGGGTTATAATAAAGTGGATATTTATATACTACCTTTTAGGTTTTATCCCTTATATAATATTTCTTATAATATTTCTTATAAATAGTCAATTTCTGTGGAATTGTTGTATTAATATATCCCTTTTGGTTGGGGTCCAGTTCTTGTTGAGAAATGTCAAGCATAACCGCAGCAATTGTGGATTTTTTGAATTATGGTTTTATTTGTGCTTTTATATTTTGTAAGTATGATCATTGTTATTGTCATAGTTGTTTGGCCACAGCGAAAGCTAGAGCGGCTAAATAAACAAACAAACAAACACAGCACTTTGCTGTGCAGCCATGACCCCTCAAGAAAGCAGAAGTCTAGGTTTCATCACAGGCATTTTTGAGTAAATGTTGACAGATTCTAAAGGATTTGGGGTGCGGAATCCATTTTTTGGTGTCTGCCAAGATGTATCTGTAACAATTAACCTTTAAAAATCTGGGGGGGAAACAGAATGGTTGCTAGAAAAACAAGAAAAGTGCCATATATGCATACTACATTTATGTTAAAATATTTAGGTATTGTTTCCCCAAAAGTTTGGTGTGTTGAATCCCATTGTCATATGCATTGCGGTGCACACTCTATGTACACTGACGTTCACAACTGCAAAATGCACCCAAAGAGAATTGCTGATAGAAGATGGTAATGCTATGTAATTTGTTGAGAGCTAATTTATTACAAAAACTATACCAGATCTCTGCAATATTCCATAAGGATATTGTTCAAAAGGACTGTTATCCCTATATGAAACCAAATCAAATGTTGTTGGTACACATGGTCACCTGGAAGTAACAATGTAGTAAGATCACTTTAAATTGAAACTAATACATCAGTTTTCAAGTAACTTCAAGAAGCACAGTTCCATCATCATTACTGCATCTGTCACCAATGGCTCTACATTTGCAGGCAGCTGTGCACAGTAGATGAGACTTCTTGCACTCCCTTAAGTAGCACCTTGTAGATGAGACTTCATGCACCTTGTAGTACAGCGTTAGAGATATAAGGTTGCACACGAGTGAAGTCTTTTCTAGTCTCCAGCCCGTGGACTCAGGAGGTAGCAGCTTTGGGTATTACATGTGTGCTTGTCACCACAGTGCTGTCTGATAATGTGAGCATTTGATGTGGAAGGATGAAGCATCGCTTGTGAGTGGAAGGTTCTCGGTTGCACAGGATTTGACAAACATGATTGAACGTGCCTTGTTCAATGTTTGCATTTGGCACATTTGATTGTGCCAAATACAAACTGTTCACACTTTACAGATAAACAGTTCTGCATCCTTGGCAGAGAATATTAAATATATTAAAAAATTAAATAAATGAATAGGTCACATTGTGAGCTGTCTCAAGCTGCCTGAAGCAGGAAAACTAAATAAATATTCAAGAATATTTGAGGTCGGAATTGTCTTTGGATGCTACAAAGGCTTCCATTGAATCTCTGAACTCCTTGGGCACAAAAGGATGATAAAGCCTTCTACATCATAGCGGTGAGAATACTCTTTCCTCAGCTTGTGGTTCCCACTGTCAATGGGTATTTTCAGATGTTACAAGATCACAGTCAACCACGGTCAATTTCGCTGTGGGGCCAAAGCGCCCTGAACATCAGTTTGGCAGTCACCAGATGTTCACCATGGACGATTTCCACATGGGGTCAATTTCAACAACACTTCTGGGGCTCCCGCCAGACCATCCCTGAAAGCGTCATCAAAGAGATCCCCGGTGGGAAGCAATAAAAAGTAACATCTGGCCGGCGATCACGGCCCAGAATCCCCGGAGGGATTCCGGGCCGTGGTCAAAGCAGCTGGGTGCTGCAGCCACATTGGCCATGGTGCCCGCCTGTCTCTCCAGAGTGCGGGCGGTGGGGGACTGTGGGGTCGGGGGCAGAGCCGTGCGGCCACATGTTTAACCATGAGGCCCCGCCCCTTCCCTGATTCCACGCCGGGATCAGCCGGCACATCTATTCAGGCCATTTTTTGACCACGGGGGGTGGTTATTTCATTCACCCCTGCCGGGGATTCACTGGGACGAATCGGGACGGTGTAACATCTGAAATCACCCAATGTGACTGAGCAGCTGTGGAATGAGAATTCATCACCTGGCCTGTAAGGTTATCTGGTGTGTTCAGGCCTCTGGCGTTGGTCTCCAAGGGCAGGGCTAGGGGACATGACAGGACTGGAGGCAAGGCTGAGGGCAAGGACATGGACTAAGGCAGGGGAAGGCACAAGACCAGGAGGGGAACAAGACAGGGCATTATAGGAGAGGGGAGCAAGCCAAGGCAGAAAACAAGAGCTGGGGATAAGACAAGAGTGGGGTGTATGAGAGACATGATCAAGGCAGGGAATAGCAGAGTGTAAGCCAAAACAAGACAAGTGTAGTTTCACCCAGCTTCCTGTTACTACCAGCATGCCTTTTATGCCTGCTGGCAGCCAACCAGAATGCTGGGAAGTGGGGCAAGGGCACGACAGACAGGAGATGGGGTAAGGTTGGACAAGACAGGGAGGACATATGGAGGGAGTGGGTTAGTCCAGAGGCAGGCTGAGACAGTTGTGCTAGCGGGCCGGACACTGTTCCAGAACCCTGGAAGGTGGGGATTCAAAGCTGGAGCCTGACACTGCATGCATGACTTGGTGTGTGTTTGTGGGTATTAACAAACATGACTGGCCTGCTGAGACCTACTTTGGCCTGCTAGCCACCAGCATGTTTGTTGGCAGGTCGCTAGATCCTGGCCCAGGATTGCTCCTGGACATGTTGGAGGCAAGTCCGGGCTGTGATCCCAGAGACCTAGACAAGTCAATGAGAATCATTGATGGGTCCTCGGTGGTAGGTTATCCAGTCCAATCCCCTGCTCCAAAGCAGGATAGCCTCAGCCTACAACACAGACCACTGCTGCGTGTCTAGCTAGGTTTGAATTTTCAAAAAAAAAACCTATGGTTTCAAAAAACATTAAAGGTAGGACCATTTCCAAAATTAAAAAAACCCTTCCCTCTTAAACATTATTCCATAAAATACATTTCCCCCTAACTTACACTCCAAAACCATGCAAATTATTTTCATATACAATTTAACCCCCCCCCACACACACAATTAAACTACATCACAACAAAAGCTACACGCCAAAAAGTATGGAAATGATTTACTCACTTATCTATATTGCATAATGTGACATCACTGTTAACACAACATATCTACCTTCTTTATTACTATAACTAATTACTCTTTTTACTGGTAACTGAACTAGGACATTCTTACATGTACTTAAATTTCTACATAATTCTATTCTTTGCAAGTACTTACATTGTTCATTAACTTCAAACTTAAATATCTTTCATTTCACATGTTCTTATATTATGTACATGTCTTAACATATTAACACTCGCCTACAACAATTTTTCACAACTCCTTAATTCTGTCCATGAACGGAGAATTGCATTTTCTAAGGGATTTCAGTGTATAGAGTTTTATACACTTTCATTGTACGAATTGCATTATATGCAATGTCTACACATGTAAAGGACAGAGTTAAGGCGTTGTGAAAAATTGTTGTAGGCGAGTGTTACTATGCTTAAGACATGTACATAACATAAGAACTTGTGAAATGAAAGATATTTAAGTTTGAAGTTAATGAACAATGTAAGTATTTGTAAATAATAGAATTATGTAGAAATTTAAGTGTATGTAAGAATGTCCTAGTTCAATTGTCGACATCTCAGACTACAAGCCTGCCAAGTCATGGGGCTCAATTCAATTTGGGGTAGGGCGATATCAGTCAGAACAAATCCTCGGGTAGGTGTGTGCATGTCATTTTTGTTATAACAATAATGATAATTATTGTTATTGCAATAACGAAAATGACAAATAATAATAATGAAAATAGAAACAAAAACAACATTTTATTTTTGAAAAAAAGGAAAAAACCTGAAAAACGTATTTCTGGCTATACCTTTTTTGTTTCTTATTAAATTCTGATGAAACCTGGGGAGATTGTACCCCCAATGATGTGCACTATGTGTACCAAATGTCAAAATGATTAGAAAAATGAAACCAATTTTAAAAACAATTGAATGTTGTGATTTTAAGAAAAGCTCCATGCACATTCATGACTAAAACTTCTTTATCTGCCATTCAGTTTTCATGAATCCTGTGACTATTATGTCCTTCCACAAGCTTAACACTCCTACCAATTTTCAGAAAGATTGGATATGGATAAAGGGTCCTGATGGTATAAGACATTAACTTGAAAATACATTTCCAGCTGTAACATGTGTATATTCAATCCTGTTTACAAAATATTTGGCAAGAATGTATCACATACCTTCCCTGTCATCTCAGACAAACTACAGGACAATTAAATAAAGGGACCCAATTTTATAAGCAATTGATGTTGTCCCTGTGAAGACCATTATTCAGATAAATAACAGCACATGCAGTGCCAGTCAGAGGCAGGCACCTGACACGGCACAGGGAGAGAGACTGTATGAGGTAGGATGTGGAGCAACCCAAAAGACTGTCAGACACATTCATTGGCCAATTACTGCATGCTTCTAGCTTTACAGGACCAATTGGTAGTGGCTTCGAGGCAGGCATAGGCAGGACCCCGAGGGAACCGCAGGTCTGCGATTCGCAGATTTCCTGCAGAATTCCCCTCCCCCCATGGAATCCCCTGCCCCGCTTACCCCAGCACAGAATTTCTAGCCTGCACTGGGGAAACACGGGGCAGGAAATTAAAATGGGGGCAGGGGAATGAACAAACCCTTGGGGCTTCCCCTCCCCAGCCTCCCCAGCTCCAGGGCTTGCATCCCTCTTCCCAGTTTAGATAATTAATTAACTTACCAGTGACGGCAGCAGCAGCTGCTCTGTTCAGCTCACTCATACTTCCTGGCCCCTCCCGATGGGGTGTCTCAGGGCGACGCAGCTGGATGACGTCATCCGACTGTGTCACCCTGAGAGACCCCATCGGGAGGGGCCAGGAAGTATGAGTGCACTGGACAGAGCAGCTGCTGCCACCGTCACTGGTAGGGCAATTCATTTTCTGAACTGGGAAGGGGAAGGGGGGGAGGAAAGCAAGCCCCGGCAGCTGGGGAGGGGAAACCCCAGCACCTGGGAAGGGGAAGCCCCGAGGGTTTGACCAGTGCAGGGGGGGGAGGAGGAGGCAAGCCCTGCCCCCCTCCCCCCCACATGGTAAATCACACTGAGCCACAGAATTGGGCCCTGACTCCCATGGAATTTTTTTTTAAAATCCGCAGAAGTATCAGGGCCCTGGGCATAGGGGGCAGCCCTAAGGTGGGCAAAAGGGATATAACTAGGACTTTGGGGATAGCATCCCAACAATCAGGAGACATAGGGTATTTTCAGATGTGACGGGGCCAATTGACCCCGTCACGAAACCAATCTGTTGATTCCCCCACTGGGGCCACCGTGTCACGGCCCAACAGATGTGCCGGGGGCTCCTGGTGGGGAATCAGGGTGGGGCCGCCCGGCACAACGTGTGGCTGCACGGCCCCGCCCCCCCACGCTCCCCTGCCACCCGCCTGAATTGACCACGGGCTGGAATCCCTGCTGGGATTCCGGGCCGTGGCCACCGTCCTGACGTGACGGCTTGGTTCATCGTGGCGGGGAATCGCCTTCACCACACGATCACCGCCGACCCCGGTGGTTCGGCCAATCGCGTGTTGAATGTGATTCCCCACCGCAATTGACCGTGGTGAACATCTGGGGGGGGACATCCGTTCCCCCCATCAGACGTTACACGGTCACAACCACCACAGGGAATTGGCTGTGGTTGACTGTGATCTCGTAATGTCTGAAAATACCCATAGTTTACACATCCAGGCTGACCAATTATCATCACAATCACATCCTGCAGCACTGTGACAGAAGACAAAAGAGAATCTCTATTGGCTCTTTCCTAAACAGATGCTTCTGACTTCCAAGTAACAAGTGGGGGAGAGATGTTGGGATGGTCACAGCACAGAATGAGGATATTTGGTCGACCTTTCTGCTGGCCAATTGGCATCACAAACCAATATACCACGGTGACACGTAAGAGAATCCTGGCATAGGCTCCTTCTCTGCATATACTGTTTTGTTTTATTAGGCTCTAGCTTCCGCCATGGCCAAAGGAAGGAAAAAGAATTATATATAACAACACAATACACAAAATAACATTTCACAAATTCCCGAGGTGGAAACAGCCATCTGGTACCTCAACCATAAATATCAAAATATACATATACGGTAGCAAATTTAAAAACAATCTAAAAGATCAATTTATAAGCACCACTTTATACAAATTATAGATACATAGCCATACGCCCTATTTGATATACTGATATCTAACATTTCATGGTGGCTTACCCGTCTCAGGAATTATGATGCCAACACTTGTCCCCTGATGCGGGAAAACCTACATGTATGCGAACAGTGCCCCCAGTTAGTTATTAAAGCGGCTTACCCTTCACGGGGGTTATGCTGCCAACACTTGTCCCCTGCCTAGACACCCCCAAGCTTATAATGAAATGACAATTATTGCAGCATATCTCCGCTCTTGCCATAATATCAACCATGGACTACAGCATAATAATTATAACAATTATACAACCTACCGCGTACAGTTTACACACGCTAAATATGCTTCCCTAAATATCCTCTACTTGGAGCCTCTCCGTTGCACCTCAACTCCCTCGTCCCTATCCCTACTCTATATGAACAGGATGACAACAGCTGACATCGCCTGGGCCTAATACCCTTAAAAGGTATTAACCCTATTACCCTTTGGAGGGCTAAACTAAAGGGTTTATCTTAGGTGGAACTTACTCTACCACCAATCCTATCGCCTTCTAGGCATTTCCCAGTAGCCCTTAGTTTTGTATGGATTAGTAGCCTCCTTTTCCCAGCCAGAGCTACATAAATGGCAATAGCCTTCAGTTCCTCCCTATCTCGTAGCCCAAGCAAATACAAATAACAGCCTTCATTGGTTAAATCCAATTGCTTCTTCAGTAGGGGGGCCACTGCATATACTGTGCAGGCGTATAAAATTGGGACCCTCTATCACATCTTTCTGATATTTGGCAGAGATGATCATGAAGGAATTATATACATTCCTACCAAATGTCATGTATACTGGTTGGACTACAAAGTTGTTACAGTCAGACAAAAATGTATATGTTAATTGCTTATAACACAAGGACCCTTTATGCAATCCTTCTGAAAGTTAGATAGTAAATATGGGAAGGGGTATAAATATGCCATGTATCATCTACATTAAATGTGAGGCAAAGCCGTTACAGCTAATAATGTATATGAAAATTTTTGCAAAATAAAATAATTCAACTGCTTCTAAAATTGGATTCCTTTATTCAATTTTTTTGGAGTTTGGTACACTTAATGCCTTCCATTGGAGGTATATTCACTCCATGTTTCACCCAAATATAGTGAAAAATAAAAAGTTACAACCAACAATGTGTTTTCCATTGAAACCAATGGAAAACGAAAATGAAAGCAAAAACAAAAATGACAAGTTGACATTTATGAAAACAAAAATGACAGATTTAAATAACGAAAATGAAAAAGCAAAAACAAAAATGGCATGGACTCCTGGTGCACACCTCTATCCTCGGGAAACTTTGCATTTTGACCACCAGCAATTAACGTATACATTGTTATAAGTTTGGATTTTCTTGTTAGAAATTTGCATAGAAGCAGGTCTCTACATTTATAGCACACTGTTAAATTTTCAGAACTGTAGCTCAAGTGGCTTCTGAAATATAGGGAATTTAAATTCTTCCCTTTGTAATGGAGGGCAGTCCTACCTTTACCTTTCTTGCTGCGGCTATAGCCAGAAAATATAGTAGAACTAGAAAAGGTACAGAGAAGGGCAACAAAAACGATCAAGGGTATGGAACAGCTCCACTATGAAGAGAGGCTGGATAATTTAGGGCTCTTCAGCTTGGAGAAGAGACAACTGAGAGGGGATATGATGGAAGTTTATAGAATCATGAGATTTGTGGAACGAGTAAATAGGGAACAGTTATTTACCCTCTCCAATAGTACTAGAACTAGGGGACACCCCATTAAACTAACAAGTAGCAGATTTAAAACAAATAAAAAAGAAAGTACTTTTAAACTCAAAACCCAGTTAAGTTGTGGAATTTGTTGCCAGAAGATGTGGTCAAGACCAGTAGTATAGTTGGATTGAAAAAGGATTGAAGAAGTTTCTAAAGGATAATGTCTCAATCGTGTTTGGCTCGGGCAGGTTGGCTTTTACACTGGCCTCCCTTCTGCCCCTCACAGCCAGTCCCAGTCCACAAAAGGTAGGGGCTTCTCCCATTAACTGGTGGGTCCCCAGGAGTTTCCTTCCCAGTCAGCTAGCCAAGCCAAACCAAATAAGCAACTTGATTTGATCCACCTTGGTTGCCAGCTCTGCTCCACATTGGGGTTGCTGGGTTGCTATATAATTTTCAGGATAGAACTCTCGACTCCAATGCTAGCTCCAGACAGGTCTTCCCTCCCTTCTGACTCTAGCTTCTAGGTTTTTCAATGTACTGGCCCAGGTGCTGGTTAGATGACTCATTGGCGCTGCTGCTCTCAGCTCTTAAAGGGCCAATGATCTAATTTTCTAGCCCAACACAGTGTACTGATCCTGTCAATACCTGTCACCCTGTGACAAGGTCCCCTAGCAGCAATTAGCTGGGTAGGGTTAGGGGATCATAACCTCTTACTTTCGAGAGCTGGGAAATGAACAACAGGGAACAGATCTCCCCATTGTGACCTACTGGGTACTTTTTCTAAGCGCCCAAGATTGGCCACTGTTGGAGACAGGTTCTGGGCTTGATGGACCATTGGTCTGACCCAATATGGCACTACTTATGTTCTTAAATTGCCCAGGGAGGTTGAAGGCTCTCCACTGCTAGAGGCTTCCAGAAAAAGACTGGACAGCCATCTGCCAGGGATGTTGTAGCTGTAGATGTCCTACATCAAAGCAAGGGATCGGACTAAGCTATCCTCAAGGTCCCTTCCAATTCTGATTCTCCTGACTGTCCTCTTCTATTGTCTTATTCGCCCACTCATCTTTCAGTGACACATTTAAAGGCAAAGAGCCTTCTAGTGGAGTGCTGTGGTGTCCCCCTAATGGGACAGGGATAACAACGTCTGCCGTTATCCATCAGAATAAAGAGTATGTCAGGGCAAACTTTCTCTGTTTTCTAGAGAAAGGTACCTTCCAGGTTCTCAGACTAGGAGCTGGAAGGCTTCCCTGAGAGAGCGCCAAGACAAAAAGTTAGATACCACCTGATGTTCCAAGTGGGGTCATTAAATTTCTGTCTTTCTGACAAAACTGAATGTGAATGATGGCACATGGATGCTCATGCATGCCCTGTTTTGTGCACTCCCTAACCACGTGTGGTACACTCAGTATTTCTGGTACAGGAAACTGGTCTAAACATTTACCAATCTGATCTTACCAATCTGACAGCATCTCTTCTGTTTTTACACAAAGGAGCTCTCCTGAGCATGCAAACTGTTCCCTGCTAGCGTCACCTGGGATGCTAGTCACCCTGGAGGGGTTTAGAGGAATGGCAGGGGAATGGCCTTATCTCCCTCCTCCACAGCATGTGTGTGGGGGAGTTGGCTTGCAGAACAAGGATGCTGCCAGCTGAACCCAAATAGGTTGGTCCTAAAGGCCCATAGCATATCTATGAGCCTTTGTAGACTCCAGTATGCTCTCCAGTGAGCCTGGGAGCCCCAGAAGATTTGTATGTCTCAGCTCTGAAAACCACCCACCTTCATTTGGAAATAAAAATTCTTTGATGATGTTACCTTTCGAGGGTCAATACGTGGCTGTATGGGGAACTTGGCCTGAACATGGAGTCCACAGAATGGAGAAGCAGCCAAAAGCTCAACAGTCTTGCCTGAACTCTTGCAACTGTCCACTCTTGCTTCTCCACATGGATGGAGAATATGGTGGCAGATGAAAGGGACAGGCGACCTCCTAAGGGGCACTTGGCTACTGGCCTTTTATACTCATCTATGTAGGTTGCAAGAAACAGTCAGACAAATCCATCCCACTCCTGCAGGAACATTTAGGCAAGATCTTGTCCAGTAACTGAGATAATAGGGTTATTTTTGGCATCACCCAGAATAATAACTGTTCTTATACGAGGGTGGGGACAGGCAGTTCTCAAAAGGACCCAGCAAAGATCAGTCTCATTAGAAAGATCCTTAAGAACAGATCGTTTTGTGCGGCATTTTTCAGTTGGCTTTTTCACAGGATGTGAATTGTGATCAAAGGCGGCCGAGAGCCCTTTGTAAACTGCAGTGAGAGAAATATGATTACTGGATGACTCGCAGTTGCCCACGATGTCCAGAACTGTGTGTATCCAGAATTGCAGGTGTGTATCCATGCCTGGGGCTTGCACTGCTGACGGCATGAGGCAAGTGGGAGAGGGCACACTCAAAGCAAAACCAACCCCTGTCCCAGCCAGAGAGGCACTAAGCTCAGGAAGCCACAATCTGAAGTTTATCCTTGTACAGGGCAGGAGCTGTCATCTCAATTCCAATGCCAGCTGGAGGGGCAGGAGCATGACACACTGCTTCCTCACTCTCTCCACTCACGTCCAGCAGCACAAATTCTAGGGGAAGCCCAGACTCTTTTGCTCTGGCCATTTTAAAGAGGATTATTTGAGAACCCCCCTGCTCATAACATTAAACAGTGGCCCCATTTGAGGGGGGTGGGGGTGGCTAAGACGGTTGAAGCCCCTGTTAGTTCCCCTGTGACCACTTGCACCATTGCACCGCTCTTTTCAGGGCCAGCCTTAGGAGCTGCGGGGCCCAGGGTGGGGGAGAAACACGGGGCCTCAGTCTCTCATCAGCGACTTTGCCGGCAGCAGCTGGTGATCCTAGGGGTGCTCCCCAGCTCAGGGGGTGCTCCCCGGCTCGGTCAGGTGGCGCTTCCTGGACCTGGGCACAGGGATGGGTGGAGGGGCACTCCCCTCCACCCACCCCCAAGCCCAGCCATTTCGGGGGCACTTACCTCCGCATCCATCACTGTGGTGTCACCCTTTGCTGTCCTAGGCCCTGTGGGGGCGTTCCCACCTGCGGCAGCAGTGGCAGCAGCGGGATGGGCAAGGGAATCCACGGCAGTATGGAGGAGCCGGCCGACAGGAAAAGAGCCAATGTGAATGGGGATCTGCTGTGGCTTCTCTCCCACATGTCAGAGCAGGATTTTGCACCCGACATGCACAAGAGAAGCCATGGCAGATCCCCGCTCGCACCAGCTCTTTTCCTGTCGGTTGGCTCCTCTGTGCTGCTGCATCTTCCCTCACCCCTCCCGCTGCCACCACTGCCACCACAGGTGGGAGCGCAGCCTTAATCCTTCCCCCTATCCCTATCCCAACAAATGCTTTAACAAAACTAAAGTTTTACACCATCTCTGAAAGATGCTCAGGACGAGACTCAGATGGAACTCTAGGGGGAGGGAGTTCCACAACATTGGGGCAGTAACTGAGAATGCCCTCCTATGCGCACCCGTTGATTGAACAAGAGTGACAGGGGAATTCCACAGGCGGGTGCTCCCAGCTGACCACAGAGGTCATGATGGAGCATGGTAGCAAAGCGGTCTTTCAGATACACGGGTCCCTCCCAGGCCGTTTAGGGATTTACTTATATATTTTACACGTTTTTTGTATCCCACACCCTTCTGTTAGCAGCAGCTCAGGGCAGCTCACAGTTTGCAATTAAAAATATAATATACAATACAAATATGATATAAAAATACAATAGTGTAAAAATTCACATGGCAGAGCATCAAAAAACAAGAAATCCTTCCCCACCTTTAGCCATTTCCCCCACCAAAAACAAGATAGAACAGCCAGGTCTTGCATTGTCATTGGAAGGAGGCCACACAGCATTGGTGTGGCCACTGAAGCACCCTCTCCATAGTCACCCCCTGAGATACCCAGGGGACTTTGAGAAGAGCTCTTCCGGCCAACCACAGCGGTCAATCCAGAGCACAGGGAGTAAGGTGGTCTGGCAGATAGGGCCCAGGCTGTATAAGGCTTTATAGGTAAGCATCTACACCTTGAATTGAGCCTGGAGGATTATAGGCAGCCAGTGCAAAGAATGGAGCATTGGTGTAATGTGCTCACAGTGACCCATCCCCATGAAGAGACAGGCCGCAGTGTTCTTCACCAGCTGCAGCTTCTGAACCGTCACCATGTGTAGTCCCACGTAGAGCGCATTACAATAGTACAGTCTTGAGATGATGAAAGCATGGATGATAGTGGCAAGGTCTGAATCCGAGATGTACAACTGAAGCTGCCACACCGGATGTAGTTGGAGAAACATGCTCCTTGCCACAGCCCCCATCTGGGCATCCAGATGGAGCTGGGAATTGAGAAACACCCCCAGACTATGAACCTGAGGGACCAGTGGAGGAAGAACCCCATCAATGACAGGGGACACCAACCCCACCGCCCTCCCCACCATCACCACCTCCATCTTGTCGGGATTCAGCAACAAGATCAAAAACAGCACCTTGAATCGTGACTGGAAAGCTATAGGTAGTCAGGGAAGACTCTGGAGCATCATTGTAATGTGCTCCTGGCAACCCGTCCCCTAAAGGAGCTGGGCAACCACATTCTGCACCAGCTGCAGCTTCCGAACAGTCATCAAGGGTAGCCCAACACAGAGCACATTTCAGTAATCCAGCCTTGAGGTGATGAAAGCATGGATAACAGGTGAGTCCGAATTACAGAGAAAAGGCCACAGCCTCCTCACCAGGTGAAGTTGGTGAAAAGTGCTCCTGGCAACAGCCACAACCTGACAGTCCAGGCGCAGCAAGGGGTCCAGAAGCATTTCAAGGCTGTGAATCTTAGTGACCAAAGGGGGTCAGACCCCACAATAAAAGGAGTCCCAATTCCCCTCGGGTAACAGGACTAGGCAACAATCATCATTTTAGTCGTGTCAGAATTCAGCCTCAATTGGCTCATCCTCATCCAGTCCCCGACAGCACCCAGGCATTGGGTAAGCACCCAAACTCCAGGACCTGGGCCAGATGAAAAAGAGAGGTAGAGCTGAGTGTCATCAGCGTACTGATGGCACTTCCCCCAAACCTCTGAATGACCTCGCCCTGAGTTGAACAAGGGGGGGGCAGAATAGAACCCTGCGTGTCTCCTCAGAGGAGGCCCTGAGAGGACGATGAACAATGGGCCATCACCACTCTCTGTGACCTCCCTGACAGGAAGGAGTGGAACCATTCAAGAGCGGTCCTGCATACCCCCGCCAGGTCTCGCAGTTGTGTCACCATCACCTAGTGATCAACAGTATCAAAGGCTGCAGAAAGATCTAATCAGTTCAACGGTAGAATTTCCCTTGTCGATCTCCAGGTACAGGTCATTGACTATGGCCACAAGCACAGTCTCTGTGCCATACCCAGGATGAAAGCCCGCTGCCCGTCTGAAATGGGTCCAGGAATCCAATGACATTAAGGTGGGCCTGGAGCTGTCGGGCAGTCACCTGTTCAATTACCTTCCCTAAAAATGTTTTGTCAGCTGTCATTACTCAGATTTCTCAAGCTGTCTATATCCAAGTACATTCACTAATAACAAAAATAACTTCAGAATCGCCCCCAAACACACAAGCTAAGACAGAACGAGAAATGTATTGAACCAACTTGCACAAGGAGGTAAGAAAGAGAAAATGCTGGAACAAACCAGAACCAAGAAATTGCAACTGAATATATTTGCAATAAAAGAAAGTACTAAATAAAGACATTTTGGGTCTGTCTTATACCAGACTAACTGAACTTCTCTTGGATGTTATACATGGTAATTCCCAAGCTTTTATTACATTTTGCATCAAAAAAGCAAGGAAAGACCATTTTTGAAGTGAGATCTTACAACTCTCTTTACTCTTGGAACTGCTGGAATGAGAGGAGAATCCTTTCTTGTGGCAGCAGCTCTGGTTCTCCAAGAGGTATGAAGCAAGCAGACATGGCTAGAGAGCAGCAAGGCAGGAGCAAATGGTGGCAGGAAAGGTACAAATGGCAAAAGAGTGAAAAGCAAGTGTGCAATTCACATGAGAACCAAGAACAACTTCTCTTCATCAAGGGTTTGTACCCTTTTTTGGGAGAGGTTCATTGGGTAGTGGGTGGGGGTGGGGAAGGGTAAACCCTTTTTAGTATTGACTTTTTGCCCATAGCTTCTTGAATTTCTTTCTTGGATTTCTTCTGCTGCTTTCAATGCAAGCCTGAAGATGGTGCTGATGTATCACAGATCTTGAATTCCTTGTTCAGTCACTGTCTGGCATTTATTCAGTTGAAGAATCTCTCAAGTGAATAAAAGCCACATGCACCCACACTACGTATGGCTATCTGCACTATTCATGAAACTTCCTCCTTTTTGAGCAATTTCTTTACTCTCCAAAGTTTTCTTGTTAGTTTGATTTGTCAAGTCTATACAAGCAAGGGTGCTTTTCTCACGTGTCTTACCAACCCTAAACACTTATTTGGGTTGCAGAGAGCAGCATTGGTGGTGACAGTAGCAGAAGAAGGTTTCAGGAACGATGCCGCTACCACACCCACTAATTGACACTTTGGGGACCAGCCGCTGCCACCATTTTGTTTGCCACTGCTTGCTCCTCCTGCCACTACCTATTGTCTTCCCAACACTTCTGAAGCAATTAAGTCCTCTCTGCACAAGAATTCTTATCTAGTCTCAATCAATATCATTTATTACGTGATCAACAATCATTGTACAACATCTGACAGCCAGAACACAAAGCAAACACAAAACAAGTTATTTCAGCATTATACAGTAAAAATCCAAGTGCCTCCCTCTAAAAAAAAAAAAAAAAAGAAAAGAAAAAAAATAGTGGCCAATAATTAAGATAGCTCACTCAATGGTTACTAATAAACTGGGATCTAAGATGGACAGCCCCCAGCAAGAAAAGGGCAACCCTTCGAATAATATCTGGATCTGGACTGTTCAACAGTACGGCCAGAATCACAGAATCATCCCTACCAGGGTACTGGTCCCTTATTGGGTCAAGGAGGTCATAACGGGACTCATCATATAAATGACAATGTAACATTATATGTCCGACAGTCTCAACTGCAGCATTGTCAAAGGGGCATAATCGATCAAGGAATGGTATACCCTGGAACCTCCCTTCCAGGACACGAGACGGGAACGCGTTGAGCTGCGCACAGGCCATCAATTGCTTTGCTCTACCGGATATGTGGGTAATTAGATAAGTAGCCATCTGGCCCATAGGTGGAACATAGTGTAAATATTCACGGATATGGGGAGAAGATCTAATTTTACCAAGTTCCATTTGACGCCCTATATCCCTGGTCCTCGTGGAGACCTCTGTCCTGATGGAACCCGGGAGTTTATGCTTTAAATACACAGGAGGAGTTCCCATCTTCTCCAACTGTGCTTCAACTTCCCTTACCCAGGGGTCTCTAAAGGGGTCATCCAGCATAGATTTCACTAAAGGAGATTCCTGGTCCAGCTGTAATTTTGACCAGTATTTAAAGCTGGCTTCTTTAGCTGCTTGGGTCCAAGATATTTGTCCCAGTTCCGCTCGGATGGCTGCCAGGGGGGTGCCTCTTGGAACCCCAAGAAGTCCTCGTAGAAACTTGGACTGGGCCCTATCCAATGACCCCGAAAAAAGGGGGGCCCACAGCTCAGCCCCGTAAAGCAATTGGGACCTCACTTTACAATTAAACACCAACATGGCCTGATGAACCGCCGTTCTACCCTGCTTGGCAAAGAGTCTAGAGATAGTCAAAGCCACTGCTTGGGCTGATCTCAGAGCTCTGCTGACATGCTCCTTCCAATGCCCCGATTCGTGAAACAAAATGCCTAAATACCTGAAAGCCCTAACCTGTTGTATAACAATGCCCCCTATGTGCCAATTCTGGATTTTGGCATGGGCCGAGAATACCAGGACCTTCGATTTTCCGTAATTAATAGTGAGGTGGCTAGCCTGACAGAAAGTTTGAAAGATCTGCAATTGCCTAATCAGCCCTAGCCTTGTTTGTGACAGCAAGGCCACATCAGCGGCATAGCATAAACAGTCGACCGCCCAAGTTGCCAATTTCGGGGGGAAGTACTGTGGGGCTGCCATAAGGGGTATTATAACATCAATAAAGAAATTAAAAAGTGCCGCAGCCAACACACACCCTTGACGGACCCCCTTCCTAGTTGGAATCGTGGGTGTTACATGGCCCAGGTTGTCCATCTTCACTATCATGGCTGAGTTAACATGTAGTGAACAGATCAGTCCCAAAAGACGTTTGTCAATCGAGGAGTTCTCAAACTTCCCCACAAGGCGGCCCGATCAACTGAATCGAAAGCCGCCTAGAGATCAAGGAAGGCCACGTGCAGGGCTCCCCGCCGAGCCCTGTATTTAGCAACCAAATACTGCAAGATGTAACAATGGTCTATCGCAGATTGTCCATGCTGGAATCCCGCCTGTTCAATCGACAGCACTTTATCCTGCTCCATCCAGGAAATCAATTCCTCCAGAAGGAACTTTCCATACACTTTAGATAGTGTGGAAAGAAGGCTAATTGGCCTATAATTTGCTGGATCCGTTCTGGTGCCCTTCTTGTAGATAGGGACCACCAGAGCGGTCGGCCAGGCCACCGGGACCCGCCCTACGCTGTTAATTGCTGTAAAAAGGACGGCCAGGATAGGGAGCCACCAAGCCTTGTGAGATTTAAGGAACTCCGCCCTTACTGCATCCATGCCTGGGGCCCGTCCATTCCGTAATGAGTCTACCAAGGGTTCGACCTCCTTCTCCTGCACCGGTGCCCAATGGGGGAGTTCAGACATCCACCCATCGGGCGTATTTAATACTTGACCCTCCTCCTTGCTAAATTCGCTATCAAATTCGCTGTCCAGATCATGGGGATTATATAGAGATGTAAAGTGATCCACCCATCCCTCAGATGTAATTTGTGCTGCCAGGGGCGCCTTCCTTTTCCCAACTGAGGAATTCACTAACCGCCAAAAGCCCTTCAAGTCCCCAGAATTAGCTGTCTGCTGGAGAGAGGTCCATCTAAAGTCCCAGTATTGTTTCTTTTTAGTACTGATCAGCTTCCTGTACTTAGCCCGAAGGGCAATATATTGTACTGGTAACCTGGGTTGCTTGGAGCTCCTGTACTCAAAGTGCATGGCCTTAAGTTGTTTCCTGACCTGTCGACATTCCCCGTCAAACCAAGGTTGGCTGATTTTAGTCGGCCCTCGTACCGGCAATCGAGCCTTGGCTAAAATTCTACTTTTTAACTGCGATGTTATGAGATCAAAGGCCTCCAGCACTACAAAAGGGTCGGAGGATCCTATTAGTCTCGCGTGCGTGGAGACCATATGCTCTTGCCTGACAAATGCACCCAGCTCTTCTGATATCCCCTCCTCCCAACGGGGGGCCGTAACAGGCTCAGGGGCAACCGAGCTGGTACAAGACCAGCCAGTTGAATTATTCAAACCAACAGAGGCTACTGTTATGGTGGGTATTATCATAGTCAGTTCCACAGGAAGATGGTCCCCTACTAATGGGAACCCCAGCTCGAAATTAGCCAAATATGGTAACACCCCGGCCGAAACCACAGAATAGTCCACTGTGCTAAGACCCTGCGGTCCCACAAATGAAAATTCCCCTTCCAAGTCTTTACCACAGGACCCATTTAGGACATATAACTCCTTAGCTACCAGCATCTGGGCCATCCGGATCCCCGAGGAATTAATTACTGTGTCCTTGGAATGCCGTTGGCCCAAAAAAGATGCTGGGGCAACAGGTAATCCGTCGCAATAAGGGGCTAAAGCTTGATTATCTGAGCCTAGGCGTGCATTAAAGTCTCCCATAAGAACAACTTGACCTGCCGGGTACTTAAGTAATTTGTCCTCCAAAAATTCCTCCAGTTTATCCCACATCGTTGGTTGAAAAGAGCCTGCATTACATGGGGGAATATAGATGGTCATTATTATCCAAAAGGTTGAGGCTATTTTAGCCACAAATCCCAATAGTAACCCCACGAGATAAAATGGTTCAATGATAGTAAAAGGGGCCTCTCGGGAGACAAAACATCCAAGTCCCCCACTAGGCCTCCCCTTGCTGTTCCTTTGCACTGCTGGGAGGAAATAAGAAGTATAGCCCTCCAAATCTACTGGATCCATAGACCAGGTCTCTTGGACCAGGACTATAGTAAAGCCTCGGAGGTACTGGATAAAATCCGGATCACTAGAGTGCCTAACCCACCCAGCCACGTTCCAAGAACAAATTGAAATCTGGCCTGGTGGAACCGGCTGGACTAGTCATTGGCTCAAGAAGGACCTACATCCCTGACCCTCCCTGCTGTTCCTATTATCACTGGGGTTACCTAAGGGAACCTCAGACTGTGAGGAAGCCAGTGGAATTCCAGCCATAGGGGCAGAGACCTTAGATCCTGTTACTGCTATCATCAAACCTCCATCCGGAGAGGGCACCTGCCCCTGGGCCACTCCACGGCACCACAATCGCCTCTGGGGGGTGAGCCTATCCATAGAACCAGCCGGCTGGGGATTCTGGCCAGTGTTGTATAAAACGCAAGGAGTCTTCTGGGAAAGATCCTGCGCCACTGTAACCCCAGGTGGGTGAATCAGCGAGCCTTTGGTGGGGGAACTTCCCAGGGGACACCCAGACACTGACTCAAAAGCGGTAATGGCTGGGAGAAAAGTCTGTTTAGGCTGGTCCAGTAAATCTCCCGCCCCACAGGAATCCTGGACCATCAAGGCCCCACAAGATTCACCTCTACTTGCTAGTGTACATGAAACCAGATTATCACTGTGGTTAATGGATATAGAACCTGCTACAGGATTACTTCTTCCTGCCAGAGTCAGCAGGGGGGTGATAGCGACATTCCTATAGGCCTTTGCTAAATGAACCCCCCACTCAGAGAATAACCAAGCCTTTGAGCAGAGACTGGTTACAAGGTTAGCATCAGAAAAGTGCAATATGACACAATTTAAGTACTCATAAGTGGACAATTGAAAAAACTGGTCAATGGCAGAAGGGGGAATCAGGATTCCTGAGATAGCAGTCAAATGCCTCCGAATAAGGCCCTTAGATGTCCATAAAGGTGTGAGCCCATAAGGAGATGGAACAATTTTGAGCACTAATGCCCGTCTATCCAACTGAATTGTCCCGACAGAAGAGCTAACAAGGGAAGCCTCTGATAGAGGACTGGTCTGGGGACTCCACAGCAATGCCGTGGAGCCCTCCCACTTAGTCTGGGTGCCTTTGGAGGCCACAGTAGTCAATGGCTCGTTCTTCTGCCACTGAAGCACTGATTCTTGTAAGGATAATTTGTCAACTCTAATTGCCAGTTGGAGCCTTTGCACTTCCAGTTGCATGTTTAGGGATTCCAGTTGTGTATACAGTCCTGCTACTAGCTCCCCCACTGCTACACATTGCTTGCTCAGTACCTCCCTCTCCCCCTCAATACCACTAAAATCAACTGTAGGCATAGAGCCTTGTGGAATCACATCGGGGCCTCCAGGGGGGGACCCGATCAAGGATGGACCAGAAATCACGGGCATAGCCGGGAAGGACTCCAAGTCCAACGGTGTCACCTCGGGGCCTACCGGAGGGGACCCAACCAGGGGCGGACAGGGTAATGTAGATGTAGCATTGCCCAACGACGAAACCCTCCTCGCCTTTGGGGTAGATGGACACTCTGTTACTGCTGCCTCGAGGATCTGTTCCTTGAATCTCGTAGAAAATGGTCTAGGGTGTGCTGCTGGATTTTAGCCTGAGAGCGGGTTTTCATGCCAGCCCTTTTCCCTTTTCCGCCCATGCTTCTGTGATCTTCAGGGCCCCAGGGATGCCCACTTCAGCCCAAGCCCAAGCCGCCCTTGTGCACGCGCCCTTGTGCATGCGACTCTTCGGTGCGTGACCTAGGTGCATGCCTATGGTGCTGCCGTAGGCTCACCGGGGTTTTATCTCTGGTCTGCAGGTCTGCAGCTCCACCCCCGCTCGGACACACAGCTGCCAGGTAAGTTGTACTCAGGGTGGGCGGGCGGGCGGGACTGAGCGGCTTGCCGGGAAGGCTGCTCACCATTGTGTACTTTCAGATCTTCAGCTCTGCCCCAAGCTCCACTCCTATAATGCTTCTTGCCGCAAGCTTTGTCTTCAAACAAACAAAGGGGGCCACCTCCACTGCCCCGCAAATGGCACCGCCAACGGAACTTCGCCCTTTGGCGCTGCCCTAAGGGCGCTGCCCTCAGGGCAGCGCTCTATTATATGGGTTACCTGTGGGAGGAGACACAAGGCCCCCAGGTGAAACCAGGCAGTCCTTCCCTGCAGCTCCTGTTTGCAGCCACGCCCTCTAGGCTCTTCCCCAGACACTCCCCCACCTCTTATCTAGTCTTATTAAAGATGTATTTGACTGTCTTCATTACTTTTACTTTATTAGTTTAAACAGGATTATTTTTCTGCCATTGTACTTGTGGTTTATGAACTTTCAAATGATACCCATGATGTGTTTTTGTCCCATTGCACTGTATCAGAATATGAGACACAGACTATTACTGAAATATACAGATCTTAGCAGAAACTTCTGCTAATTACACATGCCAGTCTGTCTTCCTCCTGCTGCTATTCTGTCTACTCCTCCCCTCCACTTTCTCCTCGGGGTTCTCCAGAGGGTAGCCCAGGATCCTTGGGGGACTATCTCCTTCCCATCCTGTAGGAGGCAGATTTCAAACTGAACTGCAGGCTACTGCTTAGGAAAAGCTCTCCCTACTCTTTTGGTCTTTTTTACACAGACGGCGCAGCAACGCCGATGGGTGGAGATGGGTGTGGATGGGTGGGTGAGCACACCCAGAGAACACCTGGCAGCGTCGAGCAGGGAGACATTTACACGGACAGCACCATGAGGGGTTGTGGGAAGGAAAGGGGAGGGGCTCGCAAAAACCCAGCGCCCAAACACCCATCCTGGGGAACACCCGACAAACACCCGTCAAGTACACGGACGGATGGGAATGGCAGGGAAGCCCCACCCGGCACAGCGACGGAACAACATGGCTGACTGAGGGCAAATGAAGCCATGCAATGCGGACCCACCTCCCCAGCCACCAGGACCCACGCAGGTGGGGCGGGAGGGGGAGGGGAGGTTGGCAGCCACTACAAAGGAGGTGGCTCCACACATCCCCGGCACAGAGCCCAGACCGCCTGGTGCCACGCATCCCCTCCCCAACACACCCCCACAGCAGAACCGCACACACACAGAGGGTAGCAGAAGCGGGCAGCAGAAGCACACAGGGAAGCGCACATGGCCCATGGGGGCAAAGAAAGGGAGGGAAGGGACCCACACAACACAGGCAACACCCCCCCACACACACCCAGAGGCACCCGCACAAGGGGAGAGGTCACAGCAAAACACAACACCGACACACCAGGAAAGGAACACACAAGCCTTTATTAAAAGAAGGGGAACCAGCAACAGGGGGCAACAACAAACAACAGGGCAGGGAGGGGGAGGGGGCAACAGAAGGAGGGGGAACAGCACCAGAAGAGGCAAGCCTGGGGCAGAACACCAGTCAATAGGGCCAGCGACCCCCGTGCCCGGCGCCAGCGTTCACCCTGCACGCGGTCCAGCAGGTGCAGCCGCTCCAGGATGAGCAGGAAGAGCTCCACCAACTCCCCCTGCTCCCAGGTCCGCTCCGCGATCATGGCTTGCACTGAAGGGGACAGAGGGAGAGGAGACAGCCTGAGACAGTGGGCCACGGGCACCAAAGAATAGAACCCCCCATGGAGGGACACAGGCACAGGGCCCAGCAAAGTGGCAGCACACTCACGGATGCCATCCAACAGCTGCCCCGCCACCCGCATGTCCCAGGGCGCCCACTCCAGTTTCAGCATCATAGCCTCCAGGTGCAGGATCACCAGCAGCACGACAACAGTAGCTGCAGGAGAGAAGGGACAGGGCAATGGAGAATGCCTGCACCTATGGGTCCTGGGAGGGCTGGGGGCAGCGACACCACCAGAGGAACACCTCCCAAACACAGAGTGCCACCATCCAGGAGACAACTCGGACCCCTGCACCAAGGGGGATCAGTGGGGCCAAAGCCTGGGGACAGCACAAACCCTATTCACGCTCAGCTGCCCAGCACCCCTGGTGCCACCGCCCATCCATCACCACCACGAATGATGGACTGCACCAACAGGGGGCAACAGCAGAAGGGAGCAGAGGGAAGGGGCACAGCCACACCAACACACAGACAAGGTCAGGGTGTGCCTGGATGACCGCCCACCAATACCACCACAGGAGCAGCCCCAGGCAGCAGCACCCAGCAGGGAGGCAGCCAAGGGAACACACACCTCACAGCTGGTGCCCACCCCACAGGCCTGGAGCGCCCCAGTATACACCAAGCACACTCCCTGCACACAACCACACAGTTGTGGGCAGAAGGGCCGCCAAAGGGGAAGGGACACCCAGCTGCCACAGCAGCAACAGAATCAAGGCAGGACAGGACATCACAGAACAGCATTCCTTTATTGGTGCCATGGAAAGCGGCCCCCCAAGCACAGAGACTCAGAGCAGGGGAGCACTGGGGCACCCGTGGCTGAGCACGAGAGGCACAACAGGAGGGCACAGGAGTGCCCATGAAGGGTGGGTGAGGACACCTGGGAAGCCCCAGCAGAAAGGGGCAGTGGTTACACAGAGGGGGCAATGCGGTCCAGCGACTCCAAGCAGCAGCCAACAGCAAAGCAGAAGACAGCGCACAGCCTGCTTGGAGGCGGGGGAGCCTATGCACCATGCGGGCACCAGGGTAGCAGCGAGAGGGTGGCAGTGAGGGGCTGCTCATGGACAGTCTGGTGAGTGCTCACGGAGCGGCGATTCTGGTGTCAGACCCTCCCAGGTGAACAGACCCCTTTCGAAGCCTCGAGTGTGCATATGAGCATCCACCAGCTAGCACGGAAGGAGAGGATCTGCACCTGCGGCCTCAGCCCATACAGCTGGAAGGTCCCTAACCAATCGAAGGGCAGTGAGCTCTGCAGCAGTGGGGTCCCCGGTCTGGACCGGGCCACCAACCTCGGGGGACAGCAAGCCCAGGTCCCACAGGAGGGCCCCCAGCTAGCACGGAAGGAGAGGATCTGCACCTGCGGCCTCAGCCCATACAGCTGGAAGGTCCCTAACCAATCGAAGGGCAGTGAGCTCTGCAGCGGTGGGGTCCCCGGTCTGGACCGGGCCACCAACCTCGGGGGACAGCAAGCCCAGGTCCCACAGGAGGGCCCCCATGTCTGAGGGTGCAAGCGGGATGCCACGCACATGCAGGAGGCTGCCGGTGTACTGGGCAGCAACAGGGGGGCCCCCAGACAGCAAGGCGAGGCCATACCTGGGTAGCTCCATCAGCAGGCGAGCCACTGTGACCTCCGCAGTGGTCCACGGCACCACAATGGTGGGCAGGTGCCCCCAAGGAGGCTGGCACAGGGGGGCAAAGGCAAACTCGAGGGAACGAGACCGGCACGCTGGGGCCCCAACCCGGTGACCCATCGTCCACATGTACCACGACAGGAGCCAGAAGCCATCCCCCGCTGACTGGGGTTCACCAACCAACAGTTGCACATTGGGGCTCAGCCAGAGGGCCCCCAACAGCATGTCCGCATAGGGAGACCATCCCTCCCTGACATCCCCGGCTGAGGGCCCCTCAGAATGGCTGGCCATGGCAGCAGTGGGACTCGCTCTGGGGAAGAAACAGTCAGGAGACAAAGGGATGCTGCAACTGGGACAAGCACACACCGAGCAGATACCCTCACCCACAGATGGCCTTGCATGCCAGAGATAGGCAGGCCCGCTGTGGACAGTGCACCGTAACCCACACACAAGACAGCAGGGATGCTGCACAACTGCCGAGGTAAGACAGGGGGTCATGGCCAGGCAATGAGCCAGGGCGTGGAGCCAAGTCAAGCACTGCATTCACAGCGGGCACTGCTGCAGCTTGCAAAGGTGGACCCAGGCTGGGGGGACACCTGTGTGTTTGCAGAGGCAGGGGTACCCAGGGGTGTGCGCGGTCCGATCCCCCCCGGTGGGCATGCGGCCGGCGCGCTTGAGGGATGCGCACCCAAACCCGGCACCCGCTTGCCACCCCAGCACACCCCATGCACAGCACTGACCACTGCCTGGCCCCCACCGGCCTACACAGTACATAAGGGACACACTGTGGCCGGTCAGGCGTGGGGCAGAGGGGTTATAGCATGGGACCGTGCAGCACACAGAGAATGGCAAACCCAGACGACGTGCACACGGAGGAGCTCCTGCGCCAGCAGGGGAAAGTGGGCCATGGGCACAGGCCTGAAAACAGAGCGTACTGCGCTTACGGCACGTGCCAGGGGTGTGTGGCAGGGAGTGGGAAGAAGCAGCACCATGCTGTCGGGGGACGAGGACCCACTGTCCAGGGCCATGCTGCTGCACCTCCTGGCAATGGGTCTCCTGCTGCTGCACATGCTGCACCAGCAGAGTATCCTTCTCCGCCCACAGAGTTGGCGGTCTGCCCTCCTGGGGGCACAGCGGTGGAGGGCAGCAAACCTCAGGAGGGCACCGCTCGTGCGATGGGCGAGGTGGGCGTCTGTCAGATGCTGTGCCCTGCTGGGCTCTGCGGCGTCCCTGCACCGGTGCCTTGGGCTGGGCCAGTGCACCTGTACCAATGTGCCCAGGGAGGGGCATCCCCACGCAGCTCTGAGGGAAACAGGGATGGTATCTGCCACCGCATTGCTGGCCGGGCGTCCGACCGCTGGCCAGCACCGGACCCACACCCATGTCTGTAGGCCTGGGACCCCCTTCCAAACTGCAGGGCCCTATCCATTACCTGCATCTTGCCCTCCATTCCATGTGTGTCCTACTGGGTCCAGGGAATGGGTCCCATGGGTTTCCCAGCGGCGAGTGCCCTCCCCTCGTTGTCGGCCGTGGGTTGTGCTGGCCCCGCACATGCCCGCCGGCCAACACAAGCCAGGTTGCGTGAGCGGGTCCTGTGCATACCTGTTCCTGCCACCTCAACTGCATGAGGTCTCGCTGGTGTAGCCTCCAGCCCTGCCAGCTGCCCAGGGAGTTCACAGAGCCCATGACCTGCCAATGCCCCCCTGCATGCCACACAACCANCAGCAGGGAGGCAGCCAAGGGAACACACACCTCACAGCTGGTGCCCACCCCACAGGCCTGGAGCGCCCCAGTATACACCAAGCACACTCCCTGCACACAACCACACAGTTGTGGGCAGAAGGGCCGCCAAAGGGGAAGGGACACCCAGCTGCCACAGCAGCAACAGAATCAAGGCAGGACAGGACATCACAGAACAGCATTCCTTTATTGGTGCCATGGAAAGCGGCCCCCCAAGCACAGAGACTCAGAGCAGGGGAGCACTGGGGCACCCGTGGCTGAGCACGAGAGGCACAACAGGAGGGCACAGGAGTGCCCATGAAGGGTGGGTGAGGACACCTGGGAAGCCCCAGCAGAAAGGGGCAGTGGTTACACAGAGGGGGCAATGCGGTCCAGCGACTCCAAGCAGCAGCCAACAGCAAAGCAGAAGACAGCGCACAGCCTGCTTGGAGGCGGGGGAGCCTATGCACCATGCGGGCACCAGGGTAGCAGCGAGAGGGTGGCAGTGAGGGGCTGCTCATGGACAGTCTGGTGAGTGCTCACGGAGCGGCGATTCTGGTGTCAGACCCTCCCAGGTGAACAGACCCCTTTCGAAGCCTCGAGTGTGCATATGAGCATCCACCAGCTAGCACGGAAGGAGAGGATCTGCACCTGCGGCCTCAGCCCATACAGCTGGAAGGTCCCTAACCAATCGAAGGGCAGTGAGCTCTGCAGCGGTGGGGTCCCCGGTCTGGACCGGGCCACCAACCTCGGGGGACAGCAAGCCCAGGTCCCACAGGAGGGCCCCCATGTCTGAGGGTGCAAGCGGGATGCCACGCACATGCAGGAGGCTGCCGGTGTACTGGGCAGCAACAGGGGGGCCCCCAGACAGCAAGGCGAGGCCATACCTGGGTAGCTCCATCAGCAGGCGAGCCACTGTGACCTCCGCAGTGGTCCACGGCACCACAATGGTGGGCAGGTGCCCCCAAGGAGGCTGGCACAGGGGGGCAAAGGCAATCTCGAGGGAACGAGTCCGGCACGCTGGGGCCCCAACCCGGTGACCCATCGTCCACATGTACCACGACAGGAGCCAGAAGCCATCCCCCGCTGACTGGGGTTCACCAACCAACAGTTGCACATTGGGGCTCAGCCAGAGGGCCCCCAACAGCATGTCCGCATAGGGAGACCATCCCTCCCTGACATCCCCGGCTGAGGGCCCCTCAGAATGGCTGGCCATGGCAGCAGTGGGACTCGCTCTGGGGAAGAAACAGTCAGGAGACAAAGGGATGCTGCAACTGGGACAAGCACACACCGAGCAGATACCCTCACCCACAGATGGCCTTGCATGCCAGAGATAGGCAGGCCCGCTGTGGACAGTGCACCGTAACCCACACACAAGACAGCAGGGATGCTGCACAACTGCCGAGGTAAGACAGGGGGTCATGGCCAGGCAATGAGCCAGGGCGTGGAGCCAAGTCAAGCACTGCATTCACAGCGGGCACTGCTGCAGCTTGCAAAGGTGGACCCAGGCTGGGGGGACACCTGTGTGTTTGCAGAGGCAGGGGTACCCAGGGGTGTGCGCGGTCCGATCCCCCCCGGTGGGCATGCGGCCGGCGCGCTTGAGGGATGCGCACCCAAACCCGGCACCCGCTTGCCACCCCAGCACACCCCATGCACAGCACTGACCACTGCCTGGCCCCCACCGGCCTACACAGTACATAAGGGACACACTGTGGCCGGTCAGGCGTGGGGCAGAGGGGTTATAGCATGGGACCGTGCAGCACACAGAGAATGGCAAACCCAGACGACGTGCACACGGAGGAGCTCCTGCGCCAGCAGGGGAAAGTGGGCCATGGGCACAGGCCTGAAAACAGAGCGTACTGCGCTTACGGCACGTGCCAGGGGTGTGTGGCAGGGAGTGGGAAGAAGCAGCACCATGCTGTCGGGGGACGAGGACCCACTGTCCAGGGCCATGCTGCTGCACCTCCTGGCAATGGGTCTCCTGCTGCTGCACATGCTGCACCAGCAGAGTATCCTTCTCCGCCCACAGAGTTGGCGGTCTGCCCTCCTGGGGGCACAGCGGTGGAGGGCAGCAAACCTCAGGAGGGCACCGCTCGTGCGATGGGCGAGGTGGGCGTCTGTCAGATGCTGTGCCCTGCTGGGCTCTGCGGCGTCCCTGCACCGGTGCCTTGGGCTGGGCCAGTGCACCTGTACCAATGTGCCCAGGGAGGGGCATCCCCACGCAGCTCTGAGGGAAACAGGGATGGTATCTGCCACCGCATTGCTGGCCGGGCGTCCAACCGCTGGCCAGCACCGGACCCACACCCATGTCTGTAGGCCTGGGACCCCCTTCCAAACTGCAGGGCCCTATCCATTACCTGCATCTTGCCCTCCATTCCATGTGTGTCCTACTGGGTCCAGGGAATGGGTCCCATGGGTTTCCCAGCGGCGAGTGCCCTCCCCTCGTTGTCGGCCGTGGGTTGTGCTGGCCCCGCACATGCCCGCCGGCCAACACAAGCCAGGTTGCGTGAGCGGGTCCTGTGCATACCTGTTCCTGCCACCTCAACTGCATGAGGTCTCGCTGGTGTAGCCTCCAGCCCTGCCAGCTGCCCAGGGAGTTCACAGAGCCCATGACCTGCCAATGCCCCCCTGCATGCCACACAACCAACCCCCCATCCCACCCCCATGTCCCCGGACAGAGGAAGCGACAGCAAGGTTTAGGTACAACACCTTTATTGGGGGGATATGTACAATGGAAGGGGGCTGGGCTCAACATCTGGGGCGGCCTCTACCCCTCTTGGCTGCACCACCGGGGCTCGTTGGATGGCGTGTACTCACCGCAACTGATCGCAGCACTCTCCAGGCTGACGGTTCGGCCTCCCTGTCATCCACTGGCTGCTCCACACCGTCTTCCTCTGTTGGTCCCTGTATGGAGGAGCAAAAATGAGTTAGGGGATCACTGTGTGCACTCACCTCTGTCCCTTGTTGGTGCATTGGCACCTGGGTAGCCCCATAGGGGTCCGGGGAGGCCCCTCCTCCCCACACGAGCATGTGCCGTAGGGTGCTCTCTGAAACCCCCCCCCCCAGGATGGTCTTCCCATGGTATCACGGCACCTGCCCATTCACATTCTGAGGCACCGTGCAGGTACACATGCCCCTGGCAGTGGCTGTCGCTCCTCATCCCATGTACCGCATGTGCGCAGCTGGGGTTCCACAATGTGTTCCCTACTGGGGTCCCACCTCATGCAGTTCTCTGGTTTCCCATCGTCCCCTCCCCCCAGAGTTGCACCCCACAACCCCCGGGGGCCCGGGGTGCCGAGGTCTTACCTGTGGGGGTGGAGCAGCCTCCATGGGTGGTGGCTCAACCTGGGGTGCACGGTCTTGGGGTGGGGGTGTCACCTCCTGGTGGAGGGGTTGAGGTGGCAGTAGGGCAGAACCACAGGGGGTGCAAGCAGGTCCAGCCGGCCCATATAGGGGAGGGGGACCCTGTACATAAGGGACACACTGTGGACCAGGCCTGGATAGGGTTGCTGCTGGGGGAACCACAGGTGGCTGAGGTGCAGGGGGGGGAGCACCAGCACCAGTGGGAAGCCGCCATGGTGTTGGTCAGCTGCCGGCCCTTCTTCCGTGGCATGGCATGGCTTGGGGTCACGCCGCAGGGCCTCCATAGCCTTCCCCATGAGGTCCATGAGCTGTGCGGCCTGACCCTCCAGCCTGTCACAGGCACGCCACTGCTCGTCTTGGAGGGCAGCTGTCACGGAGGAACATAGGGTCACACACTTGTAACACGGTCCTACGTGTACACTACAAGCCTGGTAAATATGTAAAGCAAAAGGTTCCACATGTATGTAATGTTATAATTGAGAACTGTAAAACTCAAATTACGCCTGTGACACGTGACCGAGCTACAGGAAATGCAAAGAGATACAAAGAATGTGTATTTGGGGAACGCTTGACAGACGGAACCCTGTGGCGATGTAAATGGACCTCCATGTTTGGCTGGGTTGCTTACGTGACACACTCCAGGTTTTCCCAAAGGCGGGAAACCCGAGACAAAGAATGAGGCAGGATGTTTAAGCAAGGGCCATTAAGCCAGCTTCACGCTGGCTTGCCCAGAGCCACCTCGAGCAGTTACAAAACTCCACTGCCAAGGTCATTCACTCTGCCCGTCGCTTCGACCATGTGCAGCCTCTCCTCCTCTCCCTTCACTGGCTCCCCCTTCCTGAACGTATCCTGTTTAAACTCCTGGTTTTCA
>QEPC01011740.1:130191-162153 GCA_003113815.1 Sphenodon punctatus
GTTTACACTTCTCTTTGCAAGGGCATAAAGGACACAAACCTGGTCCAATGTAGATTTCCCACATTGGAACCCCCCCTGTTCAGGTTCCAATATCCCACTCCCCTGAACCCATCCCACCAACTTCTCCAACAGGAAGCGTGAATATAATTTCCCTAAGATGTTCAGCAAACATATCGGCCGATAATTCCCCGGTAAATGCGGGTCCCCCTTTTTAAAAATAGGGACCACTATTCCCCTCTGCCAGGATTTCGGAATTTCCCCAGTAGCGTTGATCTCAGAGAACAACGGCGCCAACCATCTAGCCCACCATTCCGATTTGTATTTCAATAATTCCGGGGGAATGAAATCATCCCCCGGGGCTTTCAGTCTCCCAATAAATTCTACCACCGCCACTTCTGAGACCGGCGGCCAGTGCGGAAACCCATCACTGGGTAAAACTACGATATCGGGTCCCCTCCTAGAGGAGAAAATTCTGGTATAAAACTTCACCCAAGATTCAACCAGGATCACTGCACCCCTCTTACTAATTCCCCCCAGACTAGCATTGATGCAGTCCCAAAGCTGCTTAGAGTCCTTATGGAGGGCTTGATCCAACAACCTATCCCAACCCTCCCGTTGAGCCTTCAACCTATTTACAGCCACAACCTCCCGATAGATCCTACGGGTAGATGCTAATTCGTGCCTGTTGTCTGGGGACGGATTCCTCCTTACCTCCTTCACCAGCCTCCTCAGTCTACTCTGCAGGGCTCTACATTCCCTATTGAACCATGATGGAATCCTCTTCTTACAACAAACTCCCTCTTTCCTCCGCGATAATAGGGATACCAACCCATCCAAAAGTTCTTCAAATTTACTCAGCCGATTGCCTTCCATATTCACCATCTCCTCCACCAATTCCCTCACCTCCTTCTGCTGTACAAACCCCGAGAAGGCTACTTCTAGTTCTTTGCCCCACTTAACCCACACTAGGGCATCCTCCAATCCTCCTCCCTCACCCTTCCCCATCCTCCAGCCCTCCCGACTTAAAGGATCCACCAGTACTAGGGAGAGAGGGAGATGGTTGGTTTCGAATCTGGGAATAACCTGAAATTCTAACACATTAGCCAGAAAACTCTCCGGGATAAAGAAATAATCAATCATGCTTGATCCACTGGCTGAATGAAATGTATACGCCCCCTCCTGGTCCCCTGGGGTGCGTCCATTCAGCATTACCAACCCAAAATCACCCAAAAAGGTTTTGAGCTGAACTGCCCCAGGGCCACAAACTTGGTCATGCAATACCCGCTTATTGGGAATTATATCTGAATCATCTAGCCATAACCAACCCTCGGCTCCCCCCCACTCCCCAACTCTAATGTTAAAATCCCCCACCACCACCCAAATCGCCCCTGGAAATGCACTGCCCCATTTTCTTAACTCTCCCCTTAGTCTAAACCAAAAATCATCTGGGAAAAAGGGGGAACGAGGGCGGTGGCAGGTAAATGTTCATAATCAACAATTCAAGACCCGTCTTAAACCTGCAATAATGCAAGGCAAAGTTAGAGGCCAAAGACCCACAACACTTTATATTAACCTGTTGATCTAGGGAAATTAAAAGCGCCAGGCCGGCGCTTGATCTACCCGGGCCCAGTGCCGGAGTTGCCGGCAGCGTATATACCATAAACCCTGCACATGTAAAGTCATCTAGAGCCCAAGTTTCCTGCAACAATATATTATATTCCTCAAGGAAGGGAAGGAAATCTATGTCCAAAATATGTGATTTCCAACCCGTGATATTCCAACTGAGGAGTTTCACCACCTTGTGGTTTGTAGCCAGGAGTCAATCATCCACCTGCATTTGTAACCCCCTTGCCTGCCCAAGACAGTCCTCGCTCTCCCCCCTATCAACCTGCGACCGACCTACATCCACAGATGACCCTGGCACCACTACTAGGGGAGCCTGAGCTTGGAAAATCTCATCCCCACCCTTATCCCTCTGATCCCCTCCCTGGGAATTCTGCATCGAAGAATTAACAAAAACCAAACTCCTACACACACCCTCATCTCCCTTCCCAGTATAGCCCTTAGTCAGATCAGATGCTAACTTCTCTAAATGGCCAAATCCTTCATCATGCTGCCTAATATTATAATGCAAAAAAGTTGATGTCACAGAACCAAAAGGGGACAAATGTTCAGTCTGAGCAGGGGGCACTAATTCACAAGGAGGGCAATCTATCCTAATCCTCCTTGATATCCTCTCCCCAGAGACTCCCGACTCCACCCCCTGGGAGGGCACACAGCATATTAACGAGTTATTCAAAGTTATAATGGACTGGGGGTGAGGTGGCACCTTCCCCACCCCCAGGTCACGTGCCTTACTCGAGTATCCCAACGCATTCTTCTGCAACTTCATAACTCTCTCTAAATGATTATACATACCCTCCATCTGTCTATAATGGAAGCCTGCCCCCTCAAAAAATATGGACTCTGCTTCCTCCTAGTACAAGGGTTAGAAGTAGTGTTCGAGGCATGGGTTATGACTTTACTGGCTCGCTTTTCCCCTCCCTGGAAGCTCGGACCTTCTATGCACACTGTCGGATCCTCCCCACCTATTGGCTTATCCCACTCCATTTGGTCCTCTGGAGGGGAAATGTCCCAACCCACATTTTCAATAATAGGTCCTACCGGCCTATTGGGACCCACTAAGGCCGGCCCCCCCGCTCTGGGAGCCGGACCTCCTCCCTGGGGTGGGGGCATTACCCCCTCAACTGCAAAGCCACCAATGGTGGAAGCTCTTAAAGGTCCCAACCCTCCTCTTGCATACATGGCTCTAGCCACAAAGACGTTCCTAGATTCAAGGCTGCCTGCCTGTTGGAATATCAGATCCACTAATTCTTGCCTATTGAACAGTACATTGAGGACCCAACGGTCCTTCCTAATACTTAAATGCTCAATGGAAATAATATCCCGCCTGGTTGGAGTCTGCCTACCTGTAGGTATCGTTAGTAGTACTCTTAAATGTTCTGCTACGTCCAAAGCGGAATTCCAGAATGGTAGTAAGCCCGACGGTAGAGGGCAGATAGAAAAAACCACATTCAGCAGAAGTCTATTATAATTTGCTAAATGAACAGGGATAGAGTAGGCTACTGAGCTCCGCATCACAGACCTCTCCATGGAGCCCACTGGGTGACACCATGTGGTGACAGCCTTCTGATGCAAATGACTAGGGTTCTTCAAATTTGACCTCTCACCCTTATCAGTAATCATCGACCCAAACTGCTCCCCCTGCCTTAGAGTAACGTCTTTACCCATACCCTGTACTGAAGCTCGTATTAAAGAAGATAAGGTTCCTAATTCCACCTACACATTATTCAGGTGGTGGAAAACAAACCGCATGGAAGATGCGGTCAGGAACACATGATCGGCCAGACATGCCATTATAGAGCTCCTATCCCCTGGCTGTGAAGATGCCATTGAAAAGGAGAAGCCCTCCGAGGGACCCTGTATTTTACTCGGCATCGAGGATGGCTGAAAGGCGTCCGGCAAGATCCTTATAGGGGAGGTGCTTTGCAATAACACCGAGGGATTATCACAGGGGGATTCCTGTGACTAACCCACGGGCGGCGGGGGTTTGGGCCCCGGTTTAGACATAAAAGTTTCTATCCTCCACTGTTTAGGGCTTTTGGCTTGAGTAACCGGGCCCCTATCTCCTTCCCCTCTCCCCCTCTTCCTTACCGACATTCCACGGCCCAACAGACTCCCCTACTGTAAATGTTACACCCTCTGGAGACCCTCAATTGGACCCTCTCAACCCCCTTTGTGGCTGAAAATTAAGGGTAAATAGATTCTCCTCCCGGGAGGGCAGCCTTGCCTGGCCGGTGCCTAAGGCTGCGCACACAAGGGCGCACCCTTGCGTGTGCAGCCCTTAGGCACGCTGCCCCGGCGTGCGCCTCCGGTGCCGCCTGCGGCGGCCGCTCTCTTTTAGCCCTCTGGTCCGCCTTGCAGCTCCTCCCCTCTGGTCAATTTCAGGTGCAGTCAATTCTCAGCTCAGCACACAGTTCACGGCAACTAGGGACCCGCTCGCCACACCAATTAAAGACTATGAGAGAGGGCAGGATGTATGGCCACGTGAGCAGGTACCCTGGATTAGGGGAGACTTGGGATGTCTTTAGACATAATGTCTGAATGTCTGTTTTGACCTTGATATGAACACCGGTTTGGCCCTCTGTTCGCCATGTGACGCTGCTCAGACACACAGCCCATCTTGGGGCAAATCAGTGTTTTGGTCACCACCTGGTCTCGGCACTCAAGTGCTGCCATCTCGTTCCCTGTGTTGTACCTGCTAACATGCCAGGCGATATCATTAGACACAATGTTGGTCATGTCTTCAGCTACAACACCCAAATTGTCCTTGCAATGCAATGGTGCTCACATCGCATGTTCAACAGCTGGCCAAATTGGTGTTGGGATTGTTATGGTGCTTACACACAATGGCCAAACACATGATTAGGGGTATTGACGCCCAATCTTTGTTATGTCTAAAGATGCCCTTGGAGAAGGTAAGCCTCACCTTGCGTTGTACGCACTCCAGGGTGATGATATGAAAGATTGGACTGCAGCTTCCCAAAGGGCAGTACATGATCACAGGCAAGTTGTCATGGGAAGAGACAGTTTATTTACTTATTTATTCAATTTTGACCCCACCCTTCCTACAAGGGCTCAGCTCTGTAAAGACCAGTGGATTTTGCTTTTGCCCGAGGCAGTGGTGACTCCCCCCCGCAACGCGTTTGGGGCACTGCGCCCCCCAAAACACCACAGGGTCCACTGCCGCTGCTCAATTGTAAATAAAAAACAAAAAACAAAAACGCGCCGCTTATCACAGCTACAGCAGCATCTGAGCTGCTACAGAGGCTGCTGTAGCTGTCACTGTTGTTATTCTCCCTTCGGGGATCCACTCTGTTGGGAGTGGGTCACCGAAGGGACAAAAAAGCTGAGCTGCTCAGGCGCCCAACAGCATTTTCCTATGGAAAATGCGATTTGGGTGGCTGAGCTCCTGCGTCCACAGCACGCATGGGATGTGCTGTGGCGGGAGGGGCTAGCATTTCCATTGCACTCATGGACGCAATGGAAGATCTTGCCAGGGTGGTCGCGCTAACAGCCCTGGTGAGATAGCTTGGTCCGGGGACTGAGGCAAAGAGCAGCATGCATGAGCACTCCTCCCTGCCTCAGGCGCACATGCAGGCTGGCGACACGCTGTTCGGCTCTCTGGACAGTGTGCCTTCCCGCTGCGCTGCTGCCGCTTCCCTTCCTGGTTCCCACTGCCATTGCCACTTTCCCCCCCTGGCCCCACTGACTTGCTGCTCCCCACTGCCACTCTGACTGGCAGATGGGGCTCCCATCTGCCGCTCAGAGTGGCGGCAGTGGGGGGGAGGGGGAGCGGCAATGGCAGCGAACAGGTTTTATTTTAAAAATATATATTTTTTAATTGCCCACGCATCCTGGCTCCTTGGGGACATGTGGGGAATTTTAAAAAAACAAACTAAACTCCCCCCCTCCCCTACACCTCTGCCTGCAACCGGGGTAGGGACTGCCACTGCTGGAACTCCAGGAGCAGGTAAGAGACTGATCCCTCCCTGATCCTCCCCTGCTCCACACATCCCCCAATCCTGCACCCATCTCCCCAGCCACCGCTCCCCCATTCCCAACCCAGTCTGTCCCAATTCAATGGGGACGGGAGGTTCAGGACTCCTGACCATCCCCCTCTCCATTGAATTGGGAGAGACTGGGCTGGGAATGGGGGAGGAGTGGCTGGGGAGGACTAGTACATATAATGTTTCCTTAAGATGAAATCCTGAGATGTAAATGACAGTCTGAAGATCTCAGGAAGTTAGGTGTCTTCACAATGCTGGAAATGTGATTTTTTGGAAATCCTGAGATGTAACTGATTATGGAGATCTTTAGGTGTGTTCACAATGGTGGAAATGTGATTTTTTTGAAATCCTGAAATGCAACTGTGATTCTGGAGATCTTTAGGTGTGTTCACAATGCTGGAAATGTGATTTTTTTAAAAAATCCTGAGATGTAACTGTGATTCTGGTGATTCATGGGCCTTGAAATTCCCCATCCCAACACACACACAGGGTATCTTCAGACGTTATGAGATCACGGTGAACCACGGTGAATACCCACCTGTGGTCACCGTGTCTCGAACGGAGGGTGGGCGGCGAGGTGCGTGGAGGGGGTGGGACCGTGCGGCTGCACGTTGTGCCACGCGGCCCCGCCCCCTCCCAGATTCCCCGCCGGCATACCCCGGCACGTCTGTTGTGGCGTTATGGGGCGACCCCGGGGGGGAATGAAGCCGGTGATTTCGGTACGGGGCCAAAGGGCCCCGTAACATCTGAAATCACCCACATGCAGCAGAGGGCAAGAATACTGCTTCAGAAGGGACTTCTGAAGCAGGGATTGTGGTCCCTTCAACATACATGCAGCAAGTCCCTTCTTTCTGAAGCAGTATTCTTAACCTCTGCTGCGTGTGTCTCTGTGTGTGTGTCTTTGCTAAACTGCTTGTAAGTGAGGTTTAAGGATGTCTGCCTGCTTTTAAACCTGGCAAAGGAGGTGATTATAACCTGCCTAACCTAACTGAAATTGCTGGATTAAGTAATGTAATATCCATCCAACGTTAACCCTTGGAACTCCTTGCTGCTGGGTCATGCTGCCCACAATTGCCCAGCTCCACCCATCATAGCTCGCCAGCCTTACTGCCCCACCAACCTCAAAACCCACCAGCCACCCCTGCGAGAAGCAATCGGTCTGCTCTATTCTGCACTGGTCAGACCTCATCTGGAATACTGTGTCCAGTTCTGGGCACCACAATTTAAGAAAGACATTGATAAATTGGAACAGGTTCAGAGGAGGGCAACAAAGATGGTCAGTGATCTGGAAACCAAGTCCTATAAAGAAAGATTGGATAAAGGGTCTTTATGTTATAAGCGATCTACTTTTGAATTAATTCCTGGCTGTAACGTCTTTACATTCCATCCATTTTACATGACATTTGGCAAGGTTGTATCTCAGACATTCAAGATCATCTCTGCCAAATTGTAGAAAGATTTGATGAAATTTCCCTCTTGAAGACTTTAGTTATTCAGATAAATAGCACATGAAGTGCCATTCAGCGACAGGCATGGCAGGGGTGAGGGGACTGCAGAAGGAAGGGGGAGCAGCCCAACAGACTGATAGACACATTCACTGGCCAGTTAGACATTCTGCAACTGTTTATCTCCAGTCCACTGGGTTGAGGAAGTCAAAGGTGGCCAGACATGGAGCTGGCCACATCACTCCCTTCTGTATAGTAGGCCACAGGGTATGCCTTTATTATCACACCAGCAGAATGAGCTACATGGTTCGGGANCCTAACCTAACTGAAATTGCTGGATTAAGTAATGTAATATCCATCCAACGTTAACCCTTGGAACTCCTTGCTGCTGGGTCATGCTGCCCACCGTTGCCCTGGCTCCACCCACCATAGCTCGCTGGCCTTACTGCCCCACCAACCTCAAAACCCACCAGCCACTCCTGGCCTGAGGGCAGCAGCTCTCCACACTAGCAGCTCTTCCTGGAATGTGTGCAATTCAGAACAGAGAGAAAGTCACTTGCCCCTTCTATTCTATCCCTTTGCATGTGGCATTGAAACTGAACCTAAGTAGGCCAGATCAGGGCTCTTGGAAATCTAAAAAAGAACAGCACAAAAAGAAAATATCTAACAATTCCAGCCTATGTGTTTGTGAAGCATATTTTACAGGAGGTGCACTCAGGGCAGATGCAAACGTAAGCACGGGAGGATAATCAGAACTTCTAGATGGACCACACCCAGAATTCCAGATTGAACCTCCCTCTCCAGAATTTTGAGGAAGCTGGATCTGAACTGAAAAATTCAAACCCAAGTCTGATTTAAGCAGATTCATAGTCGTATTTTTAAGGGGGAAGCCTTTGATAGAAAGAAACCCCGAAAAGCTCCTTAGAAGGCAATCCCAGTGTGACAAAGTTAATGAAAACAACATGTATGTAATATGCATGTATCGTGGTTTTCATATGAATAAACAATACATTTATTTGTTTGTTTATTTATTCATTCATTTATTTATTAACATTTTTAGCCCACCCTTCCTTGAAGGTTCAGGGCAGCTTACAAAAAACATAAAATATAATTTTAAAACATTAAAATACAACTTACCAAATAAATCCTACCCGCACCAACCCCCTAACAACCTACCACCTACTCCCTATTCCCGGCCACCTCCCCAAACCCCACAACCTTCTTACAACCTCCCACAAAACCCACCCAATACCACCTCACTATTCCCTACATCCAACCTCCCCACCCCTGCCTGAACCCACCCCCCACATCCACCATCCCCAAATGCCTTTACAAACAGGAAGGTCTTTGACAGCCTCCAGAAAATGCTCAGACTCAAACAAACCTCCAGGTAAAGGGAGTTCCACAGCATTGGGACAGCAACCAAAAATGCCCCCCCCCCCCCGGGAGCCCTCACTGTACGAACAGTGGTTCCCACAGGGAGATGCTCTTGGCCAATTTCAGGGGCCACAATGGGGCATGGAAGGACAGGCAGTCTCTCCGATTTGTGGGGCCCAGAAAGCTATAGGGACTGAGCCATTTCAGACTTTGGAGCATGTAATGTGCTCCCAGCACCTCGTCCCCAAGAGGAAGTGAGTCTCCGCATTCTTCACCAGCTGCAGCTTCCAAACAGTCATCAAGAGCAGCCCCTCACAGAGCACATTGCAGTAATCTAGGCTCAAAGTGATGAAATCGTGGATGACAGTGGCCAGATCCAAATCAGAAAGAAAAGACCGCAGCCTTTTCACCAGATGGAGTTGGTGAAATGTACTCCTGACCACGGCTGCAATCCGACAATCCAGGTGCAACAAAAGGCCCAGAAGTACTCCAAGTCTGTGAACCTGATTGGCCAGAGGGGGCTGGATTCCATAAATAACAGGAATCCCAATCCTCTCCAGGTACGTCTGAAACCATTATGAAACCGTGACAAGTCTGGTGTCATTGAAGTTGTCTAGAAATGGTGAGTCCACTGAGGGGAAAATTTGTATATGGGGACAAATAAAGAAAAGTTAAGTTTGGAAAGTAGAAGATAAGAATATGAGTCCAAAATAAAGTCAAGTAGAAGTTTGGACAGGAAGGGAAGACAATTATAATGTAGGCAAGTGTTGGCAGAGGGTACCTGACTTACCAGTAGCTTCCAGAGACTGAGCAAATGGCCCAGAAACAGACAACCCCCCACCCACCCACCCACCCACAAGAATCTTCTGGGAGCCATTAAGAAAGTATTTAAGGGGACAAAGAGAAACCAAAGGAGATAAAAACTTCCAGCAAAGACATTTATTTATTTATTTATTTATTTTATTTTTAAAATGTATACATTGACTGAGTCATATTGAGAGAGATTAAGAAGAGCCCAGCTACAGCTATCTAAGCTGTGTAACTTGGACATGTAACTAGGGTGAAATGTTAGTTGGAGGATTTTTAGTGAATCTAGCATTGTGTTACTTTTTGAATTCTTTTGTTAATCTTGCACTCTTGAACCTATTTTCTCTCGTAATTAATCTGAATTGATAATAATGATTATAATAATTTTATTTTTATAGCACCCCCCCTGACTATATGGCACTTGGAGTACTTTAAATTTCACATAAAAGCATGATATAAACAATTTTAAACAAGTAAAAAAAAGAATATTAAAAAATTGTAAGATACGGGAAGGAAAAAGAGAGGACAAAATACATTAAGAGGACCAGCAGTTTTAACTAAGCTTTGGTGTGTTTGTGTGATATTGACATTGGCTAACACAGTTGACAGGATATCTCAGGTTAGATAATTGGGTGAACCTTAATAAAGTTTCTGAGACTGGGAACTTCTAGGGACATGGGTGGCAGGATAGTTACTCCTTTACACACTGGGACAGTGGGAAACCCCCAACCCTCATCACACCCAGAAAGGAATCTCCACCATCCAGAATGCTCCTCTTCAGTGGATGGTGGTAGCGTCTAAACCACTATCAACAGAGACAGAGCTACGTGGGTCCAAATTGTTGAGTGCACCGTAAGAATTCCTACTCCCCAAGCATCAGAGAGATGGATTTTATTTCTAAGGTACTGAACGAGGTGCCTCTGGAAAAGGAAGCCCCCAGAGTACTCTCCTCTGTCTGATCTCTTTCTCTCAGCCAGACTTTTATTGGTGTATGGGGCAGTTTACTTGCTTTTGAAGCAGTGCACAATAAGATGGGAACCATGAAGAAGTGGCTGTTGCTCACCCCATAAGAACATTGTCACTGCCACATTGGGAGAAAGTCTGGGGGTGCATCCCCAGTTCTACCCACTTGCAGCCACACCTGGGTCTATTTGAAACATACCTGGTGGCTGCTGGGGCCCATGGTCCACCTGTGTGGCACCCCTCCCCCACACCATAGCATTTTGGGAGGATTTCCCGCAATGCTATGGCGTTGCCAGGGCAACCCCCGCCCGAGAGCAGGACTGCAGCGGCCATCCGACGAGCAGATGGATGGTAGCCCCGCCTCCGGCTGCTGACCCAGGGTTGGGTTGCCCTCTGTGCTGGTGGTGCCTGCCCAGTTTGCCACCACATCTTGCAGGCCACCTTTAAACAGATGGCCTGCCCGGGGGTGAAGCGGGGGAGAGGCAGGGCAGGTGTCCATATGAAGACACCCATTGGGTCATACCAATGCTTCATGTAGCCCAATTTCTTATCTCCACTGGTAACCACTATGGGTTGTCTAATGGAAAAGTACAGGGGCAGAGCCTATATGGAGTGACCTGCCTCTGCTATTGTTGCTAGATATCACATTTTCAATGGGCCCGCCTGCTTCAGGGGCTTGGGGTGATTTCTTGTGTAGTGGAACTCAGGGCAACATCATTCCCTCCCATATTAACCTCCTATGTAACCCTCCTTCCCTTTAAGTTATTCTATCTTAACTATTGTTGTACTTCCCCTCCTCACCCCATGAGAAAGTCCACAGATGTGATACTGACACTGAAACCAAATTTCCTTTGTTTGGAATTTGGGAGTTGTGGGAAGAGAGAGCAAAGGAGCATCAATTTCCTTGGGAATGGTTGCACCTCTAGCATCCCTGCACTGATAGAAGGACCCACAAAAGGCACCTTCTAAGCTACATCCATGTAGACAGGGGACACCATTCATCAGAGGTGTAGGGGACCAAGGCTGGTGCACAGAGAGTTGTGGCAGGATGAAGTCCAGGGAGATATGGTGAAAGAATTTGTGTATGTTCAGGTTCAGAGGTAAGTGCAGGACTGGAAGGGCCAATGTAGTGCAAGATCAGGGTCCAAGGGACATGGTAGAGATCAACAGCAACACACAAATCAAGGGTGAAAAATGGATGAAGCAGAGCTGGCACCAGATGGAATGGGCTTGCTGGGCAGTTGCATAGGGGGTGCATAAAGTGGATGCTGTGTCCCCTTCCAAGCAGACACCATGTCACAGTATCTGGGCAGTCAGACTTACCAGCTGGATCAAAAGGACTGGGTTCTATGATTCTATCCTGCCTAGGGAGGTGGTGGGCTCTCCTTTGCTGGAGGTTTTCAAACAGAGAATGGACGGCCATCTGTCAGGGATGCTGTAGCTGTGGATTTCCTGCATTAAGCAGGGTGTCAGACTAGATGACCTCTGAGGGTAGATGACCTCTGAGGGTACCTTCCAACTATAAGATCCTATGATTCTAGGAGGGGAGGGTCAGAAGGTCAGCCTCCAGCTGACCCAAAAGACACACTAGGTTCAGGCAGTGCAGCGTCAGTCGAAGGCATGTGGAGATATAAAGAGGAAACTCAGATGGTGGAAACAAGAAGGCTGGAAAGAAAGTGACCGATGATTCACCCAGCTTCCTGTGGCTACTGGTTGGCCTTTTATACAGGCCAGCAACCAGTCAGGAAGCTGGGGGCATTGAGTGAGGCTGAGGAGGAGCGTGTCCTGACTGGCACTGTGGAAGGTCATATGATAAATACTGGGTCCTGGCAAGTGGAAACCAATGCTTAGGGGCATTGCTTAGGGGCCCAAAGGCACTGGTTCAAGCCTTGGTCCTTTCCATAGACAAGATTGGACCAGCATGCACTGTGTACTGGATTCTGGGGCAGCCTTCAAGTTGACCGATTCTTGTAAAGGACTGTATGTTGGCACTAAGGGAAAGTTGTTTCTAGGAATGCTATTGATGCTGAAATCAGATTCCAGTTGAATTTTGTATTTCTCTGTCCACCTGTCTGTTCAGAGGGACTTGGGTGAGGACCTTTTCCAAGCAAATCTGGGGCAGCCCTCACCGGACATCTGAATCCTCTTAATATGGGACTATTAACAGCAGGTTGTAACTGCTCCTTGCAAAACAGCTACTTGGCAGGGAGCTGAAGTCCCACCTACCATGGCTTCTGCTTGGTCTCTAGTCACAGCAGAACCCCATCCCCCACCTATCAAGCTGCTCTCATGTCTTCTTAATACAAGACACCTAATGGTCCCCTATTGAGAGGAGACAGATGGGACGGGGACAGGCTTATCTGGAGGGACCAGGAGTTGTGGGGAGAGCTCTAGGTGGACCTTCTGGGGGCAACACAGAGGTTAATTAAATTCTGAACCCATCAGAGCTGCCTCAGGGAGGTTGCTTCTCTCAACAAGTGGTCCACCATTTCTAATCCATGGCTGCAGTCACCTATAGACAAGGACCGGTGATCAAATGTTTTCCCCATTGACACCACTAGTGGGGAAAACACAGTGAACATGAGTCCCTCCCTCCCTGTAGAATTTCACATTTCCAGGACCTGGAAGCAGCCAGGGTGTGGGGCAGGTTTTGCTGTGACTTGGAAGCCTCAGCATCCTTCTGCTCCTACGGACATCATAATGAGAATATGCAGACCAATGAAAACAAATGTTTGTAAAAAGTTAATTAATTTGTGAAAAAATATGCAAATTAAAATGATTTATTTCAGGATTCTGAATTAAGCAATCTTAATCCCCATGCTCCCTGCTTCCAGCAACTAGAAGTTGAGAGACGTTGATATGTAGATTGATACGGAAATCCCTGTAAAAAACCCACAGTGAGTGGGACAGAGATAGTTCCGGAGAAGGATGAGAATGGAGAGATTCCTCTAGCTGGTGCTGCAGGCAGCTGATGCAGTGCTGGGTTAAACTGGTCTAAGTTTCATTACAGTGAATTTGTAGGAATAATAATAACCTTTTCCTGTGAGCCAGTTTATGCCAGTAGCAAATTCTTCTTGCTTTCCAATCCAGTAAATCCCATTCAGGTTGGACGTATGGCATGAATTGTACCACCAGGCCCCTCTGAAACGCCAAGGACAGTTCAACGCAATGTTCTTGTCATTGTCACGGTCTCTGGTTGAAAAGGGCATGTTGTTATGGGACGACAGAGAATCACCTGGGGGGAAAGACAGCAGAAATAACCTATGTGTTCTCAGTGGTTCTCGGGTAGTGTTCTAATAATGCTGAGCCCAACCCACCTGTATTGTTCTGCCCTCATTTTTATGTGGGATCAGATTTTCCTAGCAGTTCAGGGCCAGTTTTTTTAAAAAAAAACAGACTTGCCAGTCTTTTATCTGGGCACATGTGATAGAGGAGCAGAGGACTCTGGAGCTTTCTACTGACCCAAATCCACGGGCATTCACTCTCCTTCAGCCATTCTACCTTATTCCTAGCCCCTGCTTGGAGCACCCCTTGTTCTCCCATTGGTCGGTTGGACCCCACAGGAAACAGTGTGTGTCTGGGTAAGCAGATGGTTATCTGGTTTCTGCTGGATTTGAAACTGCTGTTGATTCCAAACCTTTCTAGCTTTCTCCTGCCTGACTGCTCGACTTCTGACCTGGCTCCAACTTCCTGTCATTGACCCCTATAATTGGCTCAGTGTCTTGGCTTGGGGCCCTAAAATGCTTGTTCAGAGAGAAAACTGTTATGAAAGGCACCTGCAACTGTGCATATATGTGGGGGCAGCTTTGTGCCTTCCCAGCCCTGGAACCAGGCCTTATGTGGGAGGTGGAGGCTGACACGCCCCCATCAGGTGGCTCAGAGCTGATATGCCCTGCCAGGTGGGCCAGCCCAGGTGGGAAGGGGAATGGCCCAGGGGTGGGGATGACCTCTGCAGCTGGACTTTAAAGGTGATGGGCACAGGCAGCAACCCCTCTTTGGGACCTGAGGCACACGGCAAACAGGCAAATTCTGTATGAGTGAATCCAAGCTAGAGTGTGTTAGACAAGTAGCTCCCCATCCTGCTCGGGTGTAGGAACCAAGCCTGAGCCACTGGGGCTCCTCTCCCTTCCACTGAGACACCCCCTTCCCCCCTTTGCTTTGCTTTGCTTCCCCCAGCTTCCAGGGATGATCCTGGCATAGCCCTGGTCATTCCTGCACTGCTCTTTGGTTGGGGGTTCTTCTTCTGCAGGTTGGCAGGGTGGTTGCTGTCACTTCTTACCAGTTTTTTTGGAGGGGCCGGGTCACAGTGCCAGCCCTGAGAGGCTGAGAAAAGTTTCCCTTGGAAAAAGGTTTAAAAAGCAAACCCCTCCTTCCTGCTGCATTCTCTTCCAACCTCCTATGTTCACATGTATTTGCACAGTGAACAGACTAAGAGTAAAGGCATGCCCCTTTCCCACACATCCACGGAATCTGTGTGTAACTTAAGGGTTATGAAAAACAACACCAAGAGAAGTTCTGTTGTATAAAGGGCAACAATAAATTTCATTTAGCAAATGTGATAGCCTTCTGAAGAGGGTAGCACTTATTTTTCATTTGAAGTTTGCTCCGGATTCTCCTAAACTAATTAGTCAGAGGTGCAACCAGGGGGTGTCTGTGGAGGTTTTTCCTTCATGGGGATTGGTGAGGAGCATTGTCCAATTGCTGGGCAAGGGTTAAATGCTAAGAGGTTTGAGAACAGTCAGTGCCCGGGGACTTGCAAGGTTTCTTGATGTCAGGGTCAAGTGTTAGGTCGTCAGTCCTACCAGGGTCTGAGTAAGGCAGGAAGTAGGATGCCGGTGGAAGGCAAGGCAGCCCAAAGCACTGACAAAGCAGGTTAGTGTCAGGTTTCTCAGGATAAGCTCTTTCTGTGACCAAGGCACTTCAATAGGAAGTTCTTGACAATAAACAGCTAATTATGTGAGGCAGGGCCTTATAGAGTTAGACATAAGGGATACAGGGCCACGATTTCCTGGGTTTGCCAGAACAGCTTGGTAGCAGTGTGAATAGTGTTCCTGTTGAACCCTCAGTACAAGGGTTCAGTGCCCAAGTTCTCCTGAGTCTTGAAACTACCTCCCACCCTAATAGCAACCACAATGGTCCAAGTTTATCAGGATACTTCCTTTGAACAGTTTATCATAGATACTAACTATGAATGGTGTCGACTTTATCCAAAGCATGTATATTTTTGGCTAAGGCTGGGTCCTGAGCAGCTCTCGGGACCAGGACCTGATAAGCGGTGTCAGGATTGGCACCAAAGCAATAACAGGATCAGAAGTGGGAAAGACTGAGGCAGAGTTGTTAACATCCTTCTTGAAGAGCAGGACTTGCAACTGAAGCAATATTCCACGTGAGGTCCTAGAAGTGCCAAGTAAATTGGGGCCATTATTCCCCTCTCCTGAATACACGGCTTCTGCTGATTCAGCCCAAATGGCACCTGTCTTAGGGATGGGTGAACAGAACGCGGTTCAGATTTTCGGTCATTCGGTTTGAAACCCGAGTTCAGGTTCGATGGTTCGGTTCAGCTGAGTTCGGTTTGGCTGAACTTGGCCGAACATTCAAAAATAGTGGAAACGAAATGAAATCGAAACCAAAACCTAATTTCGGGCTCTAGAAAGACGTTTTTCCCACCTCCAAACTCATCCAAACATGACCAAACTGTTTGGTCGTTCGAAAGTTAGGTTCGGATATTCAGTTCGAACGTCTGAACAGACCGAGTTCGATCCGAACTCCGAACATCCGAACCACGTTCGCCCATTCCTAACCTGTCTGGCTTCCCCCTCAACCCTCGAATGTGGGGGATGCTCTTGGGACTGTTCGAGCCACCTACTGTGAATTAGATCCATGCCTGTCCTGGCTGGTTAAGGCCAGCCAGAAGACATTAGGGCTGTTGCTGGCTGGGATAGTCAACATCTCCCTCAGGGAGGACCACCTCAAGGAGGCGGTGGTGCGTCCCCTGCTCAAAAAGCCATAATTGGACATTGACATCCTGGCCAGTTATTGGCTGGTCTCTAACCTCCCCTTTTTAGGGAAGGTTATTGGATGGGTGGTGGCTCAACAGGTTCAGGAGCATCTGGACCAGGTCAATTTCCTTGATCCCTCACAGTCTGGCTTTCATCCGGGTTATGGCATGGAGACTGCGCTTGTGGCCTTGGTCGATGACCTCTCCTGAGAGTCTGACCAGGTTCATTAGACCCTGTTGATTTTGTTAGATCTCTCAGCTGAATTTGATACTGTTGCTCACGAGTTGTTGGTGACTCAGCTGCGGTACTGGGCAGGGATGAGCAGGACTGTTCTTGAATGGTTCCACTCTTTCCTGGTCAGGAGAACTCAGCATGTGATGCTGGGTGATTATTAATCTTCTCCCTGGGGCCTCATGCGTGGAGTTCTTCAGGGTTCCATCTTATCCCCTGTCCTGTTCAATGTGTATATGCAGCCTTTGGGGGAGGTTTTCAGAGCGTTTGGTGTAAGGTGTCATCAGTATGCTGATGACACCCAATTATATATATCTTTTTCATCAGACCCAGGTAAGACAGTCTTGGTGCTTACCTGGTGTTTTTCAGCTGTGGGGGTCTGGATGAGGGTGAGCCGCTTGAAGTTAAATCCTGACAAGATGGAGGTGATGGTTGTGGGGAAAGCTGGGAGAGTGATGGCCCCCATCATTGATGCGGTCCGTCCGCCCCTGGTATCTCAGGTCTGTAGTCTGGAGGTGCTCCTAGATCCGCAGCTCCGCCTGGATGCCCAGGTGGTGGCTGTGGTGAAGGGTGCATTTTGCCAACTACATCTGGTACATTGACTTAGGTTGAATGTCTCAGCCTCAGACCTGGCCACCATCATCCATGCTTTTATTACCTCAAGAGTAGACTACTGTAACACACTACGTGGGGCTATTCTTGATGATGGTCTAGAGACTGTAGCTGGTGCAGAATGTGGCTGGGCCGCTGCGAGCACATTACTCCAGTGCTCCTCTCTCTGCACTGGCTGCCAATTGTCTTCCAGGCCCAATTCAAGGTGTTGGTTTTGACCTTTAAAGCTCTAAATGGCCTGGGCCACACCTACCTGCAGGACCGCCTCACCCTCTAGATCTTGGATCAGCCTCTGCGTTGGCTGGGGGCGCCCTCCTTGAGGTCCCCTGAGTTTCCTGGGTGTTGACCATGAGGAGGGTGTTCTCGGTGGCTGCACCACAGCTGTGGAACTCCCTCCCATTGGAGGTCTGCCTGGCCGTTGACATCCCCTGTAGACAGTGTAAGACCTGGCTGTTCCACCAGGCCTTTGCCAAGGGGGATGGGATGGGTGGGTTGGGCTAAGGTGGGGTTTTATTGTTTTATTTATTTTTATTTATTTATATTTAAATTTAATACCCTGCCTGTCCCTCCTGCCATCAGGCAGCCTGGGGCAGTTTACAATAAAAACACAAATAAAATCCAATATAAATTTTGCACCACCACCACCAAATTTTGCGACATTTAGCACCACCACCATCACCCCATCCCCCCTCCATCCTTTCCCCCCTCTCCCCCACCAAACGCCTGGAGGAACAGTCAGTTCTTACAACTTTTCCAAAAGAGGGGCGGTCGGGGCCCAGCTGCACCCCCTCTGGAAGGAAGTTTCACAGTTGCAGCGCGGCCACCAAGAATGCCCTCTCCTACGTGCCCCCCCCCCAGGAACACTCAGGGGACCTCGAGCAGGGCATCCCAAGATGATCACAGGGATCAATCCAGCACCCGGGGGTGAGGCGGTTCCACAGGTAGGCAGGGCCTAGACCGTTTAGGGGTTTATAGATCAAAACCAACACCTTGAAGCAGGCCTGAAACGCTATCGGCAGCCAGTGCAGAGCACGGAGCACCGGTGTTATGTGCTCCTGGCAGTCCAATCCCACCAAGAGATGGGCTAGCACTAGTTACAGCCTCCAAGTCATTGTCATGGGTAGCCCCACGTAGCGCGCATTACCATAGTCTAGTCTAGAGGTGATGAAAGCATGGATGAGGGTGACCAGGTCAGAGTCTGAAATATACGACTGAAGCAACCGCACCAGATGTAATTGGCAAAAGGCACTCTTACCACCGCCTCCACCTTGGGCATCCACATGGAACTGTGCATCGAGGAGAACCCCCAGACTCTGCACCTGGGGAACCAATGCGGGAAAGACGCCATCCACAATGGGGGCTGTTACCCCCGTTGCCTTACTCACCAGCATCACCTCCATCTTGTCAGGATTCAACCTCAGTCGGTTGGCCCTCATCCAGTCCCCCACAACCATCAGACACCGGGTAAGCACCAAGACTGCAGGGCCTGGGTCTGTTGTAAAAGAGAGGTACAGCTGGGTGTCATCTGCATGTTGATGACACCACACGCCAAACCTCCTAATCACCTCACCGAGTGGCTGCATATACACATTGAACAGGAGAGGGGACAAGACAGAACCCTGCAGGACACCACATGAAAGGTCTCGGTACAATGAAAAACATTCTCCAAATACCACTCACTGAGTTCTTCCTGCTAGGAATGAGCGTAACCATTCAAGAACAGTCATGCCCACTTCTGCACAGTCCCACAGGTGCGTCACCAACATCTCATGGTCAACGGTTTCAAATGCAACCGAAATATCTAGCAACACCAACAGGGTCGACCGACCCCAGTCTAACTCTCAGCGTAAGTCATCCACCAAGGCCACAAGCGCAGTCTCGGTGCCATGTCTCGGATGAAATCCCGACTGGGAGGGATCAAGAAAACCAATGTGATCCAGATTCCCCTGCAGCTGCTGGGCCACTACGCGTTCAATAACCTTCCCTAAAATTGGAAGGTTAGAGACAGGCTGATAGCTGGCAAGGGAGTCAATGTCAAGCAATGGTTTCTTGAGCACAGGACACACCACTGCCTCCTTGAGACAGCTCAACACTATGCCCTCCCAAAGGTAGGCACTGACCATCCCCGCCAGCAGTGGCCCCATTGTCTCCCTGCAAGATTTCACTAGCCAGGATGGGTATGGGTCTAACTCACAAGAAGTGGCCCTGACCGCCCCAAGGACCCCGATTGCATTGGCGGGCACCACCAACTGGAATTGATCCCACAAAACTGAACAAGATGGGGCTTCCATAACTTAATGTAATAAGTGCAGCATCGAAGTTGTAGTGAATACGAGCGATTTTATCCACAAAATAGTCCACAAACATGTCACAGCAAGCCATAGATGATTCCACTCCTAGGGGTGGAGGGAGGCCGTACTGACCAACCCCCGCACCACCTGGAAAAGCTCTGCTGGACGGGACTTTGAGGATGCTATGAGGGCAGCAAGAAACTCTTTTTTTTGCTGTCCTCATAGTCACAGCATAGGCTCATAAACTGCTGCAATCTGTTGACTTCAGTGCGAGAACAATTAAGGTAATTGTGAATGAAGGAAAAAGAAATTTTCAATGGGAAATTTTCCCATTGAAGCTAATGGGGAAAAATACGATTCAGTTTGAATCCAATTCCATTCCGATTTTGATCTGATTCTGATTTTCAATTTGATTTTCCATCCCTAGTGTATATCTGGTCTCAAACAGCAGAACTGGGGACAGGTACAGGGGCTTATCCTGGGCTCCTTATATTCAATTGAGGAGCATCCATATCCAAGCCTGGAGCTGGGCCTCCTGGACTTGAAAAGAATTATCCAAGGAACTCACAGCATTGACCACCTCTTCAAGACCCTGGGGTTCTGGGTAACCACTCTTCCTTTGGTGTGCAGTGGAAGTGGCCAGAGTTGAGCAGGGGATCAAATGGATAAATGTCAGGACCTCAGCCATAGAGTGTAGGGTTTGAATCTGACCAAACCCTATGGTCAGAACACAGGGATAGCCTTCTGTGGAAACATCTGGTTGATGAGGTGTGGAAGTCCAATGCATTGCTTTGTCTGGTTGCTCAGGATGAATAATTCAGGAGCTTAAATAGGAATCCCTGGCCAACTGTGGTTCAAGTAATCAACAGTCAATTAGACAAGGCATAGTGGAGCCAAACTATGTAAGGTCTACAGGACTGCAGTCATGGACAGCATCAGCGATAGGGTTACCAGGGCACTTGCCAAGGGCTCACAGCTTCAGGGGGGCCCATCGGCCTTTGGGGGGGACCCCGGCCAATTTCCAAACCTGGGCTGTGTGGGCTGTTTGTTCATGCTGCTGCTGTGCCGCTTCACGGAACCTTGGAGGGGAACATAGTGAACAGAAAGGTTCTTCACGATGACTCCAAACATTCTCACAACTAGTGTTGTGAGAATGTGAAGAACAGAAGGTTGCCACCTTGTAAAGAAGGTTCTTCGAGATGACGCCAAACAGTCTCACAACTGACTGTTGAGAATGTGAGGAGCCACGCAAAGAAGAACTGCACATAAGCAAGTGAGCTTGGGGGTTCTGTGGGGGCAGAATGAGGCACGGGGATGGATGGTATTGGGTAGAGGGTGAGAGGGGTTTGGTGAGGGTTGTGGGGAGTGAGGCATGGGGACAACAGAAGGAGGGGCTGTTACTGTTTGCGGGTTCTGGGTGAGAGAGGCATGGGGACAGGGACAGGGAGGGAGGAGCTGTTTGGGGGTACTGTTGTCTACAGTGTGGGAGAGGCATGGGCAAAAGGGGGTCCACCTGATACTCTGCTTCCCAAGGGCCCACAAAAACCTGAAGCCAGCCTTGGCTGCAGTTCCCCTACCAGGGCAGCTTACTGGTAGTGTGGATGCTGTGTCTGCTTGAGAACTAAAAGCCCAGGATTTAAAGTTCTGATTCCTGCCCCCAGCACTGTGACTGCATGCAGAAAGAGACCGGGAGTAATAGCAGCAGTGCAGCAGGTTATGGATGACGAGCCACAGAGATTCGGAGAGAGATTCCAAATGGGCAAATGGCCTCTAGTAAGTGGTGAAAGGCGAGGTGAGGACTCTGGCCTGAATAATAGTGGTGAAGGAGAGTGCAGGGCAAAAACATTTGACAAATACTGCTATAATGCTGCACTTCCCCTTCAAAGAGGTTTTGCAGTTTGGAGGAAGTTTTGCTTTTGCACAGACTATTGTGCACATTGTTCATACTGTGCATTTCTGTTCACTTTGCAAGTCTTTCCACTGATACAAATCCAAGTCTTTCCACTGATACAAATCCTACAGAACAGCTCTTGGACATACCTGCTGTGCCTCCGGTAAAATTCCCAAGGATCAGCTCATATTTGGCCTTCTCCCCCAAAATTTTGAATGATTTGTACTTGGCAAAGACGTGTTCATTTTCAAAATCCCTGAAATCAATACGCAGCTCATGGATGCCTGTTGCAGACAATAAAAAAGAAGAAGAAGAAGCCTTTGTTTAACTTCATTGAAGTTCTGCAGAAACTCATGGGGACTCAAACTCAGGTTTGCAGGCTTCAGGGAATCTGACTTTTCTCCAGAGGCAGTGTACAGGCTCAAGCTTGCAACTCTTGTGATTAATTATACCGGCCACAATCACTAGCCTGCTCACATCTGCCTGATGGGCTATGTGAGACTTCTGCCGTGATTGGCCAGGGACAGGTTTAAACTTCTGGGTCTTCCCCTAGTTCTTTTGCCTTGTGCAATAGCCTTCCCCAGACTGTTGCTTCTTCATTCCTGTTATCTTGTCCTGGACTTTCTGCCTTGCTTGCCTCACCTGTGTCCTTGCCCTGCTCCTAGCTGCGTCTGCTATCCAACCCTTTTGTCCTGCACCACACCCTGCTCCTGGTCTCCTCTCTTTGTCTACTCCCTCCGGACAACTCCCCTTCCCTGGCTTTAGCCTTTGTTTTTTTTGGATATTGACCATGCCCTATGGATTGCCCTCCAGATGGTACACTGCCTCTTGGGACTTATCTCCACTATCAATGACCTACCTATACTCCAACATTGTCTTGACCTGTCGGTCACATTCCTAATGTTGACATCATAGGCTTTTGACCCAGGCCTGACACTACTTGCTGTAGTCTTGAGTCTGCTCCCACTGATGGTCGCTCATGACCTGGCCCTAACATTTGTTGTCTTTATTTTTGGAGGATCTCAGTTAGGGGCAATTCTACCATCCATGGAAGAGATTCTGGCTCCACTGAAGTCAATGGCAGAACTCCAATTGACTTTGTTGCTGGGATTTCGTGAATGTGATACCAGCTTTGCATCAGTGTTGGTGTCTAGTCCTCACCGAAGCTGGGTGGGTGCCATCAGAGTCACACTGTTAACTGTTACAGCAGGTTTTCCTGGCAGGGCTCTATACAGACATAAATGTCATGGTGACACTTCCACCTGTGCCCTGTACTCAGTTACTGGAGTGGTTGCTTGGAGGAAAATACCAATAATTCCCATTCATCCCATGCATTTCAGTTCTAAATCCCAAAAGAAGGCAAGTGTCATTGACACCATATTACAGCTGGGGAAATGCTAGAGTGACTGGCCGAACTAGGAAGAGAACTAGGAATGCTGATTCCCATTCCCTTTGCACTGTGCAAGTGCTTTCTCTCTTTGTGGGAAATGCCTCTTACATTGGATTTACAGAGAGGTATAGAGGAGGGCATGGTAGAGAACACAATAATTTTTTTAAAAATGCGTAAGTAATTTACCAACAGATTGTGGATATTGTCATTCCCCAGCCAGAATTCTGTCACCTGACTGCCAAATCCAATCTTGTATGAATTCCACTCACGGAAAAAATCCACTGAGCCATCCACCCGTCTCTGGAATACCTGCAGGAAAACAGGACAGATTCATGTCCATTGATGAACTCCAACCTCGTTGAGTGGGTACTAGTCCACAGGCAGCTTAGGCAACAGTCTCTCAGCTAGCCCATGATGTGCCTCTAGCTGGCCATCTGGAGGGGGACAAAACCCTTGACTGCATAATTGTCCATTTTTGCTGGCCAGGAATTTATAAGGATGTGGAATGCTATTGTGCATTGTGCCCGATTTGTTAAAAAACGTGACCTAAGTGCTCTGTATGTGCTTCCTGGGTACCTAGGAAGCACATACAGAGCTTCCTAGGTACCTTGATATTTGTCCCTTTTGAACAGGTCGGCATTAATATTGTTAGGCCCCAAGAAACTAGATTTGTGGGGCCACCACTTTATCCTGGCATTAGTCAATTATGCTATCAGGTACCCCAACCAGGTAGTATGCGGTTGGAGAACTACGGTGACAGTCCTCGCTAAAGAATTGATGGTAATTTTTTCTAGAGTAGGGTTGCTGGATGTAGTTGTGATAGACTGAAGGCTAAATTTTATGGCAATGGTGTTGAAAAACCTGTGGACCCTCTTGCAGATGAACATTGGTATATCATCCACAAACAGATGGACTGGTAGAGAGATTTAACTGGACACTGAAGTCCATGTTGTGCTGGTACATCTAGCTTAACCCACGGAACTGGGATTGTCTCTTACTTTATGTGCTATGTGTGATATGAGAAGTTCCCCAATTCTCAACAGGGTTGAGGCAGCGGAGCAATAATTTTTGAGGGGGGAGGGCATGGCTATGAGCAGACCTGCCCCCCTACAAAGCCATTCCCCAAGGGGACTGCATGGCTGGCCCACCCTGTGCCTGTCCAGCAGGGGCAAATGCTGTAGCCTGCAGGCACTGTCCTCAGGGGCCCCTTTGTTCCCTCCCCTCATTCCCAATCCCTTCTCCTCATCGGTCCCACTCCCTACCTTGCCTGGAGGGCTGGAGGGAGCCGTCAACCAAGGAGGAGCCCTGTGGCACTGCATGCTGGACTTGGAGGAAGAGCAGCAGGCAGGGCCAGGGCAGTGCTGCCAGTGTGCAGATCCTGGCCCAGAGGACCCAGTCCCTCCCCAGGACAGAAGAGACTCATTGCTTGCCTGTTACCGCTCTGCCCGACTTGCTGGCTAGCCAGTCGGGCCAGCAAAGCAAGCTGAAGCTCCAGGCAGCTTCACTTGGCCACCATGGCATGGCACCACAGCAGCGGTGGCTACTGGTGGGAAGATTGGGGCCGGGAAGAGGCTTGCCTGGCTGTTGATGTTGTGTGTAAAGTTTAAAGCTTGCACTTGTGCCCCATTGGCCCGTCATTGCTATTCCTGTCTGGGGAGGGAGTCCCCAGACAGGAAGAGCTGAGAAGGCACAGGGTTCAGATGACAGTGACAAGTTACACCACCCACCCCGCCCCTCCACTCCAAACCACAGTGCAGCCAGCCAGTGGGTCAGTGACAACACTTAGTCTGACTGACTGGCTGGCTGGCGCTGTATTGGGGATTGAGAGGCAGGTGTGGGTGGTGGTGGTGCACATGCAGACCCGGCAGGCACCCATGCCTGTGCTGCCTGATGTGAGTCAGTCTCATTCATGGGTGTGTGTGGGTGCATGGGTGCACTGTGGCACAAGGACTGTGGGGTGGACAGGCATGCAAGGACAAGTTAGGGAGGGAGCAAGGTTGTGGTGGGCGGGTGGTTCATGGAGAGATCGAGATCTCAGATAAGATATCTGAAAGACCGCCTGTCCTACCATGCTCCATCGCAGCTCCAGTGGTCAGCTGGGGGCGCTCTTCTGTGGGTTTCACCTGTGACTCTAGTCCATATGATGAGGGCATACAAGAGGGCATTCTTGGCTGCTGCCCCGGTCCTGTGGAACTCCCTCTCCCTGGAGGTCTGAATATTTGAGTTCGAACATGGGCGTTTTTCGGAGGCAGTGCAAAGCATTTCTTTTTAGTAAAGCATTGGGCGGGTAGAGATAGGGATAAGGATTAGGTGGAATAGATGGTAGGTGGGATGGTTGGTGGACTGGGGTTGGAGTGGGTGTTTCTTTTGTTCTCTGTTTTTTTCTTCTGAATTGTAAGTTAATGTTTGAATTGTTTTTTATATTTTTGTAAGCTGCCCTGAGTCTTCAGGAAAGGGCGAGGTAAAAATGCTAATAAATGAATAAATCTCTCTCTCTCTCACTGATCTGGTCACTGCCTGGAGAAGCAGCAGATGAACAGCTGTAGCAGCAGGATAACATTTAAGGCAGATGGAGAGCAATGCAAGTTGCAATGCAAGCAAGCAAGCAGCAGCAGCTGGAGAAGCACCCTGCTGCTACAGAGGTCTGACTAGAGCAGGATATCCAGGCTAATGGAGCTCTGCCAGCCCTAGTTCCAGCACCTATACGCCTTTAGGGTGGATCTCGCCAGAGCGCTGAGAGTTAGTTAAAGCATTGCTTTGGGCCAGGTTACCTCCAAGCTGTCACACTGTGACAGCGGCTGTAACCTGGCCCAACACCGGTAATGCCTGCAGAAAGATAAAGCAGTGTCCTACTGGGCAAATGATATCCACTTCTGTTCTGTAATCGTACTCACAATCCATCCCCTGCCATCTGTGTGCATGTCACACAGCACACTCAGGGGCCTACAGTCCTGGAGGTAGATGGTGTACCAGCCAGTTAGTTTGTTCCCTCTGGACAGCAGCTGCATGCAGTTCCTTGCACCTGGGGAAGAAGAAACTGAGTGTTACAAAACCATTGTGCCAAAATTTCTAATACTTAGAATTGAAATGTTTTATTCAGCAACATTTCACCCTAATTTCCTTGGAGCTTTATGTATTATCTAAGCAGGGTTTGTCCCGGTTCATTTTCAAGTAATTCCTAAACATTATTTCTTATCCTTTAAAGTCCCCAAATTTTGGATTTTTGCAACCACTTTTCCAAAGACCTGACTCCTGTCAGAGAAGACACGTTGCACAGTTCACAGGAAAATCAATCAAAGAATCCTGTAGCTCTCAAGAAATAAATGTTTAAGGATGGGAACTCTTTGAACTCAAATTGACAACACACCCAGTGTTGTGGCATTCCATAATGAGCCCACCTTAGAGGGCATCTTGCTATCCTTAACGTCGTTAGGGTTTATGGTGTAGTAAGCTTTGTGAATATCATCAATGCTAACAGGGCAGGTAGTTTCACTAGTTCTTATAAAAATCGGAGTGTTTTTGTGTGTCTCAGTTCTGGCAGGTGAGTTCTATGTCCCTTGCATGAGAAGCATTGACAGGTCGTGAGCCACAAGAATCTAGGAAACACTCACCTATCTTGCACTCAAAGTCTCTGAGCTCCTTCTCTCCTGTGCAGAAAGAGAAATACAATGGAAGGGATTAAAAACTGGGATGAATTCTTTCTTTATACACTCTTGCTCAGGCTGTGATGTACCATAGGATGGTGAAATAAAAGACAGAAAAGCAAGTTAATGCATCCCTGACCATGTCTGGCAGCACTCACGAGAAGTCTTCCCTTGAGAGACTGGAGTCCTTGGTTCTGCCTTCACCGCATTCCATCCATACAGCAGTGTTGATCATGAGAGGAGAAGGAATTTCCCAACTGAGGAGGTGGTTCTCCACCCTCCCCATTGGTCAGGGGCCTGGGCTATCATTTCTCATACAAACATGCTGGATGGAAGCACTCTAGTAGAAAACTCCACCAAGGAGGGGAGGATCCTTAAGAGAAGTCTTCCTGTGTATGGCAGTAGCAGGATGGAGGGGACACAGGACATTACTTGCAGTCTTCAATTCAATTTCAATTTCAATTCAATTCAGTTTTATTATTCAAACGTGACCATTGGTCATTGTCAAAAGACAAAAGACAAAATACATACAGACACAAAAATATAATGGCAAAAAACCCTTATATCCAAACCCAAATGCATTTTTAAATTTAGGTTTGGAACCTTCATAAACCTTAATACCTGCCCTAACCCATTATTTATACTCCATCCCTCTTAGTTTAACCTAATCCTTCAAATCATATTTGAGGCCTAGCCAGAGCCCTAAATCTCTAATATAGGGACACCAGAGTCTACACAGAGAAACCAGCCATTACTCCTCCAGATGGTTCCCCAGGGAGTTACTCTGGAGAAACCTTTTCCTCATTTCCACTGCATGTAATAGAAACTTCATTACACTCTGTGTAACCTCTGGGCTTAAGTCAGATAGGGCAGCCTGCAAGAGGTAGGCCTCCGTAACACCAAGGAGTTTGTCAATAAACGGTTGAAGAAACCTTTCCCGTATGGAATCATACAAATGACAGGCAAAAAGCACATGTTGGGTAGACTCTGTAGCCAGCATGTCAAACGGACATAAACGATCTCCATATGGGATGCCAGCAAAGCGGCCTTCCAGCACCCCAAAAGGGAGTGCATTCAATCTAGCACACAGGAACAGATATTTCTCTCTAAATGTCCCCGTTATAGATAAGTAACTAGCCATGCAGCCCATAGAGGGAGCCCATATGGCATACTGCCTCAGATGACGAGATCTACCCACCATAGCCAAATCCACCTGTCTATCAATATCACGACATCTCACAATGATTTCCCGTCTAGCAGCTTCTGGGTTTAAGGTCTCTATGTACAATTCCGAGAAGCCCATAACCAGAAGAAGCCCATTTATGGCCTTACGCCATGGGCTGAGATGCGTGTCCTGAAATATAGCTCTTACTAATTTGTTCTGAGTCATACTCTTCACTTTCAGCCAGTAAAGTACTGCCCTTTCCCTTGCTACCGCAGACCAGGCCCGAACACCCAATTCCAATCTCATGGCTGCCGCTGGAGATCCTGGGGTGCTTTGTTAAAGCACTCATAAACCTGGTCTGTAGAATGTCCAGGTTTTTCTTCCCCAAGGGGGCCCAGATTTTGGCACCGTACAAATATGAGACCCTTACTTTTGTCTCAAAAACCTGGACTGCCATGCCCAGGCTTTTCCTCCCTGTACCAGTAAACAACCTCAGAATTGCCTGAAGTAAACCTTTAGCAGTCACCTCTGCCTTCCCAAAATGTTCCTTCCAATTACAATTTGCCCCTAAGGTGAGCCCCAAATATTTGTAGGATTTTGTTTGATTTAATTGAGTTGCACCCATAGGCCATTTATAGATCTGATTGGTGGCTGAAAAGACCATCACATTAGATTTTAAATGGTTGATGGTCAAATGGTTGGCCAAACATTCACCTATAAAGCTCTTCACAACCTCGCTCCCCGCTACCTCTCTGTACTTATCACCCTCCATACTCCAGCCCGTGCACTTCGCTCCTCCTCTGTCCCTTCTCTCACCCTTCCAAGCCTTCCCTGCTCCCCTAAGAGCCTTAGTCCCTTCTCACTTGCTGCCCCCCATGCCTGGAACTCCCTCCCTGTCCACATCCGCCTTGCACCCTCCCTTCATACCTTCAAAGCTCTCCTTAAAACTCACCTCTTTCGCTCTGCTCTGTCTGACTCTTTATCCTGCTGAGCCACTATTCCTATACCTACGATCTGTTTACCCTTTTCCTTGCAACATGGACCTGCCTGCTGTCATTCTCATTGTAACCAAGCCAAGCACGTGCACTTGAGACCTCGCATCTTCATGAATGTTAGACCCCTTGTCTCTCCCTCTGTTCCCCTTCCTAAGTCTCTCCCTCAGCTCCTGTCTCTCAGATTGTAAGCCCTAGGGGCAGGGACCATGTCTATTTTATTACTTTGTAAAGTGCCAGGTACACTGCTGGCGCTATATAAATGTTTGTTAATAATAATAATAATAATAACAAACAGTAGTCTCTAAAGACATCAAGCTGCCTCAATAAACCAATCCTCGTCTGGGCCAGAAGAACTAAATCGTCCACATAAAGGAGGGCCCCAATTGGCTGAGCCGCCAGCCTAGGTGGGAAAAAACTATCTTGCCTCATTATGGAGATTACACCATTCATAAAAAGAACAAATAAAGTTGGCGCCAAGACGCATTCTTGTCTGACTCCCCACGTTACTACGATATCCGCCGTCAACCTCCCTGATGTGTCCGCTTTTACTGCAACTGATGTATTCCTGTATAATACTTGAATCAACTGTAATAGTCGTTTATCTATATCCATCCGTTCCAACTTCTCCCATAAAATGGACCTATCCACTAAATCAAATGCCACCTTTAGATCGAGAAAGGCGGCAAATAACTTCCCGTTGGCTGTTTTGTATTTTTCTATAAAATGGTGCGTCACTAAACTGTGGTCAAGTGTATTCCCACTCTGGAATCCTATCTGCTCCTGGAATAATATCTCCTTTTTATTTATCCAAGCTGTGATCCTCCTTAAAAGATATTTGGCGTAGGTTTTGGCTACCACACTCACTAATCTGATCTATCTATAATTTGCCGGGTCCCTTCTTGAACCCTTTTTATAAATAGGGACTATCACAGCTTGAGACCAGCCCCTGGGGATTCTTCCTGTGCTGTTTATTTCAGTAAAAAGCTTGGCCAGAAGTGGAAGCCACCAGTCCAATTTTTCTTTTATGGCCTCAATTTGTATCAGATCTGGACCTGGGGCCCTCCCCCTACAGAACGTCTTGATGATATCACCTACCTCCATCTCCGTGACCGTCTGGGAGGGTCTGATCGAGATCTCCCTCTAAATCCTGTGTTCCCCGGTCCCCAATATCCATCTGCACCTGCGTACTATGAATGAACTGCTCCCATCCATCAGGGGAAATTGGCACAGCCCAGAATCTCCTTTCCCTAGAAAATGCTCCATTTATTATAACCTAAAAGGCTATGGAATCTCTTGCGGTACTAGCCTCTGCAAGGTTCTGCCATTTGTTCTTAAAGTGAAGAGTCTTTTTCTGCCTTACCAACTCTTTTTTTCACTGGAAATACTGACTTGGGAGAGTAGAGCATAGCCCAGCCCTATACTCCGTGTATAGCTTTTTAAATTTCTCCCTTGCCATCCAACACTCCTTGTCAAACCATTTCTGTGACTTTCTTTCTGGACAATTTGGGGGGTCCTTACTCTGCCGTGCTGCCATAGTCTTTACTCTCACCGCTCCTCATCCTCTAACCCACTCAGGGCGTTTATAGACAATCCCGCTTACAAGCGGGATCACCCAAATGCCGGCTTTTCCCCCGCGGCATCTCTGCGTGCCATGTCTGCTGTTCAGACACGGCGCAGAGTGCGAGTGCGCATGTGCGCCCTTCCGCGCATGCGCACTCACCCGCGGAACCAGGAAGTGTGGCGTAAAGCCGGCACTTTGGGAATCTGTGTCGGAGGGGGCAGGACCGCCTGCCCCCTCCGACGCGGATTAAAAAGCAGGCCAAGCATGTAGACGAGCGGCAAGAATGGCGGCTGATCAAAGGATCAGCCGCCTTTTTTGTCTCATCTATAAACGCCCTCAGACCCACACAACCACTCTGACACTCTCTCACCCCCCCCCCACAGAACACAGTGCTGTATTCTGGATTATACAATGCAATAGCAATATACACATTCAAACAATTTACAAATAAAATACGCAGACACTACTCTCTCTCTGACACACACAGACACACTGGCTTTCCCCATCGCAGTCATTCTCTCTCACTCACAGAGTCAATTCAATCTAACACACATACACGCAATCATCGCCTCAACCCCTATCTCACCCCAGCCCACTACGTACTTTAAGAAAATACTCCAATACTGTATCACTTGCCCCCTGACAGCGGACAAACACACCCATTATTACAAAATGATTGGAAACACACAACAGTAATTAACCATAACTCCCCCCTCCACCCCCAGCCACTTAGCTTTTTCAAATGTTGAAGATGGGAGCCCGAGCCTCCTCTTTGCCATAAACTGCTGTTGTTTTCCTGACAGACTGACTTCTGTTCACTTGGCTTCACCTGGTTGGATCTTGCTGCCCACCACCCTCCAACACCGTCCATGGCAAATAATGGTCTTTCCGTACAGGGCCTTGCCCAGAGCCATGGGTCAGTGGGGTGGGTGTGAAACCCAGCGCCTGCATGAAGCACATACTCAATCTGGGAGAGGGGGAGGGAAAGAAAACATGATGAAACCCAGAAGAAACGTCACAGCAGGGAATTGAGAAGCAGCACGAGACCCAGTCCCTCCCAGTGCAGACCCCTCCCTCCACCAACCATCACATACAGACACCAACAGAAACTATCACCCCTCAGTCAGAAAGAACCACCCCAAACAATCACTGCTGCACCCCCACCACCGTGCTGTCAGGGGTCAGTGCCCTTGGGAATCTGGTTGACACCTGCTGTTTGCCCTGTGCCGCTGTGTGGCTCATGCTGGAGTGGTTTCCCCCCGTTTGTGACTTGCCCTCTCTGTCCTTTTTGCACCTGCTGGTGGGTGTGGCCACGCCCACAGGCTTCCTGATTGGCTCCCTGACATATAAGGAATGCTGGGAGCTGTAGGAAGTTGGTGGAGCTGCTGTTGCCGCGCCCCTCTAGCCTGTGCGCTGCCTCCTGCCTGCTTTGTATGTCAATGTTCTTCCTTGGACCCTTGTGTCAACTGTGTTGGTGAGTCTTAGTGTTCTGTTCACCCCTTTGGGTTCCTTGTTTGCTTAGCACTTCCCCTCCCTGCTGTTGCTTGTCATTATTGTTCCCTCTCTGTGTGTTGAGGCGCTACTTGTCCAGCTCTCTTGTCCCCTTAGTCTTCCCTCGCTGTGTGTATTGTGCTTTGTGTCTTCCTTTGCACTTCTTCACTTCTCCAGGTTGATTTTTTGTCTTCTCATGTCCTGAGTTCCTCACATTGTACCTTGTTCCCGATTGGCCTTTCCTTCTATCGCCTGCATTTGTCAAGCCCTGCGCTTGCTTTACACCTTCATGCCATGTCTTGTCAAGCCCTGGGTCACTGTTTGATTATCCCCTAACTTAGCCAATCTCTGTGTTCTGTTAACTCCAGTGTCTTGATTCTTGCTGTTGTCTCTTGTTAATCATCCTATAATCCTGTATTTTGTTAAGTCCTGTGTCGCTCCAAGCTCTGGTTTCCCAGCTCCTTGACCTC
>QEPC01011741.1:19819-34305 GCA_003113815.1 Sphenodon punctatus
TGTTTGTTTACTGTTCATATTAACATCAAACAGGAAATGTATAATGGTAACTGAGGGGTTTTTTCCCTCTTGAAACATAATTGAATCATTTTGGCAATATTTTATTTATGAGGATGCAACATCATTTGTTTTCCAGCTATTGTGAATTGCCACATTAGGCTTCCACCTAAAGGGAAATGAACTAACTCATTCCAGAGGCTGGCTTCTGCACAGGACAATTTTGGAAGGAAACGCTGAAACATTTTCTACAAGTAGATGCAGGTATGTTGCACACCATCTGCATAAAAGCTGTAGGAAATGTGTTGCCAGGTGAAATGTTTGCAGTTATTGTCATTTATTTTTAAAACAAATAAATAAATATAAGTAAGATTCTAATTAAAATAGATAATGGTAATTCTCACTGTTCAACTAGCTAGCCATTATCAGCCATCAATTTCCCCAAAGAATCACAATTGAGGTGGATCCTGAGGAAGGAGTTGAAAAGCGGCATGTTTATTGTCCAGCTTTGCCCAGCAAAAAGCACAAAGACAAGTGAGAGAGAAGTGGACAAATGGCAGTCAAGTTAGACTGTTTTCAGATATCACACTTGCAGAAAGTTCCCAGAGTAACTCCTGGGTTGGGTTGTACATGACCATTGGGACACATTAATATATGTAACACATGCTTAACCAAGGCCTTCTGCACCATGGGGTAACCATGGGTACTTACAAATGTGATGGCACCACCATCATCCCAACCAGGGAAGGGAGGGCTTCCCTCGGCCAGGTCAACACCAGCCATGGGAACATACATCTGCAACCTCATCTGGCCAGGGAAGGGAGTGGGGAGTGATGTGTAGCCATTCAGTCACTCCCTCCCCCTGCGCTGCTGCTGTTGCCCCGCCCTGCCATGATGGACAGCCATGGCAACCCCTCAAGGTGGGAGGAGCCAGGGCCAGGAACAAACATTCATGCCCAGTTTGCCTGCTCTGGCCCAACTGGGTGGCAGCTGGGTGTGGACTGTGGGTGCCGCTTTGATTCGGGCCCACATTTCCAGCCCAGCCATCACCCCAGGCAGGCTTTGTACCGGGCCCACATCTGGCTAGCCCAGAAAAAATGTACCACGGCGACACTGGCCCAGCCAGGCCATGGTGGGCCTACTGGGCCAGCATCACATTTGTAAACACCCCATATGACATCACAACATTTCTGCAGAAACCACCCCATGGACTGACCACTGGGTCATAAGAACATAAGTAGTGTCATACTGAGTCAGACCAATAGTCTATCAAGCCCATCATCCTGTCCTCCGACGGTGGCCAATCTTGATTGCATGGGAGAAGAACCAACAGTCACACTGGGCAATCCATTCCCCGTTGTTCACTCCCAGCTCCCAACAAAAAGAAATTAAGAAGTCTTTTCCTTGGTCCCAGTTGAGGTCTAGAGCAACCTTGAACACCACCAACAGAGAAAAACTGACTTGATAAAAAACAGGTAGTTATGGAAGTGAAGGGTCTTGAAGGGCCTTGAAGATAAAGATGAAAAATTCAAATTTGTTCAAATTCCAAAATGTTTTTCAAGAATTTGACCCTAGCCCCAAAAACTTCATACTGTTGAGGAGTATATCAAAGGCATTTTTTAATAATGGGGTATTACAGCTCCCATTATTCAGTGTTTATTACAGCATGAATAGTATCTGTTTTGTGATAGAAGGTTTTTTTGTCTATGGACTTTAAATAAAAGTAATAACTTTAAGTGTATTTTATCAGTTTAGGATGAGAAAAATGGTCTTTTCCCTCAGCCTCCCATTCATCAGCTCTGTTGTACTGACTTGTTTGCTGAAAGCTATCCAAATAGATCACTGGGACAATTCTTTTAAATGGATTTATTGTGTGTAGTCCTCGTCTGCTCAAATGATTCATGTTTCTGAAAGCCATCTTGCATTTCAATAGAGCAAATGTTTGTTTGTACTTTCCATTTCTGATATTAAATAATCATTATTAATATGTCTCATAGGACAAGATCTTTGGATGACCAAAGTAATAAATGACTGGTTCCTCAAACCATGCTGGATTCTAGATAGGTAACTCAGTTCCAGCTGCAAGAAAAATCTTCCATGAAAACAAAGCCAGAATGTTTTTCAGGTTTAAAAAGATCAGTGACATTTCTACTATGTTCTTGGATCAGGTGAAAGGAAAAGTACTGAAAGAGAAACTCTTGTCTTTCTCACCTGGACAAGAAATGATATCTATCAAACGTTACGTGATCACAGTGCATCCCGCTCAATACCCACACGGGGCCAAAGCGTCCTGAACGTCTGTTTGACGGCCGCCAGATGTTTGCCATGGTCAATACCCATATGAGGTCAATTTCAACCACGCTTCCAGGGTTCCCCGTGGGACAATCGCCGCAAGCATGGTCAAAGAGATTCCCGGTGGGAACCAACAAAAAGTAACATCTGGCCGGCAACCACGGCGGGATTCTGGGCTGTGGTCAAATTGGGCGGGCACTGCGGCCGCATTGGCCGCGGCCCCACCCCCTCCCCGATTCCCCACCGGGATCAGCCAGCACGTCTGTTGGACGTGCCGAAGTGATCCCGGCGGCGAATCATTTGGGTGATTCTGGGACAGGGCGAATGCCGCCCCGTCTCATCTGAAATCACCCTATGTTTGCTCATTTGTCCACAGAATCATCTTCCTGTGATTCCACAAGATGTGGACTAGGACTGAAACAAGATTTCACCAAAATCAGGAAATCTTATCAAAATCCCATTTCCCANAACTCTTTCCTCACCCCAGACTGAGCAGCAGGTATGTCCTCTCATCTGCCCTCCTTCTGTTGTACACTACCTCTGAGGATGTCACAGTCTGACTAATGGGCAACCTCCTGTGCCCTATAGCCAACCTCTGGGGCTGGTACTTTAGGAGTAGGAGTGTAGTAGTAGGGAGCTACGGCTGCTAAACTGGACCCAGTTCCTTAACAAAGTCAGTGATTTCACAGCAAAAGAAAAAAAGAGTAGATAAGATGTGCAGTTTTCTGGAACCTGTGGAGGAAGGGAAAGTGCATCCCAATCCTATCACTGTATGTGAGCCTTGCTTAATCCCAGGAGTCTGGGATCAACAGCCCCAGAAATACATGCATAAGGGTCTGTGAGAGGGAACCGAGGCCAAGACACAGTAACTTGCTCAAGGCCACCAATTGCAAGTAAGGACAGGACTTGAATTTAGAATTCCCAGCTCCTTGCCCAGAAAGCTACTCACTGTCAGGGTAAAACTATATTAGGTGCAGCCAAGTGCAGCTGCACCAGGGCCCACTAGTCTGGAAGGGGGGGGGGGCAATGCACATGTGGAGTGTGTGTGCACACTATGAGCATGCACTGGCACATAGATGGTGCAGCAACCCCACCACTGCCTCATCCAAGTGCCCAGAATTTGCAGAAGGCAGGAGATGCCAGGATGTAAGGGAGTGGGGCCTGACAGCCCAAAAGAGCGTTGAGCAGGTGGGCAGCCTGCCTCTAACCAGCTGCCGAGCACTCAGGCAATCCTATTATACAATTACTGATATTTGCACATTTCTGTGTAATACAAGTATGCAAGTTTGTATGAGAAACTTTATGTCCTGCAAGAATTCTTCAGAACTTGCTTACATGATGAGTGCAACAACATTTTCCAGAAGTGGAGGTAGAGAGACTGTCACTGGAACAACTGCATCATACTCTTTAGCCACATCCCTTAGTCATGGGTCTCGATCTGGAATGTTTGATAAAGAAGCATTATCCTACTGCTCCTCCATATTCGTGTAGTTTGCTCTCTTAACCATTTCAATATGTACAGATTTGATTGGGGGTAGATGGTCTGATTCAGCCTGCCTTTTGGAGAGCGTGCTCTGTCTCTGGTGGCGTACAAGAGAATTTCCCCAGTACTTGTCTTGTTTCCTCAAAAACTTCTTTCTTACATTCCCAGTTCTATGAAAACTAAAACAATGTCATTGAACTGAATTGTAAAAAAAGAGCTTGAACTGAATGTCTTTCAGACAGTGATTTTTGCTTTTGCCTGCAAGTTTCCTAGTGACAATGCATTCAGCAAATGCATTAAATCATGGGAGCTTCCTACACAATCATAAATTGTAACTGTCTTTAGGTAGTGTCAAAGTGACAACTATTTGTATCTGTAACAACTAACGTTAAAACGGTGTTAGTAATGTTACAAATGTTACAACTAGTTACAACTAGTGTCAAACTGACAACTAATTGTATCTGTATGAGATGCATAATTTCCCACCTTATCTCCTGGTTGTCACTGTTGCATCAACAATTAGGGTCTGCCTAACTTTATAGACTTCATATCCCAGCATCTCACAACCACCTTGTACATGCCTATGGAGAAACACACTGGGACATACAACCACCACACAGAACATAGGGAACATGGCTCTNCCCCATTGAACTCAATGAAATAAATCCGGTACCGGTATACCGGATTTAATCCGGGAATCCGGTTTTTGCAGAACCGGTAACCGGTAAATCCGGTAGCCGGTAATGGGCCCGGGGTCCCACCTCTACTTGTTACCATAATAGGAATTATTCAGATTAAACTCTTTTTAATCCAATTCAAAATGGGGACCAAACACATCCTTTAAAAAATAAAATCTGGATTCCTATTTACTGCCGCATCCCGGCCTGACCCAAGACAGGCAGCTTGGGCAGACAGGGCATGTGCCAGTCAGAGCACAAAACACACATGCTCCCAGCAGGGCTGATGGCCACACAGCCCACGAGTGGGGAGAACAGGGAACATGTGGCTGGCTGGCCCTACCCCCATGCTGCATCCAATGTCCCACCTCCCGCCATGATGGACAGCCATGGTGGCCATGGCAGAGGTGACCCAGGCTGGTAGACTGCTCTGGAACAGACATACATCTCTGGGGCAGCCCACTTTGCCCAATCAGAGTGGTCCCTAGTCCAGGCTATGATCCCCCAGTCAAACATCTGGCAGTGTATGCACACACATGCAGGTGAGGTCCATGCACAAATCTGCAACAGTGGGCCTAACCAGTCTGCTGTCACATTTGTTTTTACCCTGAGTGTCTTGGTGCCTTGGTCTCCCTTTGAGCCATTCACTCAATGGTACTCTGGTGGTATATTTATTTATTTATTTATTTATTTCAAAAACTTATTACCCCGCTCCTCCTGCCACAGGCAGCTTGGGGCCGCTTACAACAATAAAAAACAATTAAAACAATTAAAACACATAAAAAAGGACAAAACCGATAAAACAACCGTCCCCCTAGCCCTCCACCCCCTACCCCTCTCCCCCACCAAACACCTGGCGGAACAGCCAGGTCTTGCTACTTTTCTGAAAAGAGGGGAGGTCCGGGGCCAGTCGGGCCCTCACGAGAAGGGAGTTCCATAGGCACAGCATGGCCACCAAGGACACCCTATCCTGCGTGACCACCCGAGAAACTCGGGGGACCTCGGACAGGGCATCCCTGGATGAGCGCAGGGGCCGATCCAGGACACGGAGAGTGAGGCGGTTTCACAGATAGGCAGGGCCCAGACCGTTTAGGCTTTTATAGGTTAAAATCAACACCTTGAATTGGGCCCAGAAAACCCCTTCACCAGGAGCTAGCTTAGCAACAGAAATAGAAGAAATAAATGGTGTTTTTGAAATCCAAGAAAGAGGTGTTACAGTGCTCCCACTGCCTAGCCAAGCTCCTGAACAGAGCACTTGTCTCGCTACTGTGTAGTCTTCCTTCTCCTTCTCTTGCCTTTCCAATTTTGTCAAGCTATTTTCTAGAGAAATTCCTCTCAAACTATATCTGTACTCTGCATAGAAAAATCTGGGTCAGTCTCTGGATTCCCCTCTGATGCATTTGTTCACCTTATCAAATTGTAGAAGTTGGTTCACAATCCTTATCTGTGTCACCCTCTCAACACTCCTGTGAGATTTTACAGATGGGGAACTGAGGCGAAGAGAAAGTGACTTGACCAAGACCGCCCAGTGAATTCATGCCAACGGCCACAATCCCAAATCCCTCCGCTCGGCACAATGCACTCACAATGCACGTGCGTGGTTTGCTTACATGTGCGCACACGCAAGTTCTGTGTGATGCACACGGGGCATGGGATCAGGTCCAATGACAGGATTTAGTTCCAGTCTCCTAGGTCCAAGTCCAACACTTTCTCCAATAGGCTACACTGGCTCTCTCAGCTATGGAACAAAGTATGGTACAGATGAGCCCTTTTTACCTTCAAGGTAAAAAACTCGCTCCCCCAAGATAGTTTAGAAAGAATGGTAAAACTGATATAAATTTACTCCATCATGTGGACAAGGACTAAATTATACTCCCTTATACATTCTGAGGTATAAGGAACCCAGACAACATGTAGAAAAGTTGTTTTTGTGCTTCAATATATGCTGTGCTGTAAGTTTCTTTTATTGCTTTGCATCCCTTAGTGTGTGATTTACACTTCTTGGGGTCATACTGAGTTTGCCCCGTAACCCTAAAAAATGGCAGAGTGCTGTATCGTTTTCTGAAATGTAATCCTCCCCTCTTGATGTTTGAATCTATTGGTTTGACCTACTGTACAAGGCAGAAGATTCAATCTCTGTCTTATCTTAGGGGTGATGAGGAGAACGTGGCTGCTGTATTAGGATAGAGGAATTTTGGCATTTTGTAAGATTGGGCCATTACTGAACCGGGGGGCGGGGGAGAGGGGAGCAGGTGTGTGGATTTGCTCCCTTCTTCACTCACCCACATCACATACTTTGAACAAAAACAGTCCATCCAAAGTATTTCATGTAGCTATGTTAACCTATGCTCATTTTTTCAAAGCTTTCAACCACTTGTTCTTCATGAAACATTGAGCAATTTTGCCAGTCACCAAATATACAGGCATCCTCTTTTCTTCATGAAGAATATTAATGCCATTATGTGCTTTTAGAGCCGAGTTCTAATCAATCCAGAAAGCAAAGAATAACATTAATTATGTGTTTAGAAGACAAAAACCAGCATAAAACATACTCTTATGTTCCTTCTAGTCTGGTTTCCCTAATAAACTAGATTATGATGCCACTATTTTGCTTTACCTTGGCTTTGATAAACTCGCGGTTTCTGCACAAGAAGGGAACCCAGATACATGTAATAAACCTTTGCAAGGAAAGAGATATAAGATACAATATTTGTACCAGCTGTGAGGTATTGCAGAGTTGCCTTCATTTTGTTTGTTGTTTGCATTAATAAAGCATTGCTGGAAATAGCATCACAGCTTAAATTTGACGGATGCTGTTGACAGTAAATAAGTTATAGGCTCAGGCTGGTCACTATCTGGAATTGATTCCTTGGGGCAGTAAAACTCCATTCCTAGGTTGGCAAGACATGTCCCAGATCAGAGAGAATGTGCTTAATAGTGAGGAGAGAAGAAAGGGGTTATTTGAAGAGTAAAAGAAATGGCTAGTTTAACAAACAGTCTAAACAGTCTATGTTTCATCCCACACAGTGGAGCCTACTGGCATGTTGGCCACGGACATCTTATTTGATTCAATGTGGCATTTCTATTCTCCTGAGCCAGTGATTCAGCATGTTACAGCAAGAGCAGAATTGGCTGCAACAGTTAAGAATGCATAAGTGTTTCCATTCTAAGTCACTGGGGTTTATTTGTTCAGAACTTTCCAAATCATACATCTTTGGGGATGAATTTTTTCATGCTCAGGCTGTGTCCCAGTATGATTTACTTTAACCTTTTTGAGTGAATAAAGTTTTCTTCACTTCTGTGTGCCTTGAAAAATATTTGAATGGTTTCAGTCACAAAATTGGGTGGTTGTTAAAAGTTGGAATCTGGCATAAAAGTAGTGCCTTTTAATGCATAATGTTGGCAATGCACTACCAACATAGTATGCAATAGTGTTGGTAATGAAAACCACCTTATTATACTCTTTACATACATGTTATATTTTTACACATGTTTTCACTGATTTATAGGTTAAATATCTGAAAGTGTGGCCATGAAATCTGAGTGCTCATCTTGAGACAATTTGGGCAATTTGATTTTCAGAACTTTGATTTTAGTGAGCACCCCCAGTACTATTTAAGCCGGTAAAAAGAGTAGATGCCTCCCCCGATCAGCTGTTTAGTGGGAGGGGAGAACACGTGCACTACTCTGAGCTCCCTCCCCCAATCAGTTGTTTGGCAGGTGGGGAGCGAATATGTGCTCCTTCAGGGCCCCCCTCCCCTGATCAGCTGTTTAGCGGGCAGGAAAATAATGCATACTCCTCCATCCCTCAATCAGTTGCCCAATGGCAGGAGGCCTGATCCTGCACCATAACAGCAATCGCAGGCATTCAGCCCTGTGCAGCTGGCTCTTTGGCCCAACCCATGGCATGGAGGGCCTAGTAACAGTTGTGGAGGGATTGCTTGTTTGGACTGCTCTTCCCACTAGCCCAAAGTGTGGTGGCTGCATTCGTCCTCCCTGGGGCAGGCGCGGGCTCGGGCCCACGGTCTCATGCGGTCTTACCCTGAGTCAACTGGACAACCCTTATCCACTGTTAAGATCATCCCCTTTCTCCCCAAAGCTCCCCACTCAGAGCTTCAGAACATAGATGGGGAACCAATTGGCAAACACATCCTGCAGCACTGGGCATTTTTACACACACCTTAAAGTGTCTTTTAATTTTCTGGGTTTACAAGGCCACAAGTAGGTTCCTGGATGTATTATTCACACACACACTGCCCTGAGGCAGCATAAAGTAGCCGCAGCTGGGCACGTGACAGGCTGCCATGGAAACCAAGTGACCACAGCTGACTGGAGCAAAGCAGTTTACCAGGATAACATTTTACACACACAAGTTCTGGGAGACACCCAGATGATACAGGATCCAGATTTGTAAAACCAGAGATCAAGGACTTCTTAAATCTGTGAGAATGTGTAGAAGTTTAAAAGAGCCAGATGTTTAAGATCTGGGTGAGTGATTTAGACATACAGAAAGTTCAAGATATAACAGAAAACAATCAGGAGAAATGTGTATGTAAAAACATCCACTGTGACAGAGAACAGAAGAGAATCCCTTTATTGGCTCTTTCCTATGCAGATGCTTCCAGCTTCCTAGTTAACATGCAGGGGGTTGGGGTGGGCACAGCATAGAATGAGGATACATGATAGACATTTCTGCTGGCCAATTGGCATCACAAACACATCTTGTACCACTGTGACAAACATAAGAGAATCCCCGGTAGGCTCATTCTCTGGAGATGCTGCTCAGGCTTCCAACTTCTAACTTGCCACTACCCAATCACTGCCATCAGGGAGGCTTCAGGGTGGGCACTGGGGAGCAAATATAAGCTTCTTCCAAGTTGCATAGCCCCCACCATGGCTCAATGTTGTGTGGCTTGTAGGCTGGCTCAGTGCTCTGTGTGTGAGACTGTGTGCGCTTCAGTTCTCAACCTCACTGCAAGTGCCCATAAAACGTTGCAGAACTCTGCACCTACTCTCCCCTATTGATGCCCCCATAGACTTTGGGGTGTCAATGACCGAAGCCTGTGCCAAGTGCCAGTGCCTCTGGCACCTGCTCCTCCTCTGCTCTGCCCACCTCCTCCTGTCTTCTTCACCCTCCCTGCAAGTGCTCCAAAAAGCCAATCTCTGCATCTATAATCTATAAGAGCTCTATAATTTAAACAGAGGCAACATCTGCAACTGATCTAAGGAAATTGCAAAAGATATTTATATTGCTTATAACATCAGGACCCTTTATTCAATATTTTTGAAATGTGGCAGGGATGTTCCCTTGGGTGAAAGGTACAATCTCGCCAAATATCATGCAAAGTGGATGAAAAATGAAGAGGTTACAGCCAGAAACCCATTTCCCATTGCAACCAATGAAAAACTAAAATGAAACTTAAAAACTAAAATGAAAATTAATAACAAAAAAGAAAACTAAAATGAATTCAATTTTAATAACAAAAAATTAAAATTAAAAACAAAAATGAAAAAACTTTTCATGCACACTCCTAGTTTATTGGACACTTGACAGGTAAGGCCCTAGAGTGGGCTATTCTGTTACTTAATTCAAACTACCCTGTCCTGTGAAGATTTGCAGATTTTGAAACTTTAGTGGCCACTGTTTTCGATTATCTGCCCCAAGTGTGCAATTCTGAGACCAGAATGGCAGGGCAGAGCTTCAGCCTTGGACAATGGGTGATTTCAGACGTTACGTTTTTGGCATTCACCAGTCAACCTCAGTCAAACGCGGGGAGTGGTGAAAGAGCTGTGCACGTCTGTTTGCTCGCATCCAAATGTTCACCACAGTCAAACGCGGCCCGGGGTGAATCTAACCACACTTCGTGAGGTTGGGGCGGGAGGAGGTCCAGAAGTGTGGTGAATGTTCACCCCGGCAGGGGTGAATGAAATGTAATGTCTAAAGGGAAACCCCCGGCCGCGGTGAAGGGAAATGACCACGGGCCGTGGTGACGGCACACAGCGTCGCTGCTAGGCAACCAACAGCAAGCAGCGGCCATGTTTGCATCCGCGTACCCCTGTTGCATTCTGGGGCTCGAACCATGGTACTCGCCACCACGGCACATCTGTTGGGTTCCCCCGGCCCGGGTTCACTCCGGTTGGCCCCGGGCGGTGGTGCCACCCCGGTCACATCTGTTGGGGCTGCGCGGCTCACCACGGCCCGTGGTGAAGCAATTGACACCGGGGTGGGATTCACTGTGGTGAATCTCACCGCGTCACGACTGATATCACCCAATGTCACAGACTTCCAGTGGCCAGATCATGTATTGTGGGTTCTCTTCTGCAAAGGATTGAATGACAAGCTAAAGGACCAAATGTATTCTAGCCTGTTTCCTTAGTGGAACTCATAACCCTAATGTTGCAGATTGATGATTGATAAGCTGAGCACTGCCAAGAGCAACAGTGTGGTCAGCCCAGTCCACGAGTGGGCTGCCCGGCTATACAGGACCCCAACCATCACCTTCTCCCAATGTTCCTTAACTCTTGAAAATTAGCACTTCTCATCTCCATTTTACTGAATGTGAGCATCTCCATCAGAGACAGCATGGGTTTTGCTTTTATTGTGCGGAATCAGGACATTTCATTTTCACAAGTCTCCCCAGTCAAGGCAACTTAGGAAACTCTAAGCACCAAGGCAGGTGGATGGCTGGGTCCTGGTGCATGTCGTACACCCTTTTACCTCCTCTGCCTTGGTCTCCAGGGGGTTTAGATAGTGTACCTCAAATGATTTAGTATAGACATTTGCGCATACCCCTGATGGTCATACTCTCCTCTTTTCACTCAGTGGTGGTATCGGTGATGTTTGAACAGAATTACTGAGCATAGAACTGATAAAAGAATTACTGAGCATATTGAACACATGGCATAATGTGGAAGAGTCCAAATGGATTTAGGAAAGGGAAGTCATGCCAATCTATTGGAATTTTAGGGTGTACTGTAAATAAACATGGTTGTGAGTGAACTGGTCAATATAGTGTACCTGGACTTTCAGAAGGCATTTGATAATTTCCCTGAGAGATTCTTGAGGAAATTAAAGAATCATGGGATAAGAGGCAATGTCATATCATGAATCGGCAACTGGTTAAAAGACAGGAAGCAAAGAGTAGGACTAAATGGTCACTTTTCACAGTCGAGAGAAGTAACTAGTGCAGTGCCCCAGGGATCTGTTCTGGGACCGGTGTTGTTTAATATATTCATTAACGATCTGGAGAAGGGAGTAAAGAGAGAGGTGATTAAATTTGCAGATGACAAAGTTCTTCAAGGTAGTTAAAACGCAAGTGGACTGTGACAATTTGCAGGACGATCTTGCGAAACTGGGTGACTGGGCATCTAAGTGACAGATGAAATTTAATGTAGACAAGTGCAAAGTGATACACAGAGAAAAATAACCCAAATGATATGTATATAATGCTGGGTTCTAGATTAGGAGTTACCACTCAGGAAAAGGATCTTGGAGTCACTGTGGACAATACATTGAAATCCTCAGCTCGGTGTCTGGCCACCATCAAAAAAGCAACCAACATGTTAGCAATTATTTGGAAAGGGATAGAAACGAAAACTGAAACTATCATAATGCCTCTATATAAACCTATGGTATGAATGCTGCTGGAATACTGTGTGTAGTTCTGGTCGCCCCATCCATGAAATTAACTGACAGCAGATTTAAAACAAATAAGAGAAAGTATTTTTTTTCAAATAGTGCACAATTAACTTGTGGAATTTACTGCCAGTGGAAGTGATCAAGGCCAGTAGTGCAGCTAGTTTTAAAAAGTGATTGGATATGTTCTTAGTGGATAGGTCCATTAAGTAAGTTTTGGGGACGTAACCTCTTACTGTTGGGGGCAGAAAAAATGCCCACCAGACCTGTCTAGGCCAGGGGTGGGGAACCTTGTCAGTCCCTTAGGCCACTTTGACTGCTCCCTGTTGCACTTGGGTGAGCATGCAGACCTCTCCACTCCAGTGCAGCATAGGAAGCCATCAGGAGAAACTTAGTTTTGATGTTGTTCTTTTCCCCAACTTCAGTATAATACTTGGCATCACATGGCTTTGTCAGCATAACAAAACATTTATAAACCTTGGTTCAGTATACAGGTTACAGGCAGATCCCAAGAACCAATCTCAAATTATTATTGAAAAAAGCCAACGTGTTTCAACATATGTTGTCTTCTTCAGGGCTTGCTCTTCAGTAATCAGTACTTTAAATATTCTCATTGCTACAACAAAATAGAAGAGAAAAACCGAAGGGAATTCAGAAATACTATATTGAGAAACCTGGTAGATAATCTCTACAATATGGTACAAATTAATTACTTGGACATTAATGTTTATAAAAGGGATGGGAATCTGATTACCAAGAGCTATAGAAAACCCAGAGATAGGTATAGTTTCTTATATTATGATAGCTGTCATCCACACCACATGAGTAAGAATATACCTAAAAGTCAATTCTTGAGATTGAGAAGAAACTCCACAGAAACAGTAGACTACAGGAGGGCTTCAGAGGAAATGGGTTATGCCTTTATAGAACGAGGTTATCCAACGGGGCTTCTACAAAAGACTTATAGGGAGACTTTGAAGATTCCACATGAAACATTGTTTAAACCTAAATTAAGAGTGAGTCAGGATAGGATGGTCTGTAATTTAACAAACAATCCTTTAATTCCGAAGGTTAAGAATGTCATTTTGAAACATTGGCATTTATTAAGTGAAGTTTCCTCTTATGGGAATCCTCCTATTTTTGCATATAAAAGAGCAAAGAATCTCAAGGATTTTTTGGTTCATAGTGATACATCTATTAGGTAGTCACAAAAAACTATATTTGGTTCTTCTACCCCCCCAGGGGCATTGGCCTTGGGGCCATTACTTGTCATGCAAATAGACATATACAATAAAATATTTTTTGAATCATTATGATAAATATTATTTGAGGAATTTTACTACATGCGATAGTAAGGGCGTTATTTATGCAATCAAGTGTTATTGCAATAAACTTTATATATGAAAAACAACTAGAGCATTAAGAGTAAGAATAGCTGAACATAGAAGTAGTATTAAGACTAACAGGGTTACAGCGCCTTCAGTGAAACATTTCAAAGAAAAAGGTCATAGAGATACAGATTTTACCTTCTGGGGTTTAAAACAGTGTTCTACTTTAGAACAGGACCCAGATAATTGGTTACTTAAAAGGGAGTGCTTCTGGATTTTTAAACTACACACAGAAGCACCCATAGGCTTGAATGAGGAATTGGACTTATCCATTTTTCCATAAGGGTTATGTTAGTTTCACTTTATATGGGGGACCCTGGAGTACCAACTGGAGCTCTCGCTCAACCAGTGCAATGAGCAGGTCTACCGGGACATAGTGCGGGACATGGAGGCGGCGGGGCACCCCCAGACAATGACACAGTGCCGGTCTAAGGCAAAAGAGCTGAGGAGGGGGTACAAGGCAATCCGGGACAACAACAGGAGGTCTGGCAATGGAGCCCGGACAGCCCCATACTACGATGCCCTGGACCGCTTCCTCCACATGAAGGGGTCCATAGTTGCCCCGCGACTCATTGGAAGCGCTGTGGACCAGGGCAGGGAATGGGTCAAGGTACCCCCTCCCCTTGATGCTCCCCTGGTAGACACCAGCTACAGGGCCCCAGACCCCCAGGAGGAACACCCCGGGTGCTCCGGAACCTACAGGGGCCCCCTGGACAGTAGCCCAGAGAGCTACCAGGCCCAGCCTGGCCAAGGCGATTCAGAGACCAGAACCCGCACCACACATAGCCAGGGGTCCATGGGGGAGCGCTCCCACACCGAGGGCCTGGCCTTGGATGACTCCATGGCCAACACAGAGGGTAAGTAACCATCCCACAGGGAAGAGGGCTCGAGCCCACGGGGCCAATGTCCAGGGGGAGACAAGAAGGACCAGGGACAGCCACAGGCAGAGGCCCGCCCCCTCCACCCCCCAAAAGGCAGGAGGGGGCCCAGCCCCAGGGCGCCCAACTGCACAC
>QEPC01011741.1:42167-60867 GCA_003113815.1 Sphenodon punctatus
GGGTCAAGGGGGCAGGTGGAGGGGTTGGATGAAGAGAGCAGAGCGGAGATTTCCTCTAGAGAGGCAGGAGGGAAGGATGTGAGGAGGGAGGGGGTGGGACGGGAGCAGGAGGAGGAGGTGAGTGGGAGGCAATGTCCCGACGAATCTTGTCAATCTTTGAGGTGAAGAATGATGCAAGATCCTGAGCAGCAAGGGAAAAGGGCGGTGGAGGGCAGGAGGGTTTAAGAAGGGAGTCGAAAGTAGAGAAGAGGCGGCGAGGGTCGCGAGAGAAAGATTCGATCCTGGAGGCATAATAGCGTTGTCTAGCTAGGGAGATAGTGGAGGAGAGAGTGAATTTGTAGTGGAGGAAGTCAGGGAGGGAGCGGGATTTGCGCCAGAGGCGTTCAGCAGCCCGGGTGCAGGAGCGGAGGTAGCGGATAGTAGGGGTGAGCCAGGGCCGGGGGTTCAAGGGCCGGACGGGGCGTGAAGAGAGGGGGGCAAGAGAGTCAAGGGTTGAGGAGAGAGAGGTGTTGAGAGCGGAGATGGCAGTCAGGGGAGGAGGAGGAGAAAACTACCATAGATTCCTGGGTTTTGTGATTATCTCCACTAGCATATACATGGATCCTAAGAAGGTTTTGGAAGTCTTGGACTAGCCCACTCCAACTACAGTGAAGGCACTCTGCCAATTCCTTGGGTTTGCCCATTTTTATCAGCAGTTTATTCTGCACTATTCCAATTTAACGGAGCCATTAGTATGTTTTTTCAGGGAAACGGTACATTTCACCTGGAGTATAGTGCAGCAGGAGGCTTTTGATGCCCTAAAGCAAGCATTTACAACCTCTTAACTCTTACAACATCCTGATCCCCAAAGACCGTTCATAGTGGAAGCAAATTCCTCAGATTGTGCTATTGGAGCCGTACTGTCTCAGGAGGATCAGGCAACTGGGTCTCTCTAATCATGTGCTTTCTATGCTTGAAAGTTATTACCTGCCAAGCACAACTATACCATATTGAAAAATAACTTCTGGCTATCAAGGCGGCTTTTGCACATTGGAGACAATGAGGCCGATCCTATGCCCTGCGTGTGCCATGTGGTACATGCACGCTGCATCACTATTACAGGGATATTATGCCACACTCAAGCCACACTACATCTGTGCAAGTCATAGGCAGGCAGTTTGGGATTGCAGTCATTATCTGGAGGGAGCTGTGCAGCACATCCATGGCTAGACTGATCATAAACATCTGGAATTTTCTCCAGACTGCCAGAATAACAAATGTACATCAAGCCAGATGGGCTCTGTCCACCCCCCCACCCCACCCCATTTATGTTTTCAGATCTGCTACCATTCAGGGTCCACCAACAATCAAGCTGACACCTTGTTATGCTGTTACAACCATGATTTGACTCCAGGAAAACAATCTGAACCCTTCTTGCTGACAGGCTTTTGTGGCAACCATCCTGTTGTCTGAGATTTGTGTCCAACTTTGTGATGATTCAAAGAAGGATCCCACCTTGGTGACGGACCCACACTTTATGCATGGATGGTCTCTGTTACTACCAGGGTCAGGTAGTGGTGCATCCTGACTCCCAAAGTCATTCCCTCTAACTCTGCCATGATGCCCCTTTAACAGGCCATCCAGGAACAGCCCCCATACTTGACTTCCAGAAACCTGAAACACCAGTTCTGGTGACCTGAAATATCTACTAGTGTCCAAGAATGTGTCCACAGTTGTCCAACTTGTGCCTGTACAAAAGCGCCTCAACAAAAGCTGACCAGATTGCTGCAATTAACTCCTACTGCTTCAGGGCCCCGACAAGAATTGTCAATGGATTTTATTGTGCATTAGCCACTTTCCCACAACCATACAACCATTCTAGTGGTGGTAGACTCTGCTTAATGAAGCTGGCCCACTTCGTAGCCTATGCAACCTTACTAACAGCTCAAGAGATGGCTAAACTGGTATTAACATTTATTGTACAAGTCCATGGGTTGCCCTGCAAAAGCAGCTCTGACAGGGGACCACAGTTTACATCCAAGTTTTGGAAGGCCCTTTTTTCATTACTGGGAGTGGAATTAACCCTGATGACTGCCTATCACCGGGCTGCAGACAGACAGGCGGAGAGGGTGAACCAAGGCCTAGAGCAATATCTACATTGCTATATTATTTATTTACAGGACAACTGGGTGGAGCACCTTGCCTTGGCTGCATTTGCAAACAATAACACCCTGAATACCTTTACTTGTTCATCGCCTTCCTTCATTACCTATGGCTACCACCCATGGATGTGCCTTGAGGTACCCTCCTCCTCCCCAATCCCTGCAGCAGGAGCCCTAGACAAATGACTACAGTAGCTGCATTACAAGGCAAAGCAGATTCTACAAGAGGCCTGGGCACAATACAAATGAGCAGCCAATTGTCCCCATCAAGCTGCCGCTTCTTTTGCTGTAAGAGACCACGTCTGGCCTCCCCACGGCCCCCCATTCTTACCCTTACTGTTTCAGGACTCAAGTGGGGGCCAGTTAGGAAGGACAGATGGGCACCAGCCACATCACTCCCCACGACTCCAGCATGGAAGAAACAGGCCAGGCACAGCCAGAAAGATAGCAGGAGTGCTGATTTAACAAACAAAAGGAAGTACTACTTCACACAACATACAGCACAGTTGTGTAACTCATTGCCAGAGGAGGCTTTAAGACAGCAGCATAACTAGATTCACACAGAAACTGGATAAATTCTTTGAGGATAGAGCCATAAACACCTACTAGTTGGGGTTTAAAAGCCTGGATGCTGGTAGTTGGGAGTGGTCATCAGGAGATGGGTCATACTTCCATGGCCTGTACAGGTACTTTTGTTGAGCTACTGGAACTGACCACTGTCAGAGCCAGGATGCTAGGCTAGATGGACCACTGGTCCAACCCAGTATGGCACTTCTTAAATTTTTATGTTCTTATGGTTGGGTGGTCAGGCCACCACACAGGGCCGGCCAGCAGGCACCCCAGACCTCAGACTGGAAGTGGAGGCGCTGGCCTCTTCCTCATTGGAGGCTAGGCTGGGCTTACCAGGCCATGTCCTGGTTCATCCGGCTATATCACCTCTTGGCAACTGTACTTCACTAAGCTTAATTAGTCTCTCCTCTTCCTGAGGCTACAAGAACCATCAGCGCAGGACATTTTTGGCTGGTTATCTACCACTTCCAGGTGTGTGAGCCCAAGCCCTCTTGATAACTCTAGTTCTTGTGCCCACTAGTCTTGCTTCTTTTATCTCTTGTCTCACTGTCTCTATCCCCTATATTTCCTTCCCCAATCCCCGGCTCTTAGACCTTTCCCCAGCCTCCCCTCTTAAATCTTTCCCCAATCCTCCTTCCGAAAATGTCTCTCCTGTCTTTCTTCTTCAAGCCTCTTACCCCTCTGTTTCAGACCTTTGCCCCCAAATCTGCACCCCTGGAATTTCAAGAGTCTGTCCTGTCCTGCACTAGTCCCCCCACTTCCCTTCTGAAAGCCTCTCTCTTTTCCTCCCACCTCAATGATGAACTCAGCTCCCCCTTGTTGAGGAGCAGGTGAACTCAGCCTCCCTCCCTGGGTTAAGGAGCTACTGAGAGGTCATTCTTCCCCTCTCATCACTGACAGTACAGTGACATCCACATGCTTGCTGACACCCTCAAAGGATTCTTCCCAGAACCTCGGAGTCTGGGTTCTAGACCTTGAAGGCCTCTCCCACCATATGTTGTAAGCCTCCCCGGGATGCCATAGGCATGGGGGGTGGGGGAGGTGGCCAATAAATATAAATAAATAAATATCCTGATATGACTGGCTGGCTTATGGTTGTGGTTCCATTTGCTCCTCACCATGTCATTTGAGTTATTAGTGCCTCTGAGTATCTGGTGGAAACTTGAGGTAGTGCATAACTCCATTTGTGCCAAGCCATTGTCTGAGAACATGAAAAGGACGTGTTACTGAGTTCTCCATTGTGGCTCATTACTGCACCAGCAGCCAGTCTGTCCTTAAAACAGACATTCGGAAGACCCTATAGATGTGATGTACTAGCGAAGTTGCATCCATTTTAATGATTAGCCATGACTGTCTCATTGATCAAATAGTTATCCTGACAATACATACAAGTACATCAGGACATTTCATATGGTACCCCAAGTCAGAGAATATCAATAAGGATAAATTTCTGCATGGTGCCTTTATGCTGTCACTGGCTGAACAGAATTGCTAGCATCAGTGGAAAATTTGTATTTAAATAGGGAGCAGAATGCAAAAGTCTACTGCTTTCACACCCTACAAAATGGGCTATTATAATAACTTGAGATAATACCAGGTGTTATAATTCTGCAGTTTTTTGTAATGTGTGAATGCACTATTCCCCTTTTATGCTGTAAGATCTCGGGTCATTGTAAAAGCCACGTTTGGTAGTTCTTACAATGACCCAAGATCTTACAGCATAAAAGGGGAATAGTGCATTCACACATTACAAAAAGTGCAGAATTATAACACCTGGTATCATCTCAAGTTATTATAGTAGCCCATTTGGGGCATTTTTACACACACGTTAAAGTTCCGGATTTTTCAATCTTCTGGGTTTACAAGTCCACAAGTAAGTTTCGGATTCATTTTTCACACACACACACGCTGCCCTGAGGCAGTTCCTGGATGCATTCTTCACACACACACTGCCCTGAGGCAGCCTAAAGTAGCCATAGCTGTAGATGTGACAGACTGCCATGGAAACCAAGTGACCACAGCTGCCTGGAGCAAAGCAGTTTACCAGGAGAACTTTTTACACACAAATGTTCTGGGAGAAGTTCTACGCAGAAGTTGAAAGATTCAGATATTTAATATTTGGGTGAGTGATTTAGACACACAGAAAGTTCAGGATATAACAGCAAACATCCAGGAAAAATGTGTATGTAAAAACACTCTTTGTAAGATGTGAAAGCAGCCTAATATACACTCACTTAAGCAAACACAAGAGGAACAAGTTACTGAATGAATATCCCCTTAATTCTTTTTCTCCACTGCATGTATGTCATATATTCCACAAAGTCCATTTCACGTTTCTTCTCCGCTATTTGAGAAGAGGCATATTGTGGTGGTTGTTTTCTAATGCATTTAGATGCACTTTGTTATCATTTTAAAGTGATAAGAGCTGAAGTCATGCATCCTCAAGACAATATACAAGTGGTGCAAACATTCGCAAGGCGTTATAAGCTGTGGAAACAACATGCAAAATGATTATATAGCTAGTGGGTGGTGTGAGTGAGCTGGAGAGAATTGTCAGTGGCGGGGACGCCAGAGACACTGCCGCTTGGAACATCAGCATAGCAGGGATATAGTGCCAAGGAGGTACCTGTCGAACACTGGGCAGGTGGTTTTTTGTGTTGGGGAACAGAGGTCTTGCTGCCTGTACTACAAGCTGCCATGCCCTTTGGGACTGATTGAGATCAGGGACACCTGCTTCAGCATTGCTGCTCGAGAGACACTTAAACGCCCAAGCACCTACGGCCACTCCGTAGGCGTCGCACCTAAGGGCTGTGTGCGGCCTTCGGCGCCGGCTGTGTGCGGCTGTTAGAGATACTGCTTCTATCAAAGTTTGTGCTTGCTTAGTGTCATGGAGAAAAAAAGGCATAGGTATCCAATTCCCCTGTTTGTATGGAATTGCCTAGCCACAAATATCCCAAAATAGACACAGCAGTGGATGAGCCTCTGGTGTCTGTCGAATTATCAAACCGTTTTCAGCCCTTAAGTCACTTGTGCAAAGAAGAAGAAAGTATTGCAGAAGGCATGCTACAGAAGGTAGAAAATTTGAGTAATGCTTCCTGTGATATTCAAGATGGAGTTGAAAATATGAACCCTTCAGCTGGACAATATGACCCTTCGATAGGGGATGCCTTGAAATCTCAGTGACACCTGATATCCAAAACTGTGGCACTTCTGTTCAGGAGTATATCTGATATGGGGGATTCATTGTTATGGGGAAGGACTCAACTGTAGGAATTGCTGGCTAAAATAGATCACCTTCACCTTAATAGGGTAATGGAAAGATCTGTCTCCCTGTTGGGTGTTAGGGATAAGGATGGTCAGATGGGTGGAACTGGGAAAAGATCTTTTATTAAGGGAGGAAACATGGTTGAAAGATCTTCTGCTAAAATTGCTCCTCATTCCTTTTGTATAAATGATTGTGCTATCTGGATTAAGGCTAGGCCATTGAGTTCTGGGATCTTTCCCAGATGGGATAATATTAGTAATGTTTCAAACAATATATCTTCCCTTTTGGGAGTGAAGTTAGATATGTTGGATATATCAAAAGTAGAACATTTGAATCAGGGCAAATATAGTATATGTGTTAAAGTGTTTTTCCACTCTACTTATCTGGTAAAAAATTATTCTTGGCCAGGAAATTTTAAAAGTCTAGAGTCGTTTCAATCAATAGAGCCTTTTCTTATAATGAGCATGTGGGGTCTATACCCCTTAGTGCTCCTTCTTTGCCATCATATCTATCTTCACCGAACTGCACTGCCTTGAAGATGAAATTGGTGGCTGTTTGTAGTCCCCCTTTTAGACCTATGCCAAATATCGTATTAGAGGAAGAGATGGAGGTTAATGTAGAGCAAGACACACACACACACCCATATTGTCAGTTAGGGGAACAATACAGGTTGATAGTTTAAATGGAGATGTGTCACAGCCAATATCTGGTACACAGAAGGTGATTGAGGGTGCAAAGATGAAAGATTCGAACCCCCTCCCTGATATAATAAAGTTTTTTCTTGAAGACAACTCAGTGGGAGTTGGTGAGCTGCCGGTTCTAGCCTCCTTTTCTGAGCTCTCTATTATGGCTCAGGATATCCTGATCCAGAAGCTGGATCTTATTAGGAGCAATCTTTTTTTTCCTCTTTAGATTACCAAGCTAAGTGCTCGGAAACTAAGAAAGGGTACCAACCAGAATATAGATTGGATGTGCTGACCGCTGCCCATTATTTAGCGCAGGATGAGTTGGGGGGATCTGTTCATTCTCCTGGGTCTGTTATTAACAACATTCCATATTCTGTGCAGTCTGGACTGGCAATAGTAAGGTAGCCAGAGATTGACCTTATAACAACTCTACCGGAGCATGTTAGTGCGGTTATTCATCAGGTGGTGGGTTATGAGGGTCCCTCTACTTTAGGAAAGGGGGATCTTTTAGTATGTACCCCTCAGAAATCAATTCATCCATCAAACTTAATAAGTTTGTCAGAATATTTGGAATGACAGGTCTAAGGTGCCCTGAAATGCCTGTATGTGGTGGTAATTATTGTATGCCAGAAGATGGACTTGTAGGTCCTACCAATAACCAAATACCAACGAATCCTCAGTTTGGCCTTTTGAGGGATGCCAAAGAAAATCGTTTTATCCCCTTGACTACTTTAACCACTCCTGGTACTAATTATATTTTGAGATTTGCTTCTTGGAATATTTCAGGGTACAGATCCAAATGCCCGGATCTGGAATGAATTACTTTTTTTAATAGTTATGATTTGATTTTTTTTTCCAGTAAACATGGTGCCCAAGTGGGGCTTCACTGGATATCCAAGGATTTCAGGTGCATTATTTTCCGGGTATTGGGTATAAATCAAAAGGCTGTATCTCAGGAGGGCTGGCCATATTGATTTCTAATAAATATCTTAAACCTTATTTACCGCTTCCCATTATTAGGCAGGAATTCCAAATCGAACTATGGGAATCGCCTGGAGGGGATCAATTGCTTTTGCCTAATCTCTATATTCCCCCCTTTTACTCCCAATATTATAAACCAGATGTTTGGAGAATAATGGAAGATGTTTTGGAGTGGTTGGAAGGGCAATATCCCTCAGCACTCTTTGTGATTGCCGGGGACTGGATCGCTAGGATGGGCTCACCAACAGACGTAAATTTGGAATTAAGCCCAGGGGTTGAAGGCTGGATTCTGAGGAGGAAGTCTAGAGATCTTATTAGGAATGAGGCTGGAATGTCCATGGCTCAATTGTTGCTAATAAGTAGGATGATGGCTTTAAATGGAAGTGGGATGGGAGACCCAGATGGAGATTTTACTTTTGTTAACACAAACAGGAGAAGTATAGTAGATTATATTATAACCCATGTTCACCATAGGGGTAGGTTTACTAAGTTTAAGGTGGTATGCCGTCCAGAAACTGATCACTTAATGTTATGTGTAGATATTAATCTGCATAGGGACTGTAATTCGATTAAGACCCACCCCTAAAGGGGGAGAGGGAGTAAAGTCAAAGTTCGAGTAAGGTGGTCCGATTCCCTTATGGTAGTGATTTTAGATACCTTATGGGGATGTGAGTTCTGTAAACTCCGTGAAGTGATGCTCTTAGCAGGGGAGAGAGATATAGCTCAGCTTAATGAGTGTTATACATCACTAGTAATAAGTTTAGGGAATAACTTTCTCTCTCGCAAAGCACGGCAAGACAGAGGTCAAGTAAATGGTTGGTATGACAGGGAATGTAGGGAGGCTAAGCGGAATCTAGCCTATATAAAAGCAGTATGGTTAAAAGAATATTCTGATTTGGCCAAGTCACAATTCCTAGATGAAAGACGTAAATATAAGACTTTGATTAGGAATAAAAAATTAGAGTCTGTGCATCTGGTGTGGGCTAAACTTAGGGTAGCAGCCTCCTTAAGGGATTCTAAGCAATTCTGGTCTTTGATCAACCATGCACTTTGCTCTAGACCCAGTGAATCTGCAGTATTGATTGATGAAGAATCTTGGGTAGTCTATTTTGAAAGGCTATTTAATTTTGATGTTAAAGAAGATGAGGTTGATTTATGCAGACTCACCGGGCTAGATCAGTCATCTTCAATGCAACGGTTTGATCCACAGGTAAGGGAGTCTGAGGTGGCAGATGTGATTAATTCCCTTAAGCACAATAAAGCCCCAGGTTTTTATTTCATGGTTGCAGAAGCTCTACAAGCCAGCCCTGGTTGGTGGTCTCCGTTACTAGCTAATTATTTTACGCAAATCAATGTAACTAAGAAGGTTCCCCAAGATTGGGGTGTATCCATCATTGTCCCACTGTTTAAAAAAGGAAACCCTAGAGATCCGTGTTGCTATCATCCCATAAGCTTACTCCCAGTCTTAGGGAAGGTATATACTAAAATACTGCTTAAGCAACTGGAAAACTGGGTAGAAATCCAGAAGTTAATTCCTCAAGAACAATTTGGTTTTCGAAGGAATTATTCGACAGTGGACAGTTGCTTTATTATTTCCCATATTATAGCGAAATATGTTAAAGTAAGGGCAGGTAAGCTCTTTCTAGCCTTTATTGATTTTCAGAAAGCATTTGATTCAGTGCCAAGGACAAGGCTGTGGTACAAGTTGGATCAGATGGGTATTGATAAAGATTTGTTGAATTTGCTTATTCGTCTGCATACAGACAACTATGCATGGATTAGATTGGGAAACGGGGGGAGTTTATCCAAACCTATACGTATATTGAAAGGGGTTAGACAGGGTTGTGTGTTGGCCCCCCTGCTATTTAACATTTACCTCAGTGACTTTATCAAGAAATTGACAACCGTATTATTAATTAATTATTATTATAAACATTTATATAGCCCAGCCATGTACCAGGTACTTTACAGAACAAAAATAAAGATGTGGTTCCTGCCTACGGCTTACAATCTAAAAAGACAAGGAGGGGGCAACAAGGAGAGGGGACAAAGGGAAGACAAGGGAGAACCAAACAAACATGCAAGCGGCTGCGAAGTCTCAGGTGCGCGTGCTTGGCTTGGTCACAATTAGACAGGAGTCTGCAAAGGAGGACAGACTGTACGTAATTGGGGGAAAGCAACTAGCAGGCATTGGGAAAGGCGGCATGGAAGAAGTGGGTCTTGAGGAGGGATTTGAAGGTGCAGAGGGAGGAGGCGAGGCAGATGTGGGCAGGGAGGGAGTTCCAGGCATGGGGGGCAGTGAGGGAGAAGGAACAAAGGCGGTTAAGGGGAGCATGGGAGACGAGGGAGAGTGAGGGAGGGGACAGAGGAGGAGCGGAGGGCGCATGCAGGAGTGCGTAAGGAGATTAGGGCTGAGAGGTAGGGGGGAGCTTGGCTGTGAAGTGTTTTAAAGGTGAATACCAGGAGTTTAAACCAGATGCATTCAGGAAGGGGGAGTCAGTGGAGAGAGGAGAGGCCATCCGTAGAATGCCATCCACCAAAAATTAAGGATAGGGCAGTACTTGCCCTTATGTATGCAGATGATATTGTTTTAATGTCCCAGATGAGGAAGGAACTGTACAGCCAGTTAGAAAGCCTAATAGGTTACTGTACTGAGAACGATTTAGTTATTAATTTTCAAAAATCACAGATTATGGTCTTGGGAAACAAAGCTCCCAAGTACAGATGGATTGTTGAGGGTAATCAGTTTATCCAGGTAGACTCATATGTCTATCTTGGGATTACTCTTTCCAGCAATGGTACCTGGGAAAGACATCAAAGGCTAATTGCAGTAAAGGCTATGGCAGCAGCTAAGGAATTTTAAGGTTGGCCGCCAGATTGACTGGAATTAATATCTCTGCTATACTGAGTGTATTTAAGGAAAGGTGCAATCCCTGTTAATTTTTGAGACCAAAATTATATCAACAGCTAACCTCCAGATTCTTGAGGTGGTCCAAAATAAATTTTTGCATAGCCAGCTGAGAGTATCTCAGGTGGTTCCAGCCACAGTTATTAGAGCAGAGACAGGTATTTTAGGTATTACCTGTCTTGCAAAACAATCGACCCTTAGATATTGGGTAAAGTTATGTAATCAAAGGGAGCCCTCTCTGCCATCTCTTTGTTTGAGGGAGGAATTAGAATGCCTGGAAGGGATTCAGTATCCCTGGTTGTCATTATTAACATCGTATCTGGGAAATTTGGGGCTGTCATTCTCACGTTTTGAGGGGAAAGATATTCCCCAACAAAGAAATCTAATTAAGATGAGAATAATGGATGTAGCAATGCAGGAAGATCTAGCAGCTGTAGCTTCATGGAAGGTTGCACCTTGGTTTCAATATTTTAAGCCCCAACATAAATTTGAGGGATACTTGGATATGCTTGGTGATCCTATATCTTGTAGGGTGTTTACGCAGTTGCGTTTTCAACTGTTCCCCTCTGCAGTTGTTGAAGGACGGTATAAGAATAAACCGTATGAGAACAGGACTTGCCCTTGCACGCATTCAGTGGTTGAAGATCTAAAGCATTTTGTATTGGATTGTCCCATTTATGAAGGTATAAGGTCAGTTTGGCTAAATCCAATATGGGAGAAGAATAAGTTTTGTTCTGATGCTTGTAAATTAGAACTCCTGCTAGCCACGCAGGATGAACTGGTGATGAGAACTGTGGCATCATTAGCTTTCTTAGCTATGAAGCTTCGTGAAGAAAGGGTTGCATAGAGCCTATGTAGAATTCAGGCATATGTGTTAACTATTGTACCTCTTCCTGATATTTGAAGATTTTGAACCATATATGTTACCTCCTCGTTGTGCTGTCTTGAATTGGTATTATTATGTTACTTGATATGGTGGTATATCTATAATTATTGTGGTGCACTAACTTATTGTATTTTGGATATATTGTATGTATTGATATACTTCGATTTTATTTCGGTTATATGTTTTCTAGGCCATGACAAAAGCTAGTGCCGTTAATAAAATTCATTCATTCATAACCTAGTGTAAATGGCATGAAATATCCTAACTGAAAACAATCAAATGGATTGATTGCTTGGATATTGTAAAGGCTCTATTCTGGCTTCAACAACCATTGGTTGCTTTGTCAAAGATGATTCCAAGAACACAGAGGGAGTCGAGCCTACAATAGAAGCTGCAACATTACCATGTAAGAACTACCATAATGGATCAGACCAATGGTCCAGCTAATCTAGTATCCAACAACGACCAGCAACAGATGGTTCAGAGGAAGTTTGCAATAGGGCATATAAAGAGTGATCCATTCCTTTTCAATCCATCCCAAGAGATTTCACACCTCAACCAATTGGCTAATATGCATTGATAGAATTAGCCTCCATGAATTGGTCTAATTTATTTTTTAACCTAGTTGTACCCGCCTGCCAATGAGAATAACAAAAGGTGCTATCATTTAAGAGTTTAGTTCAGTGACCGAGAGAGCTCTTTTTCTTTAACATCTACCAGTTTTTTACTTTAGAATTGAAAGTGATGTTTGCAAAATCACAAAAAGAATTGTGCTCCAAGCCATTAGCCACAGCTTTGGTAAGAGTCATTAATAGTAATAAAGACATAGCAACGGTTTTGGATAGCTCCTCAGAATGGCAGTGCCCTTCTGACAAATATTTACATTCAAAACCAAATGCGTGCAAATATTGTCAAAAATAATAAAATCAATTGTGAAAACAAAACTATCAGTGTTCATGCAAAACCAAGCTTACGCTATATTGGCTGTGTGTCCACTGGACAAGCAAAACAAGTAGAAATTGTAATTTATATTGCATGAAATTGCTAATACGAAGTGGACGGAAGTGGCATTTTGTTATGAGGGCTTTTTAGCACTTTCCCTTGGCAATTTAATTGTATTATCTTATCTTGCATTTCTGACAACCTCTCTTTCCCTGCTTATGAAACAATTTGTGTCATTAACCAATTTGGTTTATCCATTAAAGAAAGTGCTAGTGGCTAAATTTCCATTAATAATATCTGTTGTTAAACTCCCTGCATCTTACCCAGGAGCCCATGTTCACTGCATTTCCCCCACTGAGAACGATTTCAGAAGATGCTTATTGTGGTGTTTGTTTTCTAATGTGTTTAGATGTGCTTTGTTTTCATTTTAAGGTGATGAGAGCTGAAGCCATGCATCCACGAGACAATATCCAAGTTTTGCAAACATTTCTGTGCAATTCCAAGCTGTGTATTTTCCCACTGGGGAAAATGTAGTGAACACTGCCTCCTCTTCTTACCTAATGGGTGATTTGACTGGATCTATTTATCTGTCCTTAAAACACACTTTTGCAGTATTGCACTGGGGCAAATGCAGTGGTCTAGAAAAAAATGTTGGTTTTCTAAACAACAAGTAGGGAAAATATGGGGTATTTTCAGACGTGACGGGGCCAATTGACCCCGTCACGGAACCAATCTGTTGATCCCCCGCCAGGGCCACTGCGTCACAGCCTAACAGATGTGCCAGGGGCTCCCGGTGGGGAATCGGGGAGGGAGTGGGGCCGCGCGGCACAATGTGCGGCCGCACGACCCCACCCCCCACGCTCCCCTGCCGCCCACCCTCCGGGGAGACGGGCGGGCACCGCGGCCAATGCGGCCGCAGCGCCCGCCCGAATTGACCACGGGCCGGAATCCCTGTGGGGATTCCAGGCCGTGGCCACCGTCCAGATGTGACGGCTCGGTTCATCGCGGCGGGGAATCGCCTTCACCACGCGATCACCGCCGGCCCCGCCGGTTCAGCCGATCACATGGTGAATGTGATTCCCCACCGCGATTGACCGTGGTGAACATCGGGGGGGAACATCCGTTCCCCCCATCAGAGGTTACGTGGTCACAACCACCACAGGGAATTGACTGTGGTTGACTGTGATCTCGTAACGTCTGAAAATACCCATGGCCTGCAGCTGGTTTTCATCTGCCTCCTTTCCAAATCCTGGATTTGGCCCATAGATCCTGCTTCTACCTGCAAGCACTGAAGGAGCAAGCTTAGTGGGAAGGGAGCAGAAATTATGGCACACACTCAAGGCTAGGTGTTGTATCCATGGCACAGGACCATTCCAACAACTTCTTTGGATCTTTCCCCCATTATGACCACAGCCCTTAAGGCCCAAGTTCCAACAACTCCTTTGAACCCGTGGAGCTTATACTCATTTTCAAAGTGGCCTAAAGGATTGAAAAGGGTTCTCCCAAACCCTGGCCTAGACCGATCTGGTCATAGTAATAAATTATAATTTCCTTTACCTCTCCCAAAAGATCATCAAAATTTTGTGTTCTTTCTCCCTTATGCTGAGCTACCAAGCTTGGCTGAGATGCAAGAATCTTCCCCGCACTTACAATGAATAGCTATGCCATGACAATGGAGATGCTCTGTCTCCATCTACAACTGTTCAATGCAGCATCTTTTAATGCCCCCACTCCCCCACCCCCAATCTCTGCACTGCCCTACAAGGAGATCATGTGGAGACACCTCTGTGGTATGCATGGGCTTCACCAGCCCTGAGCCTAATCACTTGTGACCTGATCTACCTCCCGCTGACACAAATGGTAACAGATGAAGCCACTGATTCTTGGATGGTTGATAAAAAATTCTTGAAGACAAAAGGAAAGGTGTCTCCTCTTCAGGGATAAAGAGTATGAAATAGTTCACAGTGAGAGGGACTGGGTGTTGGTTCATGAATCAGGACTGGGGAACCATTTCCTTCACATTGGCCCCTTTGAAAATGAGTAGAAGCTCCAAAGGCCAGATAGGATTTAGAGGTAAAGGTGCTTAAAGGGCACGGTCAAAATGGGGGAAGGAAGGGAAGGGTCCAAATCCTGTATCTATGCCATGGTTACACCCCTGTCCTCCAGTGCATGCTCTCACCTCCACTCCTTTCCTTTGAGCTCGCTGTTTCAGTGCTTGAGGACTGGGACTGGATCCACAGGTCAGATCCAGGAATTGAAAAGAGGCCAAATAAGAAACAGCTGTCAGCTGGATTTGGCTCACTGGCTGCAAGTTCGACATCCCTGACATTAGAATATGGATCACCGCAGCACAGAACCTTAAATGTGGTATACCTTCACTGAAGTCACACGAGGCATAAATCTGGCCACTACTCACAGCAATGAATTGGAAAGTTTAATAGTTTAATAGACCTCTATTTTGCTGTTGCCAGGTTCCCCTCGTATAAGCCAGTTTCTTTAAAATATTATCTACTTAGTTTTATATCCCTTGGGCTAAGAAATATAAAGATAAGTCTAAAATCAAACACAATATACATTACAATATAAAATTATACAAAACCCTTACCAGTTTTAAAAAATAATAAAACTGAAATATTTCCCTCTATTTTCCTTTCTCAGAAGAGAAGGAAGGAAAAGTGGCAGCAAGGAGATAAAAAGTAAAACCACACAGGACCTTTTTCACTACCCCATCACATTTTAACTGGAAACAAATGTTAAATTCTCATCCAAAATAATCTACTGCATCCACTGCAGTACCCCCCTTGTCCCCCTTCAATCCTTTAAATTAGCACCATTTGTGTGGGCAAATACGGTATGTGTTCCCTGGGTTCAATTACTGCTGTTCTTGGTAATTAGCTGGAAATTGCTTTCAATATTGTTAACAAAGAAGATTTCCAGCTAATCATGATACAGTTTAACATATCCTCTTTAAAGTAGACAATATTGATGTTTTGAATATTTACATAATTTCCCCCAAATCATCATATTTAGAGATAAATATAAACACCTGGAGATTCCCAAAGAGTTGGAAGAAGCATCCCCTGAGAATTCTGGTGGTATTATGGGAGGGAGCAGTTGCCATAACAGTTTACAGGTAGTATGAACTCCTATAAAAGCGTAGGGATACGCAAGCACGGTTCGGAGTTCACACCAAACTCAGCCAGTTCGGACGGCAGAACCAAACGCCCAAGCTGAACGTGGAAAACCCCGAACAGTTCGGGCGCATTCGATGAGTTTGGGCAGGAAAAACCTAGCTGGCAGGCCCGGGGGGGGGGTCATCTGAGGAGGGGTGGAGAGGCTTGGACTAGCAGCCAGCCTGCCCACTCACCATCCCTCTTTTCCTCAGACCACTGGCTTGGCCAGGGGCGGATCCAGAAGTGAATGTGATGTGGATGGGGGGGGCTGAAGTCCAAAGTTAGCATTGCCCCGCCTAGATGATTAGGCCCTGCCTCCAGCCCCACCTCTTGCCCCGCCCCCTGCCAAGCAAGCACAATGACAGCTTCACCATTGGCCAGACACACTGCCCCGCAATTCACCGGATCTCATCTGCCAGCACAGTCCTAGGGCTTCTCCTCAGGCCCATTGGCCAAATACAGATATGCATTTATGTGGTCTTTTCCCAGTTCCTAGCCTACTTTTAGATGATTGGCATGTGCTTGCGCCAAAAAATTACAGGCCCTTAAGATCTCACTCCCACCCCCGTACCACCGAGCACCTGCCCATTCCCCCTCCACTTCACACCTCCCCCCCAGCCCCACAACTGCCACCATGCCCCCTCCCCAGGGCCAGCATTGTTGCCTGGCAGGCTTGCTGCTGTTGCCCTCCACCCCCCAATCACATTTCCAGCATTTTTGAAAACACCTAAAATCACAAGACTAACAGTTTTGTGCCCCCGGGACAGCGTGGATTGTTTATATAGAGGGCACAAATAAACTGGTTATGGGGTGTGGGTTTAAAGACAGTATTCCTGTTAGCAATAACTTAATTAAGAAGAGTTCATGAAATAGCAGCCATAATAATCTCAGAACCATATTTGCAGATTTAATTTTCCAAGATAGGATAGATATTGCTTTACATCCTAAATTCCTACCTAAGATAGTATAAGTAAGACAGTTGTGAGAATGTGGCCTTTTTCATGGGCCTCTCCCACCCATGCACACGCAGATTTCTGTGAGTTCATGGGTGGGGTAGCCCCATGTTAACAACGTGGTGCATGTGCCCATGGTGAGTGGGGGTGAATGCGCACCCAGCTAACACACATCCCCACTCACTCACACTCATTCCCACATATGGAGCAACTGGGGGAAATGGCGGTTACTCCATGGGTGTGGATGAGTGGGAGATGCATGTGCAGCTGTGTGCATGCCCTGCCCATTCACCAGTGCCCACGGACCCCCCCACCCAGCACAGCCTTGTAAAAATAGCTTGTGAGGAACCACTCGAAGAAGAACATAAGGTCGCTACCTTGAAAACAAGGTTCTTTGAGATGGCTCCAAACATTCTCACAACACCCACCCTCAAGCCCTGCATGGATTTTTTCCCCCTATATTCCTAGAAAGGGTTGGAAGGAACTGTGATTAAGAGGGGGAAGAGTGCTTTTTATACTAGAGGAGCTCGAGACCATCATGTGGTCTATTGATTGAATAGGGTGAGCATGCACAAGCCAGTTGAGAATGTTAGGAGCCATCTCGAAGAACCTCCTTTACAAGGTAACAACCTTCTGATCACACACATGGGGAGGAGTTGTTTGTAAACAAACTGCTTTATCTCCAAGCCGGATTGGGTGTCCCTTCTGCTGCTGCTGCTGCTGCTGCTGCTGCTAGGAGGCAGAGGCAGGTGAAGGATGGGGAACTGGAGCCAGGGAGGGGAGGTGGAAGAACTTATGGGGAGAAGCTGGCTACAGCCTGCTGCCCAGCCATTCAAGTGTGGGGCCCCAGCTGGGAAGACTTACCTGCTGGACTGGGCTGCTGCTCGACTCTGCTCCCAAGCCCTGCTGCTGCCTCAGGGCCAGGATGGCAGGACGGGGTGCTGGACACAGCCGGGCAGCCTGGGGGCTGCAAGTACCGGCCCGGACCCCACTGCGCCTCCTCCTCTCTGGCCTGCATGGGTGTCAAGCCCCCCTGCCGCCTCCATTTGCCCCCCCACAGGCGGTGTTACAGTGTGCAGCCACGGTGCCTGCTTCTCACAGGGAAGCAGTGGCACCAGCAGCTCCACACAGCACCACTTGTGGGGGGGCAAACAGAGGCTGCAGGGGGGCTTGCCACTCATGCAGGCCAGAGAGGAGGAGGTGTGGTGAGGCCTGGGTCTGTACTTGCAGCCGCCAGGCTGCCCCGCTTGCCCCTTCAGCCTCCCCATGCAGCGAGCCCACAAGCCCTCCACATGGCAGAGACCCAGAAGTAAGTATGGCTATGGGGGGTGGGTCAAGGATGATGTCAGCCCATGGCTGACCAATGAGGGGGCTGATGACCCCTTAGCTCCCCCCTCCCCCCCGGTGAATCCACCCATGTTGGCATTCTGCGATTGGCCACGGACTAGGCTGCACAGAGCCAATGGGGCTTGTAGTAAAGTGGGCGCAGCAAGTAACAAAAGTCATTGCCCTACCCCCTTCCAATTCCTTCTGGGCTAGCCACTGATCCTGTCAGCAGGCGTTTTCAGAACTCTCCCTCTCCCAGCAGTTTATGTTCCTCCCAGTCCATTGCCATCCTCCTCCTATTTCACCCATTTCCACACATTTACCTCTGTAGTTTCATTTATTTAGATTAGATAGCTTTAGGTGTTATTTTTATTTTTTATACCTCCGTGTGTTCTTTCTCCCTACCCTCCATTGAATCCTTCCCTCCTCCCTGTATATATTCCATCCTTGATTCCCTGCCCCTGTTTTTTGGATTTATTTAAATTAGGATTAGATTGATTTAGGTTTTATTTCAGTTTTGTACCCCTCCCTGTATTATAGATAGATAGATAGATAGATAGATAGATAGATAGATAGATAGATAATTGTAGGAGTTAGCTTAGTTATAGATATAGTGTGTAGTGATTCAGTTTTATTATTTTATAGTGTGTTTGTAGGACTAGGCCTTTGTAGGTATTAGATAATATTCCATTTAGTTCCATAGGTTTTAGAATAGTTAATAGCAGTTAGAGTTAGTGTAGATATATATTATATTCCACATTTGAACAAATAAATAAAAAATATATAAAATCTTCCTCTGCATTCTTTGGGTGGGAAAAATGGAGAAGGGAATCAGGAGAGGCCAGTCTGCTGCCCGTAAGGCAGGCAAT
>QEPC01011741.1:71696-92053 GCA_003113815.1 Sphenodon punctatus
ATTATTTTTATTGGGACTAGCCTTCCATTTCTTAAAGGATGCCTTTTTGGCTCTAATAGCCTTCTTCACCTCCCCATTTAGCCATAATGGAAGACTTTTGGTCTTCCTGCTCTCCTCCATGGAGACCTTGCCCCTCCAAAGCAGCACAGGGGCTGCCAGAGTGGAGGTGGGACTGTTCTACTATGGACCAGAAGGACTCCTCTAGATACCTCTCTGTCTGCATCAACTCCTCCAGCTCCACCACTCTAGCCACCAGAGACCATACATGTTCTCTGAGAGCTAGGAGCTCTTTGCACTGGGTGCACACATACGACCTCTCCCCAACAGGAAGTTAATCATACATGTGACACTCGGAGTCGGTGCAAAAGACTGGGTAGCCCCCACCCCGCTGTTAGTCTGCTGTCTGCATCTTCTTGTTTAGTGAGTTGTTAGGCTTAACCCTAGTTATGTATTTAACTACAAGGGACGGGAGCTAAGCATAGGTATATATGTGAATACAGGCACTCACCTGTCCAGGGTGTTCCCTCCATGGCACCCTCCTATGGCGAACTCCTAGGGAAACTTCCCTGTTTGCTGTTCCTGGTCGCTTATCTCCTGGGCTGCCGGCTCCTGAGCCGTTGCCTGTCTACTTTTCTTATATACTCTTGTGGCTTGGTCCCTGAGTCAGCAGATTTTAGCTCTTCCCCCTAATCAAGCCTGATTCACATCAACCTCCACACATAATAGGACAATCAGGCAGTCAAACACTCTGCTTCCTAATCACCCCACTCAGAAACAACCCCTCTGAGCACACAGCCTGTCCTCAAACAAATACAGACCCCTCTGAGCACACGGGCTGTCCACAAACAAACACAAACTCCTCTCCCAGACAAACCCTTCTCCTACCTTCCTTAAGTCCTCTGCACGCTCCTCTGCTCACAATAGCACTCCTAGGAAAACTTCCCTGTTTCTTGTTCCTGTTTGCTTGTCTCCTGGGCTTGTCTCCTGTTGACTCCTCCCACTGCCCTGGACCAATCAGTGAGGTTTCATCAGCCTAGGCCCACCCCCTAATGAGTTACTGTTTCCCCAGGCAGCTGATTTTGCAGAAAGGGACCATGTGACCCCTCTAAGAATTCCTCTAACTGCCTTGCATCAATTGGTGGATGTTTCATCACCCGAAGCCTTCCCCATAAGGAGTTGTGAACCAATGGGGTGGTGTTTCTGGTGTAGCATGACATGGCAGAAAGGGGGCAATGTGACCCCTATAAGAACTCCTCCCACCACCCTTGGCCAATCTTAACAGTTTTCAGGCATGTATGCCTACCCCAGAGGTGTCAGGTGAGTCTCTATAGAGATTACTTATACGCTATCACGTGTAAAAGGGGGGGGGCATTTTGTGAGGTGTGGCATACATTTCTGAATGCCGCATGGATCAGAGAGAGACACATTCACCAAATCCATGCATTCAGGCTTGGTGAAGAGAATAAAATTTCACTGTAGACATTCCAATGCACAGTATAAAATACAAAGTAAAAAAAAAAAGTTATTGACTTTCAGTTTCCATAATCAGATTCCTAAGCAACAGCATCTTTTGTTTAGAGGATTGTTTTATACCCACCATCAGCATGCTGCAGAATGGAGTAGAAGGGCCTCAGGAGCTCCATCAGCTAGTCATAAAGTAGCCAACTTTAATTGCCTTGGAGAAGATATTTAATATCCTGCACAAATCGTTTTGCAGTATTGAAAATATTTCCTTTTCTGTATTGTGCAGTCTTTATGTTTGGTGTCTTTTCTTGAAGATACTGAGGGTTAGAATCTGACACTGAAGTTGACAGTAAAGTTTTCAGAAGCCATGCCACCAAATCACAGGACCAGGTAACACACATTCATCAACAGATGGGGAAATTCTGCAGGTTAAAACACACAGACCACCTGTGGGGGGTATTCATGTATCTTGAGGTTAAGTGGTAAAATGCACAAAGAGTACCATGTAGCTATCATAAATATTGGATACACTTCTACCAGGTGGTTAACCAGTAGTGATCCATGGAGGAGGTTTCTTGATGGATTACCACAGATTTAACACAAAGTAGAACCATTTTCATGTAACAAATCCATGGTGAATTACTACATGGTAATTCTGTGGCTTTCCCATTGCTTTACTACTCGAAAACTGTGAAATTTGTATATGGTGACACACTTTGACTTTAGTCAGAGAGAAAGAACCTTTTCCCTCCTGTGGGCCACTTTGAAAAATAGTACAAACTTGATGGGCCACATTCCAAGTAGTTGGAGAGAGAGTGATCAAGGCCAGCGCTACCACTTAGGCAGCACTTAGGCTAGTGTAACCAGTCAAAAGAGGTGGCAAAAACCTCAGCTGCCCCCCACTGCTGGTAAACTCTGCAGTGGGATCGGGGGTGGCAGAGGTGGGGGGAACCGGGGAGCCTACTAGGGTGACAAAAATCCTTGCACTAATGCTGAGGATGATAATGAGGTGTTGCTCAAGATGGGGAAAGGAAGGGGAGGGTTTGCATCATGAATTGATGTCATGGATCCATCCCCCTGTCCTTGAGTGGATGCCCCCATGTCCACTCCCTTTCCCCTGAGCTCACTCTGTCAGTGTGTGACAGTAAAAATGTAGGAGTGTGCACTTTGTTTTTGTTATGATAACGAAAACAAAATTTTTCTTTTTCGATTTTGTTATTATAATAATGAAAATGAAATCCATAATAATGAAATCAATAACGAATTTCATTTTCATTATTCATTTTGTTATTGCCTTGCAGTTATTTTTGAAGGGAAAATGTGGAGGAGGGAGGAAGGAGAAGACATCTCGGAACCATTTGGGAGGGAAACAGTGTTGTACTCTTGAACTGGGCCTGTGATGGGAGGGGTGAGCAGACAGCAAGGACCTGATGGTTGTAATCGCTGGCTAATGAGCAGCTCAAGCAGGTCCCAGGCAGTCACATGGTACCCTGTGATTGCTCAATGCCTCCTGCCTCCAAGAACCAATCAGGGGGCTTTGGGGAGGGCACTACAACCCTTTATATTATCAGGGCCAGGCTGTTTGACTCTTGTTCTATGTTAGCTCTTGCTGTGTCAGGTTGCCTTTGCAGAACTCTGGTGATTGCACTAAAAATCTTCCCTAGCCCTCAGTGTACATTACCACCTACACATATCATAGACCTTACTTTTCCTTATACCCTTTACACTTTACCTTTCCATGTATAGGTATAGGTATATATTATAGATTAGATATCGTTTTTTTCCTTTTCCCTTCCCCTGTCTGTCTCCCGTTGTACATATATATATATATATATATATATATATATATATATAGAGAGAGAGAGAGAGAGAGAGAGAGAGAGAGAGAGAGAGAGAGAGAGAGAGAGAGAGAGAGAGAGAGAGAGAGAGGCATAGATTAGATATATTATAGATATATAGATTAGATATATAACACATATTTTTTTTCCTTTTCCCTTCCCCTGTCTGTCTCCCCATGTCCATATTATATATAAAAATAGATATTAGTTGTGTAGATAGATAGATTAGATATTATATAGATATTACTAGATACTAGGCTGTTTTATTATATATATTAGGCACACACCACATCACTACACAGCCAACTGAAGTTATGTTTCCAGTGACGAAAATGGAAACGAAACTAAAAACAAAAATTACAATATCGAAATTGAGAATTTCAATAGCGAAATAGAAAATGACACCGATAATGACAAACAAAATTTCGTTAATAATGAAAACAAAAACAAGTTTTGAAAAACGAAAATGAAAAACAACATAGGTCCTGGTGCACACCCCTAGAAACTAGATCCATAGGCCAGGTCCAGGAACTGGAAAGGGGCCAAATAAAAAACAGCCACAGGTCAGATTTAATCCATGGCCCAATGTTCTCCACCGTTTAGATTTTTACAGTAAAAAGAGTCAATGATTTTGAAATTACTCTAGTAAAATTACATATAAGCAGGGACTTGTGCCAACTGCTTTTCCCCCATTGCCATCAATGGGGAAAATGTAGTGAATATGGGCCCCTGGATATAAGAAATCAGCCTGAGGCAGGCCGGCCCACAGCTTACCAGTTCATGATGGCAGAGACAATAATGGTTTATGACTGTGAAACACTCTTATCAATACAATTAGATTTGAAAAGTGGTTTTGTGTCTGTATATAATTAGGACCTAAAAAATTCATCCCTAGGGCAGTAAAAGTGATCTAAGGCTTTTGGCAGCTAGGATATTTATGCAAGTTGTTAAATAATGACACAGGAACAAATTGTCCCTGTCATTTTTGTGTTTACCTGCTGGGCTGAGCACAGAAAGAAAGCAAGAAGCTATCTAGGAGAACTGCATTTTCCAATCTGGAAACCTTTAGGTAAATTACAGGGTTCTGCAGCATTGCAGCCCCTATTAGGAATGACTAGTGTTAAAGTAGAAAAGGAAAGCTCACTTGTGCTTTTTTTTCGACTGCTTGAGCACCTGAAATTCTGACTTTGAACTCTTTTGAAAATCTGACTGGCTCAAAATATTGAGAAGACATCACTAGCACTCCTAAGCCACGGATCCAAAATGAACAGATTCAAATAACGTTAATGCCATTTTGTTGGTTGCTAGGTGTGGCATTGGCACGGTTAGATCTTATTACAGCAGATTCAAAGTATTTTTCTGGTTGATGTCACTAGCAATACATTTAAAAGTCTTCCAAGTGCTCATGGGATTCCTGGCTGTGATCTTCGGTACAATTTATTTGTGAATTTTTAAAAATATTTTAACACATGGCACTCTGTTACATATTCATTTCAGCACAGCACCCATGTACCTGTATAATACAGAGAAAGAAAAGATTGCATAGTTTAATATTTAACAACATTTTTACAAAGTCTGCTACTTCAGTGCAAGATATTTGAAAAAAGACTTGCTATGAAGAGGGAGAAAAACTGTACAGTTGAGACAAGGAAAAGATGCTTTGGCTGGGGAGAATGAATTTTTCTTGCATTCTAACTGCTGTATAATGAATATGTAATATTTGTTATAGTGTATACTCATGAACTGGAAATTTCATCTCACAGTTATTGGAAAGACAGGAAGGAACTGTAAAAAGCAAAGAAAACTAGGTGGTCTATCAAGTTCTTCTCTTCCATTTGAAGAAAGTAATCCATGAACACATCCTCACAAGAGCTCTATTATCTGTTTAGTGCAGGGGGGACAAATGTTGCCCATAGCAAGTTCTAGCTGAGTTCTTTCCAGCTCCGGAATCTAGTGCCTGGAGCCAGTTCCTACCATCAAGGTCCAAAAACTGAGCTCAGATCAAGGTGAGAGTACGCATATGCACACAAGGATAGGGGACAGATCCATGGCACACATACATGATCTGGACCTTTCTCTTCCTGAGTGCACCAGTCCAGCTCCAACTTCTATGGGTGCTTTTAGATGGATGGTTGCCCCAGTGCTGGTCACGCCAGCCCGCTACACAGCCAGGTTTGCTGGTCCATTTAAAACAGCCCTGCTAAATGTGGAAGAGGAGCAGGCTGTGCCTGCTCTGGGGCAGCCCCACTTGTGGCGCTCCAGAACATCCTGGAGTATCTTGTGGAGCAGACCAGTCAAACCTACCGGGTCACCAGCCCAAGACAGAGCTGCTGTCTGTCTGCTCGATGGACCCAAATTGCAGTTCCACTTTTGGCCAGCCATTGCCCTGTGCAACGCTACAGAGTTGTGGGTGCCAGCCTAGAGTGCTGGGTGGTCTTCCCACAACTCTATGGGTGTTTTCAAATGTGACGCTGGCCCGGTTCAACTCACTCAGGCCTGCCTCGGCAAGCGCCAAACCTGCACATCTGTTCCAGGCCCACTGGATGTGGGCCCAGTTCAGACCCCAGTGGGGTAGGCGGTTAGGCTAGAAACGTGGACCTGGAAAGAAATGGGCCCATGGTCTGGACCCAAGAGCCTCCCAGACAGGCCAGAGCAGGCCGAATTGGGCAGGAGCATCTGTTTTCATGCCCACCGACCCAGCATGAGAGGTTGCCATGGCAGCCAGTCATCGCTGCCTGTTATAGGCAGTCATGAGTGCCCATCATTGCAGGGGGCCAGCCCAGCATGGGGGCGGAGCCAGTCAACCACGTGTTGCAGCCCAGCTGGGTTAGGCTGCGGGAACATGCATTCCATTCCTCAGAGGCTGCTGCATGTTTGTTAATACCCTACGATGCAATGGGGTGAGAGGGGCACACTGGCAGACTGTGGACTGGGGCAACTGCCAGGTCCATCTAAAATGGACCTAGGTGGGGCTGTGCTTATTTCCATTGCTGTTTTTTGTAGCAGGTTATGTTATGAATGCAAATAATTCTTTATGTACATTCTGCCATAACTGTTATCCATGGGGTGTATGCCCCTCTATGTAAGCATACTGGTCCACAATCTAATTTTAAATTTGTTGTTACCTTTACAAAATATTGGAACACACAAGTGAGTGCACTGGAGAAGCTCACATGTTCATCACCAAGGCAAACACCCTCCATACAGCCCACAAGCTTCTGGGCAATGACTGGCTCCACAGTACCACAGCTTGCCTTAACTCCAGACTTCATCATTTACCATTATATGGGTGTTTTCTCTCAGTGACTATGCTCTACTGCTTGCCTGATTGGTATCCTCCACTATTTAAGGCCAAAAAACTGGAAGAGGAAGTTGGGCAGGAGGATAATTCCAAGGTTGCATATGTCTATTTTAGTTCCCGGTTTGCTTGCTTGCTCTCTGGTTCTGCCTTCCCTGCTTCCTTCCTTCCCATTCCTGAGCCTTTCTCCATCCTGTGCACCAGTCCTAATCCTTCTTCCAACCCTTTACCCCAGCTTCCTCAGGCTGACTCCCCACCTCTGGCCTCCTGGCTTGTTTCTAGACTCCGTGCTTTGTACTGTCACTTGGCTTGTTTGCTTGGCTCAGTTTGACTTTCAACTTTGACCTTCCAGGTTCCAGATAACATCTTGATACTGCTTCTTGAATTGTCCCTTTCTCTTGTCTCCCTATTGTGTCTACCAGGTCTGACCTGGTCTGCTTCATGACTCTTCTTTCCGGCTTTCCCTCTAGTTTGGTTACATGATTCCTCTCCTGCCCAGACTGCCTACAACATAGTGCCTTACAGAGAGTTTGCCTTGCCCCTCATGCTTCCCACTTACCAAGGAGATCCCTCCTCGCAGTGGAGAAAAGAGGGAGAATTAGAGAAAGCATGATCTCCCACTGCTGGAGCTTGGTTCCTGGGGTGTATTACAGCCAAGGAAGAGGACCCAGCCACCACCCCACCCTGCTTGCACCCCAGCCATGGCATAAATTACTTGTGATCCACTATTATATCCCCTGGCCCTCCAACTGTCTCTTCTGCAAACTAAGATCTCAAACTCCTTACTCCATAAGATCCTCCATTTAAGTCAAGGAGTTTTTATCTGAGGGAGGTGAACAGTAGAAAGCCTGCTAGATATTTAGCCTATTTAAAAGTTCTCATGTCTCTTACTTCTCAAGCCTGTCATTGTAATCATCTGTTCCCAAGTCCTCTTTCAGCTTGTCTCATTAGTAGTGAATAGAAGAGTATTGCAGAAGCCTCCAATTTAACATGTGATTTCTCTGTTTTTACAATGCAATATTGTATTTGCTTTTCCAGCACGTCTGCACTGTGCACTCATTTTCAGTTTCTCCCAGGTGTTCTTTTACAGTGCTATTGTCAAGCGAATGGTCTTCCATTCTTTACAGATGCTTTTGTTTTTTGTCCTTAAATGGGCTGGTTTTTCAAATCACATTATATTTCTCAGAGATCTTGAAGTTTTTCTCCCTTCCTTGCTAGCTACTCCCTGGACAATAAAAAGGGAGCAAACTAGTCTGTTAAAAGAGCAAACTTCTCTGAACTATAAGAAGAGTAATTCAAAAAGTTAATTTTTAGCATTGATCCTTGCAAAGACTAGCTTGGATATTGCTTGGATAAAGACTAGGTCAGAGTTAATTGTGTTCTATGTGAAGATCAAGGATTGAAAGATCCAGTTATATTCGAGTAAAACACATGAAAATTCATTTACCTATTTAAATTTGTTATCCTGCCCTATCTCAAGGGCCCAAGGTGGGTTACAATGAATTTTGTTTAAAGTACATATGAATGAAACCAGTTAAACCCCCCACTCCTATCTCACACCTCTCAAACTCAGTGCCCACCTGCCAAATGCCTGGCCAATTAAAAAAAATAAAATTGCCTGTGAAAGATAAGCAGGTTCAGGTTTAACCTCCAGGGGAAGGGAGTTCCACAATAGTAGGTCAGTTAACAAGAACACCTTTGCATATCCTAGCTCTACAAACTTGACAGGTAGATGGTACATGCAAGAGGACACTCCTGGTTGACCTCAGAGACCATTACAGTGTTGGAAATACATTCCTTTGGTTGCATCCCCCCTAAGCACCTTATCCTGTTAGTTCGCTAGAAACAGCAGGAGTAGGTAGTCAGATCACAGGGAACCCTTCCCCCATCCACTCTGCTCTACTCTTGCTAGGACCTGATTGGTTAATCTCCTCTCCCAGGAGGTCTCTTATCTCTTTGTGTCTGTGAGATAGGACTCAGAGAGTTTCCTACTTCCTTCCTGAATACTCCAAGTCTTAGGACTCAGTATAGATGTAGGCCTTTCCTATTCTAAATGTATTTCTTAATAAAGCTACTTAAGCTTAAGTATGCTTCCTGCCTGATTATTGATGATTAGCTACTCACACTCCTCTGTAAACTCTGCATTGGGCAAATGAATGCAATGATCTCACAGTCCTTGCATTCCAACAGGGTTATGGGCCCAGGCAACCCAAAACACAGCACAGAGTGAGTATAATCAAGTGCTAGCATTAATTTTAAAGGCAGAAAAGAAAAGAAAATTTTTAGTCTCTGTGACCATAGATTCTATGCTGAAATTTTCCATTCCTCACAAGCTCAATGGTGCTACCAACTATGAAGGTTGGAGCCATAATGCAAAGATGGCACTGGGAGGACAAGGCCTAAGGAAAATGCTGGAGTCCNGGGGGTTACCTGCTGTGCCCTCTGCATTGCCATGTGTTTTAGGGGGGCACACCATAAAGATGTCAGTACTGCAAATAAATAAAGAGCTCTTTTTTTAATTTTAGTAGCCTTGTTTTGTAACTTGATTGGGTCGCAGAATTTCCAATTTTGGGTCGCAGAATTTCCAATTTTGGGTCGCAGAATTTCCAATTTTGGGTCGCAGAATTTTGGGGGGGAAATTGCAGAAGAATCGGGGGCCTGAATATATCCAATAGCACCCCAAGGCCATGAACCTGAATGACCAAAGGTGGATGGACATCACAAATGGCAGTTGTCCCTATGTCACCCAGGTCACAGCACTAGCCAGCCATCATCAATTCAGTCTTTTCTGGATTCAGCTTCAATTGGCTCGCCCACATCCCATGCTCAACAGCAGCCAGGTACTGTGTAAACACTGAGGCCACGATCCACAAAACCACTTATTCCAGAGTACTCCCATTGAAGCCCCATGGGCTACTATGGCGTAAGTAATGTGTGGATTATGATGTGAGACTGCAGTACCTGTCAGATGAAAAAGAGATAGCGTTGGGTGTCATCAGCATATTGATGGCACCCCACTCCAAATCTTCATGAAATTTTGCCCAGCCATATCAGATACACATTCAACTGGAGGGGAGACAAATGGAACTCTGGGGAACCACACAGAGGAGATCCCAAGTAACTGCACTTCACTATCCTCTGAGACCAGACCTTCCCAACAAGAATGAATTCAGCCTCTCAAGAGCAGTCCCATGAACTTCTGCCAGGACCTGTAGTCATGTCCACACAACACCCCATGATCAACTGTACCAAAAACCGCTGAAAGATCTGAGAAGATCAACAGGCTACAATATCCCTTGTTGATATCAAGGCATAAATCATCAACCAAAGTCACAAGCCACAAGGCAGAACATAACAGGAGAAAGACTGGGAGTGCTGTCATTGTCAGAATACCATGCTGTTCCTGATCTAAGGGGGACGTGCCCTGTTGACATTTTCAACTGTCGCAATGATCCAGTTTCTCCCAGGGTGTAAGATTTACTAACTTTTGCTCTGTGAGCGAGTAAGGATGTTTAATCCGAATCCCTGACCAATGGGTTTCGATGTTCTCATTATCTTGGTTGATGTGTAGGGTTAATATTTGGCAATTGTTTACTGGCTGACAGTCTCCATAATGGTAATGATTCCAATTGTCCTAGTTTACCCATTATTATGCTCCATGAAAGAGCAAAGGCGCTTAACCAGAATTTCTAATTTATGGGTCCTAGTGTTTTCACCATATTGGCCAGATGCACACATTTCTTTTATGCATTTATTGATCAAGTATTAAATGGTATCTTACAGATTTGATAGATTCTAAGTTTTTATTTCTACCTGACTTCTTGGACCTGGATGTTATATTTTGTTTGCTATAACTAGAGCTCTAGACAGATTGCTTGTGTGCCCTGCTTAGGGAAAGGTTCAGATTTTAGACTTTTTATTATTTGTTTTTAGGTCCTGGTGCAGAGCAGACTGTGAATTGTAATTTCTGTTTCCTGTTTTTTTCTGTTTGTTTAATTGGATAATGGCGAAAGCTGATCTGTAACAACAATAAAAATGATTTTTAAAAAAGAATATTTATTTATTTATTTATATAGAAGCTTATATCCTGCCACTCCTGCCAAGGCAGCTCAGGGTGGCTAACAATAATAATAAAATACTAATATAAATACAACATATCTAATAAATACATTAAAAGCATACTAATACAGATTGAGGAAATCAAAAACAAAATATACAGATACAAGCTATTGCCTTGAATTGTGCATGGAAAACAGACTTTGGAGCAGTGGTGTAATATGCTCCCATTGACCCACCCACAACAGAAGGCAGCTATCTGCTGGCTATTCAGTTTTCTGTTTATTGCATTACCATTTACCACATTATCGTTTAATTACCATTTGACTTTAACTCCCTCCCTCTATCCAATTATGTGGTAATACAGTAAACAGTAATATCCTATATTCTAGTTTGGCGGCTAACCTCTGCAGTTTCTGGATTTTACTGACTAACTACCAGGCTGGATATTAACCACGGATCATTTTTTTTCCTATCTGTTTTAGCTCTCTCCATGAATCTGATGGCCCCAGGTGGGGCCAGCCTGAGGCATGTGCCAGCGGCGCCCAGGCACATAGCCCTGCGGAGGGAGGGGCCCCGTGCGGCGCCGCCGATCGGAGTGGAGAGATGCCCGCTTTTTTTTGCTTCCCCCCCCCCTCACCGCCCACCCGGCAATCAACCAACTGACTCCGAGTGGGGTGTGTGCGTGTGTTCCAATCTACTGTCTGAGCAGTGACGTCTGCTGGAACACCCAAACCACACCCATCCCACCCCGCCCCGAGTCGGAGTAGGATGCAGTCTGTCTGCTGCCGCTCCCCTCGCGGCCCCGCCCCGCAAGAGTCTCGCGCACCGACATCACGCAGCACCACATGACTCAGGCCGTTTTTAGACGAGCGCGGCGGCGCCCGCGCTTGTTTCCAAAAAAGCCGGCAGCCCATTCCACACGAGATGCTGCCGCCGAATACGCGCATGTGCGGCCCGACGCGCATCCATTTCCGGCCGCATCTGACCAGCCTCGATCGCTGACCCGGTCAGTTCGCGCACGGAAATGGATGCGCGTCGGCCGCGCATGCGCGTATTCGGCGGCAGCGTCTCGTGTAGAATGGGCTGCCGGCTTTTTAAAGAAACAAGCGCGGGCGCCGCCGCGCTCGTCTGAAAACGGCCTCAGTCTCTACCGCGCGCAGGCGCAGTTATGTAGCACGTGGAGACTGAGTGGTGTGCTGCAGCAGCATGTGTCGGGAGTCACGTCAGACTGGATGGGTTGGGACTACTGGCGCAGGACCAGTGCACAGGCAGGCGGCAGTGTGACGCATGAAGTGGGCGATGACGCACGAGTCGAACGAGCGGAGGTAGGTGGTCGAGTTCAGCTCAGCTCAGGGAGGCGCGGAGGGAGCTGTAAGGTAACCCTAACCAGCCATCACTGCCTCTGTCTGTGCCTGGTCATCATCCTCCCCCCCCTCCCAAATCAGACCCGGGGGAGGGGAGCATTGCATTAGCTCTGAGGAGGAGGAGTGGGGCGGGAGCACTCCGGAGCAGATGGCCTCTGGAACCGGGTGCGCCTTAAGTTCCTCTCGGACGCCAGGCTAAGTGGAGTGGGGGGTTTAATTGGCGCTTTCAAGCGGGCTCATTAAATCGAGCCGTTCTAATGAGAAGGGGCCGGGGAGGCTTGGATTAAGCGGCTGATCGGCTACAAATCGGGGGGAGGGGAGGCTTTCATGGTCCAGGGAGAGGAAGGGAACAGGGAGAAGGGGTGCCGTCAGGACTGGGAGCCAGTTTCAGGAGGACCTAGTGTCTCTCTGGCCTGGGGAGAGGGGGGCAGCAGCATGTATGGTCCGGGGTGGGCGGTGGGTTCTGTGCGCGCTGATGGTGCCTGTGGGGATGGGATTGGGGAACACCACAGAGTTCCCCAATTGTTGCTGGATTTTTTGAGGCTCCGCCTACAATGAACAAGCCCCTCCCTAGAGCTCTGCCAGCCATAAGGTTCTGCCGGCCTTTAGGGCCCCGCAACAAGAATTGGCACATGGCCCTTCAAACCCTTGGGTCAGCCCTGGACCCAGGTTCACCTGAAGCTGCAAGGTGACCACCCATTCAATTCTCTGCCGTTAGGGACAGGGTGATAGCTAACAAGGGAGTCAACATCAAGGGATGGTTTCTTGAGCATGGGCTGAATTACCTCAGTTTTGAGGCTGTCCAGAACCCTGCCTTCCCAAAGGGAGGCACCGACAACCCCAATCAGCAAGGACCACAAGGCCTCTTAGCTGGCTTTCACCAGGTAGGTCTGGCTTGGACCTAATTCACGCATGATCTCCTACATGGCTCCTACATGATCTCCAAGCACACTCTGCATTGGAGGGCAAGGCTATCTGAAGCTGATTCAAAGACTGTGGCACTGCACCACTCCCAATGCTGACTATGTATCCAAGCTCCCATGTTGACCTTTCATAAAAATATTACTGACAACAAAAATAAAAAGATGATTTGTGATAAAAGGAAAAGAAGTGAAGCATTATCCTAGAAAAGTCATTGTTAATAATAAAACTGGGAGATCTCTATGTGATTAGCTGAAGTCAGCTATTTTGTTAGCCCGTCATGGTTCTTGGTTTAGTTGTGATTTAAGATAACAGGAAAATAACTGTCAGTGCCAAAGGAATAGTTAGTCTCTCTCCAGCAGCCATCAGAAGGAAAGGTCATCTCAGCCCAGGACTAGGAGCAGCTGGTTAGAATCTGCACCTGATGGGGTCACTTTAGTCCATGATGCTGTGATTCGATTAGTGACAGTGTCAGATTTGCAATACGGCAGGTTGGGGAAGAAAGAAGATGTGATTGGGAGATCTACAGAATGTAGGGTTCATATGCTTCACTTAGAAACATTCTGGGCAGGCTTAGCGAAATTTTGGTTTGGGGCAATAGTGCCACGTGGTTCTCCATCCCCATGCTGAACTGCTATGCAACGTCATGATGTTGGCAGTCCCATCTCATTGCTGTCCAGTCATGGCTTTTCATCTCTTCTTTTTTTCAACATTCACAGTAGGCAGGCCTCACCCCAGGCAACCTCAGCCACCGTACAGTGACTGAGAAGACCAGTCTCTTATGAGGTCACACAGCTGATGGAATTCCATTCCATTGCCTCTAAACCATTGATATTCGTCTTATCTCTCAACATGTTTTTAGCCCACATAGCCTCAAGGACCGTCTAGCCCAACTTCCAGCATTAATAGAGTTTGGGGGGTGGGGGGTAGGGGAGAGACTGTAGGGGAAAAGGTGTGTAGACCTGACATTTATTTATTACATTTTTACCCTCCCCTTCTCCAAAGACTTAGGGTGGCTTACAACATCAAAAAAATAAAATACAATAAAATACATTAAAATCCCTTAAAGCCCCAACATCATCCCAACCACCCACCCCACCCTTTATCTCCACCTGTCACCCCCAATCCTCCTCCCCAAACCACTCTACCCAATCCCACCCAACCCTATTCCTGCCTGCCAAACACCTGGCCAAACAAAAGGGGCTTAATCTCCTCTGGAAGATGAGCAGGCTCGAGTTTAGACAAACCTCCAAGGGGAGGGAGTGCCATAATTCTGGGGCAGCAACTGAGAACACCTTCCTGCATGCCCTCATTGTAGCAACTTCATGGCGATTTGGCACTCGTAAGAGAGCACCCTCGGGCTTGGCTGACCTCAGAGGCCATGCCAGGAAATAGGGGAAAAGGCGGTCTTTCAAACACCTGGGGTCCAAGCCATTTAGGGCGTTATAGGTTAAAACCAGCACCTAGAATTGTGTCCAGAAAACTACTGGCAGCCAGTGCAGACTCTGGAGCACCGGCGTAATGTGCTCCCAGCGACCTATCTCCAGCAGAAGGGGGGCTGCCGTGTTCTGCACCAACTGCAGCTTCTGAACAGTCTTCTATGGTAGCCCCATGTTATGTACGGCGCATTGCAGTAGTCTAGCCTTGAGGCTACAAAGGGAGGGATGATGTTGGCCAGATATGAATCGAATAGAAAAGGTTGCAGAGAAGTTTTGAATGTGGAGAAGTATTTTGAATGGGGAGGAGTATTTTGAATGGCAAGGAATACCACATGCAGCTGCCTTGCCAGCAGTGTCCAACTCATGCACTGAACTCTGATATTATGTGTGTCTTCCTTCAGAATATTGTGCTGTGGTGACTCTGACTTTACACCAGTCTAAATGAGGGAAGAATCTGCTCTGATATTAATTACCTATACTATAAACACAGTACTTTAAAATGTTAAAAACGTTTCAGAAAGTTAGCCTAAGGAAGTTTCTTGACCTTAAATAACACACTTTCACACTTAGATTGTTGAGTGGAAGATGATTTTTTTTTACAGACAGAGTAAGATATCACCATAACTCAAGTCCTTTGACCTGACACATACATTGCTCTAACTCCTTTTTTGTTTTTACTACATGGATATGACTCCACCAACTCCAGTGAATATCCTCCAGATCTATCCCAGTGCAAACCAGCGCAGGCCCAAATCCTCTGTATCTCAATCCATGCCATCTGACTTTGTATTGATATTCCTTCCCAGCACAGGTCTGCATTCTAAAAACTATCTATAGTCACTTCACATTAGGGAACTCGCTTCCTTCATACCACAAAACGGAGCCTAAATTAACATTCGTTCAGTGTGGTTCATCCCATTTTAATTAGTAAGTATAAAGAAACTAGAGTGAGGAATAAATGCAGTTGGCACACTTCTGTATGCCGAGGGTTGCCAAAACAAGCAAACCATATCAAAGGGGGGGGGGGGGGGGACTATTCAGCTCCTACTGTCACCCTGAGCATTTTTCACAGAATCTATGTAAACCATTGTTTCTAAACCATCCCTTGCAATAATTATTCCCAATTCTCAAAGAGGTGGGATGGTCTAGTTTCTATTTATGCTTATTATTTCTTATTTAAACTCATCACCCACACTATCCTGAGGGCTGAGGGAGGGAAACAACATAAAATGGATTCCAAAATTGAAATAAGTAAAATGTAATAATTACATAATATAAGACCCCTATGAAAATTGATTAAAATCTATCCCCCAAAATGGAACTCCTAGCTAAATAAGAATGTTTTGCATTTCTTCTTAAAGTTGTTCAGACTCTGATGAACCTATAGGAGAAGAGTTCCACGGCTGTGGAGCAGCCACGCAAATACCTATCTACATGTCTTTGTTGTACGGGCTTGGCATACCAATGGAATCACTAAGAGGTTATTCTCAGATGATCTTAGGGGCCATGAAACATATAGGAGGAGAGGTTCTTTTAGATAGTCAAACACCTCACTGATGTTTGGGATTTTTGGTGGCAGTAAAGTATCCCAAGCCTTACAGACTGGCTCTATGCTCAAACCATTTGGCATAGAAAACCATTAGATTAATTTGATACATCATGTAATATGGAGCAAAATTTGAGAGACTGCAAGGACATAATTCTGAAGAGAACTAGAAGTCTGTACAGGTACAATATTTCCTGGATACATTGTGTGCCAAAGCTGTAGAGTGTGCACGTGTTACACACACACACACACACACACACACACACACACACACACACACACACCTGTATGCGTACACACCATTGCCTGATTATCCTGGGTTCTGATTATGCACAATGCTAACTAAAATCAACAGCTTATACCAGTACTCCCCTCAGTGTGGATTCTTGCTCATGGTGAAAGGGCCACCCAGAAAGGATTCCTGCTTTTGTGGTTAGTGTCACTGGGTGTGGAATGTCCATCCCCATGTTTGTCATGCATGGAGACCCATAAGGTGGAGACAAAGATCTCAGTGGTTGAAACACACTGCTTTGGCTCCTTATTCATAAATGGGAGGTCCTAGGGTGGTCCACCCATGATCAATTGGATAGTCAACTTGTGACATTGGACTTTTGTTCTCTTAGCTATACCTAGGTATACTTCCTGTGTATCCTTGGTGTTAGTGTAATGTCCCCTTGTTGGGCACCAAGGTGGGTGGATGGCATGGACATTTAATCCTCTAATTTTCTTTATGAATTCTCACAAAACCATTTTGATCGGGACTGGTAAATGGTCCCAGACCAAAGATTCACTTCTTGACTCTAGACTCGGGCAGCAGGAGGTTTCCCATTTCTTGATTGTTTATTCAACTACAGATTTTTGGGATGCATGTCCCTGTTCTTTGTTCAGAAAGGCTCTTGATGGTGTTTCTGACCCTCTCAAAACTGTTAAGAGGCCTCGATCAGGGGATCTGCTGATTGAGACTGGCTCTGAGAAGTCAAACACAGCTCTGCTTCACCACACTGACATTGGGGGTGTCCCTGTGTCTGTGCAGTCTCATGGCTCCCTGAATTTTTGCAGGGGAGTCATTGTAGGGGTGGACCTCTGTGATGTCCCCAAGGTTGAAAATACTGAGGGACTGGTGTTCCAGGCTGTTACTGCCATTTGGATGATCTCTTTCCACAAGGATGGTGTTCTTGTTCCAATTAACATCCAATTCCTGATGTTTCGTCCATACTTGCTGCCAGCCTCCATCACTACTGTGTTGCTCCGTGCAACTGTACATCCCGAATCCTTTGCAGTTTGGGTATGCCCAGTCTTCTTGATAGGGCTTCCTTACCTGCACCCACTGTGGAGTGGCAGATCATGAGAGCACAGGTTGTCAGTCCACTCCATGTTGTGTCAACTATGAAGTGCCCACCCAACGGACTCTTGCTCTTGCCCCAAGTGAAAAGTCAAGAATGAAGTCCAGCATTTTATGGTCAAGCAGAATTTGTCTTATCCTGAGGCTTGCAGGCTGGTTGCTTCCCTAGCTGCACTGTCCTTCACAGCAGTAGTATGCTCTCATCTTTCCATGAGCGAGGCTGTGCAAACAGTGATATTGGTTCCCTCAACCAAGTCATTTTCCCCACAGTTGAAGGCTCTCTTTCACTCTGATGGGTTGCCATCAGGGGCCTCTGATACCATGTGTCCTTCATTGGATGTCCCAAGTCTGTCCTGACCTCTGAGTTCTCCTGCCACACCAAAACCCCACCTGTCCAGGGAGGAAGGCCATCAGCATAATTCCTTGGAAGGGCCCACTCCCTGTCCAGTAGTTGAGCATATGGAGATGGGTCAGTCGGATCCTCCTGCTTGGCAACAGCCTGGTTCTTCTGCCAAGACCCCCTCTAAACCTCCTTGATTGTGCTGTGTACTTGTTGGGCACCTTTCCACTCCTGGCTTGTAGCTGTCAGGCTTCAGGGCTTCTGCAGTGTAACTGACCACCTTTATTCATTGGAACTGTCATGGTCTCCACTTCCAGATTGAGGATGTCAAGTCTCTCATAGACAGTTACTGCCTGCAGTCTCTGTATTTTCAAGAGACTCTCCTCTCTGCTGCAAAGGCCTGCTCTGTCTGGAACGTCTCTGTGGTGTGCAAGGATATCTCTAGCTCAGACCACACCTCGGGAGGGATGGCTGTCCTCATCAGGAATGGCACTCCATTTGCCCCCATTCCTCTGATGACTCCTCTGCAGTCTGTGACAGTCTGGCTGGGCCCCACAGTGGTCCCAGTTGGGGCTTATATGTTTCAAAGGGTGCTTTCCCCAACCCTTCCAGCACTTCTCACCTGAGAGGTGCTATAGGGGGTGGGGTGCTGGCTAGCCTTTGAAAGTGACAGGTCGCAGCTGGGACTGCTGCAGAGCTGGGCTCCACAGCACTAAGTAAGCACTTGTCCGTTTTTTTAAAAAGTGGTTTTCCAGCCAGGGCACCTATCAGAGAGAGCACTGTGTGGAGGAAGCCCCAGCCCACCTTTGAGACTGACAAGCCCCAGCTGTAGTACTGTGGGGCCTGTTCTTTCCTCTGGGTAGTGCTTGTATTTTGGGGCATCAGGCACCCTGTAGTCCTTGGGTAGCCCGTCAGGTGCCTGGTGGGGTGCCTGAAAATGTGGGCATTACCTGCAGGGACTAATTTTAGTACCCAATGCTACCCTAATCTAGAACCCAAAGTCCTAGGTGAAACACTTGGACATCCCCAGTCCCGCAGTTGCAAGCATCACCCCAGCATTGTGGTGTGGAAGGAGGCGATCCTGTTCCCTATTGCATTTGCCTGCACTGCAAACCTCACACTGAGACTTGCAATGTGGGCAGGTGAGGGGTGCACTTCTGACTGGAGGGGAGGCAGAACCCTAGGGACCCAGCCCAGCCCAGCAGAGGCAGAAGCCCGGAAGCCTGACAGCCACAAGCCAGGAGCCGAAAGGTGCACAACAAGCAAAGTACACAGCACAATCAAGAAGGCTTAGAGGGGGTCTTGGCAGCAAAGTCAGGCTGTTGCCAAGCAGGAGGGTCTGATTGACCCATCTCCATATGCCCAACTGCTGGACAGGGAGGGGTGACACCAACGGGTCCCCAAACCCGTTATTGCTTCCCCGTAATTACTTTAATGATGAAGGTTGTCCTGTTAGTATTGCTAAGCTTATTATCACTCCAAAATGCTCCTTCCATGCTCCACTGTGACCCCTGTGGTCAGCCAGGAGTGCTCTCTTGTGGGTACCACCTGCCAATCCTGTTTGTATGACCAGGGTCCACAGAAAGGCATTCTCAGTTGCTGCCTCTATGATATGGAACTCTCTTTCCCCGGAGGTCCACCAGAACCCGTGTCTGAGCATTTTTCAGAGGCAGTGTAAAACGTTTCTCTTTAGCAAAGCATTGGATAAGTGAGGTTAGGCACTGAGATGGGAGTGACTGTTTAGGGGTGAGGGTGGGTTTTTTAATGAGGTTTTTAAATGGAGTTTTACTGTATATCGATGATGTGTGGTTTTATTTTATAAGTCGCCCTGAGCCTTAGGGGCTGAGCCTTGAGCCTTAGGAGCCCTGAGCCTTAGGATGGCATAGAAATTTAAATAAAATAAATAAATAAATAAATAAATAAGAGTTCTATGCACCAGATTCTTAAATGATTGAACCAGTAGAATAATAGAATCATAGAACTGAAGAGTTGGATGGGACCTCAAGAGTAATCTAGCCCAACCCCCATTGTATACACAAAGTATCTCTGATACATGCCTGTCCAGTCTTTTCTTGAAAATTTCTGGGAAGAAGCTTCTACAACTTCTGTAAGCAGCTCATTTTACTGTTGAACTATTCTAACAGTTAGAAAGTTTTTTGTAATATTTCACCTAAACCGACCTTTCTATCGTTTGGGCGACAAATGTTCATATTATGCCAACCCTGTGTTCTCTGCATTGGCTGCCTGTAGAGTGGCAGATTTTCAGGCAGCAATAGCTGCCTGAAACTTAAATGCACAACCACTCTCCATTATAAACAGGGGACTGCTGAACCCCCGATTTTGAGGAAACTGCTTGAGCTACATTGCTGAAAATTTATCCATGGCTATAAGTTATGAGGATGATCATATGCACAAAGTTTGAAAAAGATCCATCAGGAAAATAAAATGTTATGACTTTTAACATTAATTGGTTGTGGTCAAAATGCACAGCGTCCTCACAATTTTGATTCATTAATATCTCCTCCCCCTGGATGAGTTGAGTCCCCACACTTCACAGGACTGGTGCATGAAATCAATAACAACAGCTTCTGAAATATGATACTGATTGGTGCATCCAAAACCGAGATATGTATGGTTTAAAAATTAGTTCTGCAGCCTTGCACATGCGCACTTGAGCTCCTCTCCCCTGTCAGAGAGCCGGGGAAGCGGAACTCTGTAAACACTGACTATAGTCTCCCCCTGGCTT
>QEPC01011741.1:101279-116772 GCA_003113815.1 Sphenodon punctatus
GCGGCTGGAGACACGGGGCTTTGGAGCGGCGCGTTCTTAAGCCAGATAATTGAACTCTTAAGAACGCGCCGCTGCAAAGCCCCATGTCTCCAGTCGCTGCCGCCGCCGGCAACAGGAGAACGTCACTTCCGGCGGCTTTGCTTTAATGCGGCGTTTGGGAGGCGCTTCAGCGCGCCCTCATTTAAAAGCAGTGTAAGTCAATGGTTGTTAATATATGTGAGGTGATTCTGCCTGGTATGGCCTGCTATGGGCCACATGGGCAAGAGACTCGCCCGTGTGTCTATTAGTGGCCTGCCTGCCAGATGTAAGCCCACTAGAGCCCCCAACCAGGTAGGTGGCTGCCCAGGAATCTTGGGTCCGGAAGCAACTGAGTGCACAGTCCAGGCTGAAGGGCCACCTAGGCAGACCATAGAGGGTCATACCAGGTGAGCACGTGTGTTCGTGCTGCCATCTTGGTCCCAGAACTAGGGCCACAATAGTCAGCCATCATGGCTGCCCATTATTGGCAGCCATGGCAGTCTGTCATGCCAGAGGGTGGGGCATCAGTCGCAGTACAGGGATGAGACCAGCCAGACTCACACCTCTTGCAGCCCCTCCTCCCCAACCTCAACAATTGCCACTCTGCCTGGTCGGGCATGTATGTGTTGTGTGCCTCAACTTGGCCCTAAGGTTGGTGACTGAATCTTCTACACCTCCCCAGGTGGGGGAGTGACCATGGTGGCCACACGCACATGTCTATTGTCACTCAATGCTGCTAGAGAATCACCTGGGCCACTGTATTAAACTAATAGTCACCCATGTGGAATCCTAGTGTCAATAATGACAAGTTTGTTTTTCATGATGATGCCATCATCTTGATTTAACAGCATCACTAACTCGCAAACGTTCAGCCACCTGCGTAAATTTCAAATTTCAAATTTAATGATTAAAGTTTAATTGAATATGTTTTCTGACTTTAATTCTTCATAAATAACACTTGATCTGTTTGTGAGTTGTGGGAGCTATCAATCAAAATGTAATTGTTAAGTCAGGGGTTCGCAAACTGAGTTGTGATCTTAAGAGGGTTTGTGATATCTGTATATAGGATCTCCATCACAACTGATATTTTATATACTCTGAAAGTCTTTGTAGTTGATTGGAATCAGGAGATTATATTTAAGTCTAAAATAGGGCCGGGCGGCAGCAGCCAGCAGCATCCCGAGGAGCAGAGCCACAGCACCTGATTTCCCCCCCCCCCTTGGGGCTGCGGGACAGAGTTACTCACCTCTCAGCTGTGCGGGAGGAGCCAGGGGCGGAGCCGACACCTGGGGGAGCTAAAAACTGACAGTGAGTCTCCGGCGTCGCCGGAGGCGCGCACCGGGGCTGCGCGCCAAAGGGCTGCACGCACAAGGGCACGCCCTTTTGCGCTCCCTTCGGCGCTCCCTGGAGCTGGAGCCCGGGGACTGTCAAGTGGCTCTTGAATTTTGTGAAGTTGATATGTGTTAAGCAGGCTCTTTTAGATTTTATGTTTATTTAACTTTCGCCTGAGGCGGAATTTTTATTTTATAAGGGCTATCCCAAGGGTGTGAGGGAGAACTCCTCCAGTATTCCTTTTCGAGCCTATCCTCTTTTGGGAGGGTACTTTGGTCCCTGGAGTGAGAGGAGGGTGGTTGTCCTGTAGTAATGTCGGCGGCTAAGAGGATTCGTTTGGAGTGCTCGGCAAGTCCTCCCTTGGCCCATAACTTGCCGAAGCAGCGGCGCTTAGACCAATTTTTTCCCAAAGCACCCCGCCAGATCTATGCCAAGGTGGTGGTAGACACACCCTCCAAGGCAATACACGGGAAATTAGCTTGTGAAGGCTTTTATAGTGATCTTCCTACTGGCTCAAGGCATTCTACTCCGAGGGGCCCTTACCAACGGGATTATTTTCAATCCCCAGGTGGACAGGGAGCCCCCCAAATTGATGTGTCACTAACGCAATTTCTGACCAACCATGTGGCACTGACAGCGGACTCCGTCCGTTTTATGTGCACACAAGTGCGCCAAATTCATGACAAATTGGATTACATTCTTTTCCCGAAAATGGGGGACAGGGGGCCAAAGTCAGACCCTCCTGGTTTGGGGGGTGGCAGGGCCATAAGAGCCCCTCTGTCACGGGCCCCTTTCCGACCGGTGGGCAAGTGGAATCTGTTAGAACGCTGGTGCAGAGCAAAGGGCTAGGCATTGTTTCCCAAGCCCTGCAGGATACTGCTACGAGAGATCCAGCCACATTGGATCCCCAAACGCTATTGAATTCAGGGCAGGCGGACCTGTACAAGCTATTACCACTAAACTTAGTTTTCACGATACTTCCCTTGGAGGGTAGGCGCCCCCCGGCCTGGAGTTCATCTATGGAAGTAGCTGAGCATCTCAGGCTCCTAGTAAACAATCCAGTACAAAGACTCTTTCCCATCTTAAGGCGTGACATTAAGCTGGTTAGTCACTTGTTCTCCACCAGAGATAAACAAGTAATTAATGTAGAATTTGCCTCTTTGGATGTTATCGAATGCATCTGGTCAGCCAAAGAATCTTTGGAAGAGAGGTCGGTATTCCTATCTAGGGCCTTTCAATCTAATGGGGGCAATGTTTTGACTCAGCATAGGCAAGAGCCATTGCGAGACGAGCCAAAGGGCCTGGCCAAAGTTAACCTAGAACAGAGGAGTCGAATGACCACCCAGGCCGGATCACAGTTTGTTCCGCCTCCTCTCCCTAGAAATGAGATTCTAGAGCCGGTTTCAGTGGCTTTGACACCCCGGCAGAGGGATGTAAGTCCGCAAAGCATGGAAGTGGGCCTAGGGCTCTCTCTGGACCCAGGTTCTTTTGTACAGCAGCCAACACACTCTATTACTCACCGGCATAGAGTGGGTGGGGCTAATGACCCAGATGGATTGCAGCTGCTAGCCAGACTGGACTCCTTGTGCTCCCAGCTAAATCTACTCAGAGCCAAGGAGAGGTTGCCAGGAAGGTCTGCCCGCTTGTTGCATGGCCAAGAGAGGAATCTTACTCCTGAACTCGGATATACAAGGATAAGGTCATTAGATTTTTCAGCTGTAGAGGTGATTCGGTCTCCTTCTTCTGTAAGGACAGATATGACAAGGTCACCATGTGACCTAGGGGGAGAGGCTCAAGAACCATCTAAAAAGACGGAGGAGGCTCATAAAGACTCCCATCTAGTCTTGGCCCGGGAGATGGGTCAGCCTGAGGCCCAGGCAGAGGTCTGTATAGGACCAGGTTCCCCAAAGTCCTTACTGGACAATCCGGCCCCCCTGGCCTTAGTTGTCCGGACCTCCGACGAGGGGGCCCGGGAGAGTATCTTGGGCCCTCTTGGAAGGAGGGTAAGAGACGTAGATTCCCATGGGGTGGATAGGCCTTTATGACAACTACGATCGCCTTCCATCCTGTTAGCCTCCTGGAATATTTCTGGGTGGAAGGCCCGCTGTCAAGAAGTGGGGTTTTTCTCTAGGTTGAGGCGGTGGGATATTTGTTTGATCCAGGAGACGTGGATGCTGGATGAAATAAAGCTGCCAGGATTTTCTGTGGTTGCAATGAGGGCCTCTCCATCTAGTGCCGGCGGGCGCCCGAGCGGGGGATTAGCCTTGATCAGCCATAATAATTTTAATATATCAGTATCCCTAATAAATAGTTACAAATCATACTTTGCTCTTTACCTTTGCAAGCTCCCTTCGCAGACGGAACTTCTGATAGGTAATATTTATATCCCCCCGTCAGCCTCTGGGTTTTTTGAGGAGGACATTTGGAAGGAAATCTCCTGCAGGGTGGAGAACGGACAGCTGTTATTTCCTACAGCTTCCCTTATTATCGGCGGAGATTTTAATGCCAGGGTGGGGAATTGGCAGGGGCACGGGGGACTTTCCCCTCTCTGGAGTATCCCTAGGCGTAATACACAAGATTGGACAATAAACCTCAATGCCAGATTTATGAAGGAGTTTGTAGAAGATCGGGGGCTGGTGATTCTGAATGGGCGAGTGGAGGGTGATCGGGCTGGCTGTTTCACTTTCCACTCTCTACAGGGGTCGAGCACAATTGACTTTTTTTGGACACCTTTTTTCTCACTCCCAAGGGTTAAAAGCTTGGTGGTTCTGCCAGTTATATACTCAGCCCATTTCCCGCTGCAATTAACCTGGGAGGACCCAAGGAGCATTAAAACGAAGGCCAGCGTTGTGGGCCTGGATAATAGTTATTTGTCCCAGGCAGTCTACCATCGGACTCGCTGGTCTTCGACGGTGGCACTCCGTTTTCAGGCACTGGTGGCATCCCCAGATCTGGAACAATTATGTGTAGACATAAAATCAGGGAAGATGGACAGGTTGGAAGGCCTTGTGGCAGTCATGACCAGTCTCAAGCCCCTGTTTTATCCAGGGGTGCTATCCCCCCGCCTTCTGAAGGGTCGGGAGGCAAGCTGGTTTGATAAAGAGTGCCGGAAGGCACGGGTTCACCTCAGGCAGCTGGCATCACAGTTGAAACGCTGTCCATCTGGAACAAATAGATTGCCCTTTTTAACAACCAGGCAAAGCTATCGGAAATTGTTGGCCTCTAAACGCCTACTTTTTCTCCACAGACAGTGGGCTCAGTTAGAAAAGGCGGTTAGGGAGGGGGACTCAGCACAGTTCTGGGGCTGTATTAAGCAACTGAAATGGGGAGGAGATATGATGCCTTCGGCTGAGATATCACCAGAGGTTTGGATGGCTTTTTACGGTGATATCTATACGCTTCCCCAGCCAGTTGACCGGTCCCCCATGGTAGGGGATTTTGACACCTTTCCACATTGGCCGCCAGTGCAGGAGGAGGAGGTGCTGGAGCTAATCGCCCAGTCCAGGCGTGGGAAGGTGCCTGGGATGGACCTTGTCACGGTGGAGTGCTTAAGGCAGGCCCCCGAATAGTGGGCCAGAATATTGGCCCCAATTTTCACCTATATTAACGCATCAGGGAGAATACCTATGGGTTGGGTCAATGGAATAGTGATCCCGATATTTAAGAAAGGTGATCCATGGGCACCAGGTAACTACCGACCAATTACCCTTCTGAGTGTAATCAGTAAGCTATATGTGAGGCTCTTGCTGTTCAGACTCCAGGACTGGCTAGAGGAGAGGAAGATTATAGTGCCTGAGCAAGCAGGTTTTCAGAAAGGCCGCTGCACGGTGGACCATGCTATTGTCTTGGCCCACTTAGTGCAGAAAGTGATCGGTCAGGGTCGGAAGGCCTATCTATGTTTTATAGACTTAAAGATGGTATTTGACTCGATCAATCGAGCGCGTCTATGGGGAAAGCTGAGAGATCTGCAGATGGAACCGCGGCTCTTGGCATTGATCACCCGACTGCACGAGAACAATATGCTGCAGGTTAAGCTCAACAGGGAGGGGGCTTTGTCTCAGAAAGTGGAAGTGGATAGGGGGGTGAGACAGGGGTGCCTTTTGGCCCCGAGCCTGTTTAACATCTTTCTGAACGATCTGCCTAAGTTCATGGCACAAGTCGATACTCATCCCCCCCGAATTGGCTCCCATGAGGTAGGGAGCATGCTCTATGCCGATGACACAACTTTGATCTCGTGTTCCCCGGTTGGGCTTCGCCGGGCGATGCAGCGGATGTGGGAGTTTTGTCAGCAAGAGGGGCTGGAAATTAATTACAGGAAGACTAAAGTCCTGATTGTAGGCCAAAGCAAACATAGAGCTAAGCATGTATGGAGAATTAGGGTGCACCAGATAGTACAGGTAGATAAATTCCAATACCTGGGGGTGCTCTTCTCCAATTCACTCAGCTGGCAAGATCACTGGCGTATGGTAAAGATCAGGGCGGTCCAGGCAGGTAATGCCCTATGTGCCTTTTTCTTTGGCAAAGGCGGCCAGCTGATGGTACCAGTTATTCGCTTATTCCAGGCGAAGGTGATAGCCCAGTTATTCTATGCCTTTCCGGTATGGGGTTTGGGGTTTTTGGAGGATTTAGAGCCAATCCAAAATAGGTTTCTGAGGGCGGTCTTGGGGGTCCTGAGGGGTACCCCCCAGGTCTTTTTAAGACTTGAGACGGGTCTAGTGCCATTGAGGGTCCTGGCAGTCCAGTCGCTGGTTTGTTTCTGGATCAAGATAAACTCATTCCCGACTGGAGGGGCCTCCCTGCTAGAGAGGGCGCGGCATGAGGGGCTATTGGCCCCATGGTTGGGAACCATGGAAGCGGTTATGGGGAAGCTGGGACTCCCGCTGATAGCGCTGTTATCTCTGGGTGCGAAGCAGGCTATGACCCTGGTCAAATGCAGATTGAGAGACCAGCAGATACAAATCGAGGCTGATCTGATACATGCACAGAGAGTGAATTCGAGCTATAAGATCCCAGCTTCTCCGTTGAGTGAAGGGAGCTACCTGGGTCTCTGGGAGGAATTTGCGGTGAGAAGAGCATTTACCTGCCTTCGTTTTGGGATGTTCCCCTCAGCTGTACTTCGGGGCCGTTATAGAGGGATACCTCGGCAGGATAGGAAATGTATGTCTTGCTCACTGTTAGCTCCAGATACAGTGCAACACATTCTTTTGGAGTGTCCCAAATATACAGCTCAAAGGGTAGCGATCCAAAGGATCATGAATCAAGTACAGATAAAGTCTTTTTATGCTGACCCCCTGGTCTTATGCCTAGACTATAAGGCTACGGACTTAACCCGGGTAGTCGCAGTTTTTGGGAAAGCAATTTGGAGGCGGAGGCAAGATTATTTACTGGGGAAGGAATCTCCTTAAGCAACACCCATAGTGGATAAAACCCAGCAGGGGAACACACGTGACCTGTTTTTATGTGTTTATATACTGTGTATAATTGTTTTTGATGTATTGTGTTGTTGCAAATATGACAATTTTCATTTGTCGGTTGTGAGCAATTGCCAATAACCTTTGGTTGAGGCAAATAAAGTTTATTATTATTATAAAAAAAATTAAAAAAAAAAAACTAAATAGGGCCACACAGGTAAAAGTTTTGGGAATCAGTGTGCTGAGCGATTTTCTAAATTAGATTCTTCATTGAGCAAGAACAACCTTTATTCTTTTAAATGGCTGGAGGACATGAAGCAATCAGCCTCATGCTCTGATTCACATAAGCCGGGAGAAAACTCCAAAGATATGCTTACACTTATGGTATTAAATAATTGAACAGACAGTTGCTTGCTCTCCAACACTGATCTCTGGGGAGTTTCTGTCTGTTATGGTATTAATTATACAAAAGAGGTAATGAAAGTATACCCTGTGTAGTACATGCAGTGTACTGTGCAAGTAGGGCATGCAACACAACCTCCGTCTTTTCGTAGCACATTCTATTGTATTTAGGTACCCGCCTTTCTTTAGTTTGTAAAGAATGTAGAATGTGGACTTTGGGATTTTCAAGTTCACTCAGGGATAGCTGTGACAAGCATTTTCTGTTACTTGCATGGTTGTTTATTGTTGCTACTTTTACTTGCTGGGTGTGATCTACAGCAGCAGCTTGAGTGGGGACCATGCTAGCAAGGGTACTCTAGGTCTTTTTTGCATCAGTCCAGGCAGGACCCCACATTACCTAAGACGGGTTCCCAAGTGTTTTGTCCTTTGGGCCATTTTGAGATTTAAATAATATCCTGCAACCCCAGACAGCAACAAAGAAATGCAAATTATATCAAATGCCAGTCACGAATGTGACCTCACTTGGGGATCCTCTTTCCTAACAACATCTCTGAGTTAGTAGCAACTACTGCGGTAGACTCTAGTCAATTTCCCAGTGGTGGCTGATGGGTTCTAAGGCTGGTGGAATGGTAGGCAGAGTCAGCAGCGGGTGGGGGCAGACCAGCAGTAGGTCAGGCCAGCCGTGGGTGGGGCCAACCAAATTTCCAGTAGCATTAGATTGCTTATAGAGTGGGGGACAAAATCCAAAGTGGCTAACACTAAAATCACACAAGGCAGTGTGAAAACTGCAAAACAAGTATTTCTGATGTGTTCATGCTGCAGAAAGATTGTCACCAAATAAATCCTTTGGGAAAGCTTCTATTACCTGTCTGTAATTTTTTTCCACGATATGCACCCACCAAAATATCCCAACCAATTTATACAATCAAAGTTCAACAAGATGTTCTCAAGCATCAGATCACTCAGGGGAAAGGACAACATTCGAAAGGGGCTATCACACCACTATTTCCTTCTTTCAGAAACACTGTAAGACAATATAAGGTCACATGAAAAGCAAGTATTTATGAATTGTTCACACTGCTGCAAAAAGTCTGTCCACAGTGACACTTCACAGAACAAAACCACACACCAAAATCCATGGAAAATGCAAGGAAAACCCACAACACATCCCAACCACTTTAAACATTCAAAGTACAACAAAAGTCAAGCTTTTTGTAACTGGGGCAAAACCAAGAAAAATTAAGCAGGAATAGCCCCTCCTCACCCTGGGAATTAAATCTCAAACACTAGATTTAACAACAAAACAATTTCTCCTCCCCCCATTCTCAGGATTTAATCTAAAACCAGGATTGCCCCCCAATTTTAAATCAGCTGTAAAGGAGGCAAAGCCATGAGAAATCAAGTAAAAGGTACTCCTCCATTCTCAGGATCATTTAATCCCAAACCAGGATTGCCCCCGCCCTGAAAGCCACCAAAATAAATAAATAAATAAATAAATAAATAAAATCAAGCCCCCCCACCCGAGCAGCCCAAAAACTTCAGCAGCACCAGGCTGCATCAAAAAGAGGGCCCCCTACTTTTTTTACCCTTACCTTACCAGATGCTGGGCAGTCAAGAAGGCACGTGCAAGTTGCTCATGAGTGTGACTCACTCCCATGCTGTGCTCACTCAGCTAACCTCTGATCCTCGACACCACTCTAAGTACCACACCTCCCAGTCTACTCGTGCCCACTACCACAAGTTCCCCCTCTCTGCCAGAATGCTTAGGGCACCATCTAAAGCACACCCCAAGCCCCTGCCTATTGGCTGAGCTCCTCTATGGAGCTCAAGCAGAGAACCCTCCTGTCCCCACTCCAGTTATCCCAGAGAACATTACTCCATGGGTCAGTGCCTGAAGCATACTCTCTGGGTCCTAACCAGGGGCATGCTTCCCCCTCCCTTGCTCTCTGCCCCCAACCCCTCGGCCCATTCTCACCAGGCAGAAGGCTGGGCTCGGCTTGGTTTTTGAGATCATGTGACTGCCACCTTGGCTTTCTGTTCGCTGCTGAACTACATTTCCCAGCAGCCCCAAAGAGCCAAAATGGTGACTATGCGTAAAAAGCCCTAACCTGCCCTGAGGCTTCCTGTGGCTATGCAGCCACATGGAGCAGCACACTGGCAGAGTAAGTTGGGGGGGTTGACCACCCCCCTGCTCTAGAATACCATCCGTCCCTGCAATTACCCTTACTTAATAGTCACATGAGAAAGGCATTACAGTAGTTTTAAAGCAAAGAGTGGCACATTTGGGGCCAGTCACTGTTCAGGGCCCTGCTGTTACTGCCACTGCTGGTGACACTCCAGTTTAGTGTGTGCCCCCCACCCACGGCAGTCTCTGCCCAGCCCAGCAGTGCCAGAGCCCTACAAAAAAGATGCTACAGAACCATGAAGGTTTGCTAGGGCGGCAGTTGCTCCATCTCCCAACTCACTTCAGAGACCATTCTGTTAGACCAGTCTGACATTCTGCATATCACAGACATATCACCACCCATTTATTTACTCCTACATTAAGCTGAGCTACGGCATATCTTTTTGGAAGTCTTCTGGTGCTTATATAAAGACCCCAAGAGAGCCCACACATCCACTGGGTAGGAGTGGCTAGTCAGGAGTAAGTTGTCGATCACTGCCTTGGCCTTTTCTTATTAAGCCAAATAGATTGAGCTCTTAAAATGTCTTATTGCGAGGGTATATAATTATGTCATCTTTTAGATCATAGCCACCACATTCAATTAAATTTAAAAAGTGAGCAATTATTGCTTCTGTGTGAATGTAAAGGATTTGTTAGGTCATCTTACACAGGACCTACGATTCCTTCAGTAGTTACTTCCTGGCAACAAGAACATAAGAGTTGCCATGCTGCCATGCCACAGATCAACAGTGCATCTAACCTAATGTTCTGTCTGGCAGCATCCAGCCCTGGATACTTCAGATGAAATGTACAAAAAGAGGTCATGTGTGAGTGATCCATCCCACTATTGTTTTCCCTCAACATTTCATACTACAGCAGTGTAGTTATAGATGACGATTATGTGCTGTGTAGAAAAAAATGTTTATGTACAATTCTTTTGAAAGGTGGTAGGTGTGCTGTCTATGATTCATATCATTTTTAGCCTCCAAATAAAATGTCAAAAGAAAACATAAGGAAAGCACATAAGTGTTCACAGTTTTATCTTGCACTTTGTCTAAAAGTAAAGGTGCTGGACTTGGACCTGGGAAGCCAGAGTTCAAATCCTGCCCTAGTCATGAACTCATTGGGTGGCGTTGGGCAAGTCACAACCTCTTAGCCTCTGTTCCCTATCTGTAATAAATGGGAGAGTGTGTGTGTGTGTCTGTCTCTATCTCTCTCTCCCTGTGTTTACATCACCCTTGTCCATCTTAGATTGTAAGCTCACTGGGCAGGAATCTGCCTCTAATAAATTATAATAACAATCGTAAAATGCAAAGTACACTGTTGGCACTATATACATTAATAATAATAATAATTAATAATAATTAATTAATTAATTAATTACATTATTAATAAAATAAACTCTTCAGGATAGAGAGAGTTTCTTATTATGTGAAGCCACTGAACTTGACTGAAATCTGTATTAATCATAATGATTTCTATGTCTGAGCTTTGACTTTGATGTCATTGGTATTATTGTACCAGCATGAGCAACTTGAGTTGAGCTGATAATAATCAAACACTGAAAAGTTTTAATACATTTTTTTCTCAGAAATACTAAAGCTCCACCAATTATTTGTTCAATAGAAATGTTGAAAAATTATGTACATTAATTATCCTTGATGCTCTTGGGTTTCTTTCTTGTTGGTGTTTTTTTTTATTCCTGTCAGAAAATCATTCTCAGCTTGGATCCTGATCCTGGAAATATTTGCATGAAATCCTATTTGAAATGCAGTTTGGGAAGCAAACCATTCTCATTAAGGTTTCTGAAGTATAGTATTTCCATTCAAATTCCCTTTTTCTAGGTGCTATTAACTTTTACCTTTCAAGACTGAAGTTTCTAGCTTTGGTTTCTGTTGCCCTTGGTGGCTGTTTTTGAAAGCAAGAAGGGTTTGATAATTTGCAAATACAAAATTATGAAAATATATCTTTTTCCTGTTGAAGAAAAAAATGCCACTTTGTAACTGGGTAAAAACTTGGGGTAGAAATGGCGTTCATTAAAGACAATGGAAGTTCCAGCCCCACTTTAAATTCGGATTGGGAGTTTAGATTTGATCTCAACTCTCAATCTGCATTTAAAGCGGGGCTGGAACTCCCATTGACTCCCCTACATATAACACTAATCCGGGGTTAATTATACATGTTCCAGGGGCCTGCAAACATTGGATTTAATCCATGTTGTGTGAGTCCACCCACAAACAAAGTTTCCCCCACAAATCTCCAGGAGAAACTCCCTAACCACATCCCTGTCAGCCCAAAAGGGAACCTACACAACACCTTCCTGAAAGGGAACCTACACAAGACCTTTACAAGATATGCCTGGGAACTAACATTTATAACTTATTGGACACTCAAAATAATGACTGATTTGGGTTTCCAAATCCATAACAACCATTTGCAGTAACTACCTCCTTTTCACCTTGCCTAATTTAGAGGCTCAAGAGTACCTCTATAGTTAACGCGAGCTGCACTCTCTGTTAAAACCACAAATATTCTACTCATAAAATCAAGATGATTTTTTTATCCTAACAGTCTGAGGTTTTGCAGGGAGGATCACTTGGATAATGGGTATACTCTATCCACATTTCATGGAAACCAAGTGAAAAACAAAAATGTTACAGACATTTGAAAATGGAGGCAGAAGTGTTTTTTACTTCCAATTTGTGACCATTTTGACTTAATGGGCATAAATGTCTTTAAAAAGTGATCTGTATAACTTATTTGTATAACGAAGGAGGTATCGAGGTGTTGGAAAATTCAAGTCTGCCTTTCACTTATTTCCTGGGTTTACTTTTTAGAAATGTATTGTGTAGTTTTTAAGTTAGGAGGTTTTACAATTTCAATGTTATCCTATAGAGACAGCAAGATTATTGAATAATGTTTTCTGACACATGCACAGATGGTGCTGAGAAATCACCAGAGGGTCTGGGGTCTGGTGTTGCCAGGGTTTGGTTGGGTCTGGAGGAGGGGAAGAGGGGGGTCGCTGGTATTCAGGAGGGGTGTGTGCCCCAGTCCCCTCTCAGAGATGGGATTAAGCATCCTGGTGCAGACTTAATAGAGTCAGCCTGCAAACCCCAGATAACCCCCCAGTCTACATCATCAGCCTGCCCCAGGCCATGGGTAGAGACTGTGCTCCACACAGACACCCTCTCCCATTGTCAGACCATGGGGAGAGACAATGCCTCACACATTGACACCCCAGACCATGGGAAGAGACCGTGCCCTGCACAAACATCCCCATTGCCAGGCCATGGGGAGACTATGCCACACCCATTGTTAGGCCATAATGAGAGACCATCCCCACAAAGAACCCCCCACCCATTGCCAGGCCATGGGAAGAGACGGTGCCCCTCACAGACACCCCCCATTGCCAGCTAATGGGGATAGACTGTGCCCCCCACACACCATTGCCATACCATGGGGAAAGACTGTGCCCTGGAGCCAGGACTCCTGGGTTCTCTGTCAGGGCAGTGGGAGTTAGTGGGTTAGAGCAGGTGGGGGTGTCTGGAAGGCAGAACTCCTAGGTTCTGTGGGAGGGAGTGGGAGTACTGGGTTAGAACAGGGAGTCTGGGAGCCAGGACTCCTGGGTTCTCTACCAGGGGAATGGGGGCTAGTGTCACAGTCCTGCATATTCTGTTGCCTGACAGCCTTTCTGAGAGCAGTGGTGAGGAGTGCAAAAGATTACATTCCCAACTCACGTATTGTGGCAGCAAGGGTAATCTAGTGTGTTCCCCTTTCAAAAAAACATGGAAATTCTTAGCTCAAAAATCCTTTGGTTTAAGAGAGAAATTAAGGTTCTTATATATTCATTTGTGCTACAAAAAGCATGGAAATTGTAAGTTAAGGCTCAAGAGAGATTTTGAATGGAGGCGCGCTAAAGAGGCGAAAACAAGCAACAAAAACTTTTTCAAATACATCAGAAGCAAGAAGCCTGCTAGGGAGTCAGTTGGGCCATTCGATGACATCAGTTTCAATAAATCAAAGATCATGATTTTTTTCCCCTAAATCAAAGATCTTGTCCTGGGCGGTTGAGGGTTTTGCCATTCAGCAGGTCCACACTTTTCGGTACCTGGTCGTGCTCTTTCACAGGGTTGGTACTTGGCGTGAGCACGTCAGCAGGGCACTAAGAGCAGTCCAAGTTCCCACCCAAGCAATCAATGGTCTGTTTTTTAGACAAGGCAGATCAGCAGTTCTCCCAGCCCTGCAGGTGTTCATCTGTAAGATCCAGGCCAAACTCCTTTATGGGGTGGAACTGTGGGGCCCCTTTTATTCTAATATGGTTTCCCTCTTAGGTGCTCTGAAGCACCCACTCCATTGTTGAGCGACTGTGTTGCTGTTTGTGACTTTAGCCCTCTGCTTAGGTGTTCGGTTAGACAGTTTCTGCTGTTCTGCTTTCTGCTATATATGGAAAGCAGAACAGCAGAAACTGTCTAACCAAACACCTAAGCAGAGGGCTAAAGTCACAAACAGCAACACAGTCGCTCAACAATGGAGTGGGTGCTTCAGAGCAATGCAAGTCCTCTCATCCCAAAATTGGTGTGTAGACTCTGGGGCAATGAGCCTCATGACTAGCGATAAAGGATTCTTCACAGGACTGGATCTGAGCAGTAAAGAAAGGATCTACCTTGCAGATGGGAGAAGCATCAATGCGGAAGGAATTGGACAAGGATTCCTGTATTGCAACCAGTCACAGGGAGGTACACTGACCATACCCATGAAAGATGTGCTCTATGTGCCTAACTTAAAAGAGGGACTCCTGTCCATGAGGCGCCTGGCAGTGAGGGGGCTCACCATCCATTTCCAGGGAGACGAATGCACAATTCAAAGTGGGACAAAAGTACTGGCCAGAGCTACTTCAGATGAGCACCTGTACCGTCTGAGCACAGCAAAAGAACAGGTGAAGCTCACTGAGCACAAGCCACACAATGGCTGCATCCACCTGTGGCATAGACGCATGGGACATAGACACCCAGACAGTATCAAGGAAATGCACAGACAGCAGTTGACCAAAGACCTTAAGGTATCAACGTGTCCCATGATCATGAAATGCGACTGTTGCATCAAAGCCACGAGAGCTACACTTCCTAAGAAGAGTCAGAATAGAGCCACAAAACCGCTTGATCTTGTACACAGCGACATCTGTGGCCCAATGAAGGTTCCCATGCCAGGAAGCAACAGGTATATGGTAACTTTCATTGACAACTATTCAAGGTACACAATCACGTACATCATGAAGAGTAAAGATGAAGTATTCGACAAACTTCAGGACTATGTGACCATGACGAGCAACAAATTCCAGCACAGACCAAAGACACTACAGACTGACAATGGAGGTGAGTTCACAGGAAATGAAGTAGATGACTTCCTGCGACTCCATGGAACTGAGCATCAAAAGACAGTGCCACACACCTGAGCAGAACGGAACAGCTGGAAGGAAAAACAGAACGCTAACCAAAATGGTTAGATGCAAGTTAGCAGACTCTGGACTACCAAGGAAGATACTGGGGCGAAGCAGCAGTTGCTGCTACCTACCTACAAAATCAGCTGTATTCTAGAACAGTGAGGAAAACTACATATGAAATGTGGCATGGTAAAAAACCTAGTGTGGGCCCACATCAGAGTATTTGGAAGTAAGACTTATGTATATATCCCAGAGGAGAAATGTACCAAGCTGCAAAACAGAGCAGTGGAAGGCATCCTCATAGGATACAGTGAACATTCTAAAGACTACAGGATCCTGGATCCACGCAGAGAGAATAACTATTAGTAACAGTGTGATGTTTGTGGAAAACTCAAGTGACAGTGTGATGACTCTCCAAGGTCCAGATGAAGGAGAACAATCAACCACAGACAAAACCACTGAATGGGAGCAATCCTCTGAGCAAATAGTTGAAATCAGAACAAAGATAACAGGAATGCAGGAACAGACACAGCCAGCTGCTGATGCTGAGCCAAGGCAGTCAACAAGGTCTAACAAAGGCATTCCCCCCACTCGTCTGTCCTACAAAGTCAGCACCAGTAAATTGTCAGAGCCAGCATCCTGGGAGGACATCTCACAGATGTCAGAAGGGGAAGCAGAAAAATGGGTAAGAGCGGCTGAAGAAGAAGTAAAGTCCATGCAGGACAA
>QEPC01011741.1:142638-153267 GCA_003113815.1 Sphenodon punctatus
CTGCCAGCCCCCCATAACCTCCCACTCACCCCTGCCAGGCTGCTGAGGATCTGAGTCTGGGGACTCAGCTCTGATAGGCCCCAAATCTGGTGCACTCTGCCTGCCCCAAGCCATGCCCCCAAGCCACGCCACGCCCCCAAGCCATGCCCCCTTGGCCCGTTTCCACCGTGTTGGCGGCTTTGCCGCCAGCACAGGACCACTAAGGCTATATTTTCCTGGGCCACTTTGATTTCCCAATCCGCCCCTGACTAGACCCTAGGCTAGACAGTCTAGACCCACTAGAGCCACAACCCCTCCTGAAATCTTTCATCCTAGGCCAGACTGTGGGCCCTGGGGTGCCTGAAGAGAGCTGCAGAGCAGCAGAGCCAGACACCTCACACCAGGGAACAACAAACAATAAGGAGCTTCCCAGGTTCAGCTTACTTCAGACCAGGAATTGTACCTTCATGTTTTGAATTCCCTAGTGTCTCTGGGCTCCAGGTGGACCCTCTGTTTCTCCAGGTTATCTGGGGACCATATCAGAAGAGAGGGAAGAGGCTCTCCCACCCATTTTTCGATTTAGTCTTTCTCTGTTAGCTAGTTCAATATTTCAAAAATAAGGGGCACTACAGAGCTGAGGGACACTGATATAACAGGTGCCAATTATGTTCCATAGATCTGTGGTTTTCAGGATAAGTGACATCCATTATGTAAATGGGCTCTGAAATAACGGGCAATGCTCTAATGGGGATGTGGTCACTACCCCCTTTCTGGCATGCCCTCTCTCCTTTGCAAGCACTGGGATGTCTTGACACTCCCAGAAAAGGAGCATGGCAATATCAGAAAGGAGTGGGAGATAACCTTTGCCCCACATCTTTTGGTCTGACCTAGCCCTTTTCTGGGACAAAGAGTCTGAAAAGGCAGCAACCCTAGCTCTGGTCAGCATGAGACTTCTAGGACTCACCCTTTTGCTTTGACTGTACCAGGTGGTAGACTCAGGCAGCCTTACAATCAAGGATGCAGAGCCCCAAAACAGTCTGGGATGTCATGACCTGCTTGATCATCCTATCCTGCTGAAGGTCCTTTTCACAGCAAACTGGGAATAGGGCAAATGAAAAATTGGGATGATTCAGGAGCAGACAGTGGGTATGAGCTGTTGTTCAGAGGGTTGGTGTCTATGTATTTGCATTGATGTACAAGGCTTGTCCATGTCCATTCTGATGACTTTTCCTTGGCATTCTTCTCTTTTCCCCCTGTACTGATTCCTTATTTTCAGTTCTAAACCATATGCATGTGAGTGGGGAAGTAATTGCCTGCCAACAGTGCCCTTCCCCCTGTATAGAGTCCTTAAATATTTTCAATTCTAGTGATTATGCATGTGACTCGGGAAGTAATTGTCTGCCAACGGTGCCCTATGGAATTATGTGTCCCAGAATTCTGGATGGGACCTTGAGTCAGCAGAATTAATTTTAAAAAACCTTCTAGATATCATACATTTTCAGTACAAGAGTTACAAGTATTTGCAGGATGAGGAACTAATTCAGTGACAAAGCAGGGGCTAGAGTCAAGGGAGCTGATCTAATGCCTCATGGAGCGCTGTGTGAAGTGTCACACTACGTTCCCTTCATAGGCAGAGGTACGTCCCCACGGCGCAGTTCAGCATAGAGACAGACAGATGGTTAGCGATGTAAGATTTCTTAGCCCCTGCGCGGGGCCATGGAGGACCAATTTACACCCCCAACATTGGTGCCCTATCAGCCGACAAAGCAGTTACATTTAGTTGTAGCTTTTTATACACTTAATTACAACACTAATTATAATATTCCCACCTAGGTTGACATCCCTCTATAATGACATGATCCAATCCCAATGAGACCCCTGTTACATATGGATTTTCAGTCCCACAGTGAATGCATAGTTCATTCAAAATGTTATGGCTGTCTCTTAAATTCTAGTGTCCTTCTCAGTACCTCTGTCTAGGGGAGTTTGGGCAGAATCACTCATCCATAGTTGCCCCCCTGATCTCTTCCCCTTCCTTATCAGGCCAAGTGAGACACACCATTTGGTGATGTTTCTCATCCTGCTGAGTCTGCCTGATTGCCTGATGAGATCTCAAGTCTGCTCAGTTGCTCTTTTCCCAGACCATCCCATGATTCTCTTTGCTCATGTCAACTTCTTAGCATGACTTTCAAAGTACTCTAAAACTCATAGCATATATACTGTGTTTAATACCCTTAACGATCATGTGTGAGTATACAATACCATCACTACTATATACTAATATATACTGTGAATATAATCATCACTTGATGTGTATGCTACCTTGTATGCTTGACCATGTTATTTTCGTAACAGATCAGTATTTCCCTTCCAACATGGAACACACGTGGCGCGCATACACAGACATGAGTGCAACGTGCCCCTGGCATGGGCCCTATGGTACCCATGCAAACCATGAAGTCATGGGATCGGCCCCAATGTCTCCTTCGTCCCCCAGAAAAACACCATCCTTTATTTTCCCTGTTGTTTACTTCACTTTACTTTCTTTCAATTTGAGTAATATAATACACATGATTTTGTTTCATTCCTGGGCAGACTCTTCCCATTATTTGAAAAGCAACTCTGCAGTGGGCTTGTTTGCTAGATGCTATTTCGAGGGCTACCACAATATTAGAGCTGCTAGTGCCATGATGAGAAAAAAAGTCTGTCTCAGAAAAAAAAGGAGAGGCAAAACACTTTTTGCTTCAATTCAATAATGTAGTTTTCATAATAAATAAGCAAAATTCTCCAGGAACCTCAATAAAACTAGGCAAGAATCTAACCCTTTGACCTCTCAAATATAGTAAAACACCCACAAACTAATAACTGCTTTTTAAAAGCACTCTGAAGTGATGTTGCAGCAGTCTTGTAGATGACTGGCTTTCTGCTTGCTGTGGGAAAGTGCCGCATTTGGATTCTATTATGCCATCATTTGTATGGTATCTATTGGTGTTTTTTTATATAGTGTACAGCTCATAGAGTGATTCCATTATGTGAGGATAACATAGAGGCTATGCACATCCTTGAAAATGATATAGACATAACAAAAGGAAATTGAGAGCATATAGAGAAGACCATAATTGTACTCTGTTCCTGTAAATAGTCAGAGAAAGCCAAGGAATTAGGGAGACCAGGAGATTTATGGTCTAAGAGATAAAAACTCATAACTCTGGTAAAGTCAGCCATTTGCACAAAATAGTTTCAAAATGAAGGCCACGCTGACACGCTAGAGCTTGTATTTTTCTCAGAGACAGCTATCTACTGAAGGTCCTGATAATGAATTGTATGTGTATTGACAGCACATATACTGGAAATGCTAAAACCAAAATATCGCAAATGTTTAAGGAATGGTGGAATGGGTGTGTGATGGAACAGGTGCTCGCCCTTTAAGGTTGGTCTGCCCATCACTCTTGTCACCACCTCCTTCTGTGGCAATAAGGCTGGCAGGCTCAGAACTCCAAGAATTCTGCTACAGACTGTGAGAATCACAGGAGTCTTTACAAGGTAGGCTTGCCTGGGGAGCTGTCCTTAGGTTTGCGTGGGGAGGGAAAACCAAAGGCAGTGACTCTAACCTTGGACAAAGCTAATTCCTCCTAGAGAATAAGAGTGGAGATGCTTACATGATCGCATTGCCTGAGGCAAAGGTTTATGCATTACAGGGTGTTTTAGCAAGGGGTGTAGAAAACAAGAGAAGATCAATGCAGCATGGTGAAGCTTAGACTTCCTATACACAAACATGCTATTGCAGAGTAATTAACTGCAGTGATATTTACTTAATACTATTTGGTGGTCAGCAGAGCATATACACAATTAGTAGTAATTAACTACCCTTGCAGCAGGATGAACTGCTTTTATCTGCCAGTGGAGCATTATGGGATGCGCCTTTCCTTGGAACAAATGAGCTGAATGTAAATATGGAACATGTGTACACAAACAACAGCTATGCTATTAATTTGAAGCATAGTGACAGTATGTGTCTTTAGACAGATGTGGGGCTGATCACCCCTGGAGCATCTCCAGCCCCACCTGGGTCAGATTACACAGACCTGGCGGTGACTACAGCCTACAGGGCACCTACTCCCCCACACCATAGAGTTGCGGGCAGATTGCCTGACACTCTAGGCTGCCATCTGCAATTTTATGGCATTGCCTGAGGTAACCACTGGCTGAGAGTGGAGCTGCGGCAGCCAACCACTGAGCAGATGGACTGCAGCTCTGCCTCAGGCCAGTGCCCCAGGTTTGGGCGGCCCACTCCACTGGCATTGCTCCAGGATGTTCCAGAGCACTACAAGTGGGGTTGGAGGAGCTGCTCTGCTCTGCTCTGCCTGCACATCTGGTAGCCCACCTTTAGACAGATGGGCCACCCGGGGGTGAGGTAGAGCAGAGACAGGGCTGTTGTCCATCTGTTTACACCCAATGTGACAATGGGTGTTTTTAGACAAGCAGGCTAATCTAGCGGATTGAAAAATCTGCTTTTAAAACAGTTGCATGGGGCACATACTCTACTACAGTTTAGTGGATTTAAATGTTTTCATATACAAGCTGACAATGAGAGATGTTTCATACTCCATACCCCATAGTGAACTGGGCTCCAGCTTATGGACAATAAGATAGAAACTGAGTAAAGACAGAAACTGAGAAAAGAATGTGCAAAGACTCCACTGGAGCAAACAGTCTTAGTATAATTTTCATGAGCTTGCATCCTCAGGTATAACTACAGACTTAGGCCACTTTTAGACGATCGCAGCAGCGTCCGCGCTTGTTTTTCAAAACTACCGGGAGGTGGGTTTACACATGACACCGCTGCCGATTATGTGCATGTGTGGGCGCCGCGCATCCATTTCCAGCCACGAGCTGACCGGGTCGCCGATCGAGGGTGGACGACATACACGGCCGGAAATGGACGCGCGTCACCCACACATGCACATAATCGGCGGTGGTCACATGTAAACCCACCTCCCGGTAGTTTTGAAAAACAAACACGGGCACCACTGCGATCATCTAAAAGCGGCCTTAGAGTAGTCTACTCAACACTACTGGAAGCAGTGGCTATAATCTAAAGCAAGAGTACGGAACCATTTTCCTCCTGGGGGCCACCTTGAAAATTAGTACAAGCTCCGAGGGCTTCTTAGAAATTGGGGAAATGGATGCACGTAAGAAAAGGTGGGTCCATATCATGGATCTGTGTCATGGAGCTATGCCCTGTCCTAAGAACATAAGAGCTATACTGGGTCAGACCAATGGTCAACAGAGCCCAGCACCTGTCTCCGACAGTGACCAATCTCAGTCACTTGGAAGAAGTACCCAACAGGTCACAATGGGGCAGTCCATCCATTCCCTGTTGTTCACTCCCAGCTCCCGACCAACAGTAAGAGGTTACATTCCCCAAACCTACCTGACTAATAGCTGTTAATGGATCTATCCTCCAGAAATTTGTTCAACCCTTTCTTAAACCCAGTTATACTACTGGCCTTGATCACGTCTTCTGGCAACAAATTCCACAACTTAATTGTGCGTTGAGTGAAAAAGTGCTTTCTTTTTATTTGTTTTAAATCTGCTACCTGTTAGTTTCATTGAGTGTCCCCTAGTTCTAGTACTATTTGAGAGGGTAAATAACCGTTCCCTATTAACTTGTTCCACACCATTCATGATTTTATACACTTCTATCATATCCCCTCTCAGTCATCTCTTCTCCACATTGAAGAGCCCCAACCTATACAGCTTCTCTTCAAAGGGGAGCCGTTTCATACCCCCTGTCATTTTTGTTGCCTTTCTCTGTACCTTTTCTATTTCTTCTATATCTTTTTTGAGACGGGATGACCAGAACTGCATGGTGACACCATAGATTTATATACTGCATTATGATATTTTCAGTTTTATTCTCTATTCCTTTACAAATAATTCCTAACATTCTGTTTGCTTTTTTGATGGCTGCCGCACACTGAGCTCAGGTTTTCAATATATTGTCCACAATGACTCCAAGGTTTTTTTTCCTGAGTGTAACTCCTAATTTAGAGCCCAGCATTATGTACATAAAGTTTGGATTGTTTTTCCCCATGTGCATCACTTTGCACTTGTCCATGTTAAATTTCATCTGCCATTTAGATGCCCAGTCACCCAGTCTTGCAAGATCCCCCTGCAATTTCTCACAGTCCACTCATGTTTTAACTAACTTGAATAACATGGTGTCTTTCACAGATTTGATTACCTCACTCCTTACTCCCCTTTCCAGATCATAATGAATACATTAAACAATTCCAGGGCAGAACAAAAAGTTGGCTGCTCCGTGCAGTGTTCTTGGAAATTCTGAGGACATGTCTTGGATCAGCCTTACACCAAAGCCTGCCCAGAGCAGGGTAACCCATGCGGCCAGGCACCTTCTGCCTACCACATGACAAGCTCTGCGGCGGAACTGTGAGCAACGATGGATGCTAGTTCCCATCACACGTGGCCATGTCATGGACAGGGGCAGGCTCTCAGTCCATCCGGGGAGGGAAGTGGAGCAGGGCCAGGAACTCGCTTATGTGATCAGCACCTTGGTCTGCCCCAGCTGCCCAGCTTACCAGAAATTGTCTGGCCAGCTCTCCGCACGTGCCCTGCAGTTTGGTGGCAGCTATTGCCTACCATTGGGCTACGCAGGGATCTGGTCACTGTCGCTCGTGTGGCCTCACCCTATGATTCTACTAATCCGTGATACTTCAGGGGAAGTACTTTGATCTACACCTGCTGAGACCCACGTGTGGAAAACTACTTATGTGGAAAGTAGTTTAAATTAGCTTTTTTCATATTCATATTTAACATTTGCATGTGTATATTGCAGTCACTTCTGCATTAGACATTTGTATGCATGAAATAGATGCAAGGATAACGCAATACACTGATAATTAAGGTTTTGTGTAGTATTAGTTCATGAGTTGAAGACTGGGGGTGTAATAATGGGTACTAACATACATGACGGCAGAGTGGCACCATCACAAACTGATCTGGAACAAGAAGCCAGGTCCAGTTGCGGAACAAACGTTCATGTGGCCAAGCCCAGGGTGAGTGGGGAGCCGCTTGGGCGTGTGGCTGGCCTGCCTCACCCCTGTGCTTCACCCAACACGCCTCCCCCCCCCCATGACAGGCAGCCATTTAAGCCAATGATAGCTGCTATGACCACCCATGATGGTGGTCATGGTCACTCTGGACTGGGAGGGGAAGAGCAGGCTACCAGACACAATAGCCTACTTTGTCCCAGTTCAGTGAGCTGTTTCCTGCGGGTGTTGGCATCTAGCCCAGGCTGTACCCCTGGACATCTTCGGGGCCACAGCCCAGGCAAGCCTCCAACATACCTGGGGAAACTCTGGACCAAACATCTGAATGTTTATTGGGGCTCCCAATAAATGTGATGATGGCTCACAGGCCAAATCAATTTCAAGCAGGCCTAGGTGGGCGACCATCACATTTGTTAACAGCCATTGACTACATATGGAATATAATAATAAGTATACTCTATAAAAGTAGCTCCCCAAAATATAAAGAAAGTTATCTACTGTATTGCTTTTTTAGAAAAAGAATAAGGAACTCTTAGAAATTATTGCAATGCTAGTATTTTAAGATCTTGTTAATATATTATTGTTTATTTCTTTGGCCTCATTACTGAGTAGAGTTGCTTGGGAAACTAAGACTCTTCAGAAATTTACAGAAATTTTTTATACTGAAGTAGGATTTAGAGAGCAGAAAAAACTTCTGAATGAAGAGAATCAGGTGTGCTATGGGTTGGTGCAGTGACTGGATGCAGCTGCAGAGTAGCAGGTAGCTCCAGGACTTCCTTCAGCAGCTCTCCTAAGAACTGTTTGTTACCATGAAGATCAAAGTGCTGGAGAGGCTGATCTTTGACAAATAAACTGGGACCCATGTTCACTGCATTCCATTGGCAGCAATGGGGAAAACCCAGTGAACACAGGTCCCTGGCAATAAGTCATTTTGCCTTCTCCTCAAAGACCACAATGATGAGAGCTGCAAAGTACAACCCTGTTTCATAAGACTCAGGCTGCTTTTAGACGAGTGGCCAGGGAAGCACATTCTTCAATGCGCCACTAGGAAAAGCAGAGCGGGGTGCGTTTGCACGCACCAGAAGTGGCTGCCCACCGTAGGAATCGGCGGTACACGTGGCCTTCTGCAGCCTCTTTAAAGACGTGTTCTGGAAACCTCAATATTGGGGCTTCCAGAATGCATCTTCAAAGAGGCCGCGGGAGGCCACGTGACCCACTGATTCCTACAGCGGGCGACTAGTTCTGGTGTGAGTAAATGTACCTCGTGTGGCTTTTCCTAGTGACGCGTAGAAGAATGACCTTCCATGGCCACTCGTCTAAAAGCGGCATGAGTAGACTTATGATAATTCTCCCTTGTATGACTTACAGTCCTCCATTAGCATCCCTTTCCATATTGCCATCCCAATGATGGATGACCATTGGGTACACATGCCAGCAGACCCCAGTGCTGACATTTCTCAGACAAAGCGGTTGCAGCAACTGCATGAACACTGACAGCAATGAAAGAAGAAGACTGTGCTAGGCAGCTCAACAATAAGGGTTGTCAAAAAGGAACAAAGGGTAATACCTTATTTTTGTTAAATCTGTTTGTTTTGTTGTGATTGTTGTGGATCATTGCGCAGGCTAGTATCCTTAACAAACTTGACTTGACTTTTTGTTAAATCTAAACATCTTGCAAATGTTGCTACTTTCCTTTATATTGGGTAAAAAGAATATACAACTACAGGAACAATGTAGTGCACTTCACTCTCTTAAAAATACATGTTGTGTGTATCATCCAGCCATCTTTCCCAAAGTTAGCAGTAAAGTTTACTCATTGAGATCCCATCCAGTCCGACTCCTTTCAAGGGAAGCATTATAGGCATCCCAGATAGTCTGAATGACCCAAGTGTCAGCTTTGGCCATCATGTGCAGTGTGTCCAGTGGAGGGTTGTCTTTTTTGGCCATTGTGTAGCATAGTTCCTCTCTGTAGATCTCACAGGTATTATGAAGCACACAGGAAGCAGCAATAACTGAAGAAGCATTCTTGGCAGCCACATCCAATCAAGGCTGGATCAATCACCAACAGGTCCTGAGTCTTCCAAAGTTATGTTTCACCGCCATATAGGAACTGCTGAGTCTGTGGTTGAAAAACTTCTTGAGACTTGTGTTTGTTCCAGGGTTGGCCTTTGTGAGCCGGATTTCTAGAAGGATGTTGGCAAACTAGAGAGGATTCAGAAGAAAGGAATGAAGGCAATAAAGGGGCTAGAATGTGTGTCATTTGAGGAAAGGCTGAAGGAATTGGGAATGTTTCGGTGGATGGGGCAATATTGATCCTCTGACCTGAGCCTATTCCTGCCTGTGCCTGAATCTGTTCTGTCTGGCCCTGTTCCGTTTTTGCTTCTTCTTCCTGAACCTTATCCAGCCTCCAGACTTGATTCTGATGTCTGCCCAAATCCCAGACTCTTCGCTGCACTTTTTCAAGGAAGTATTGTGTTTGTGTAATTAATTTATTTATTAAAGTATTAATTATTAATTATTAATCTAGCACTATGTAAATAAATAAGTAAATTCATGAATAGCAAATAATTAAAATTATTAATTATCATTATTCATTATTCATTAATTTGCTTATTTATTTAGGGGGAGGGATGGGATAGGGTTGGAGGGGGGAAAATTGATGGGTTTATTGTTTGCTTTGAGTTGTATGTATTTTTTTATGCTTTTATATTGTACGTCATCCTGAGCTGCCTTTGGCAGGAGGAGGCGGGATAAGAAACCTTTTATAATAAAATAAAATAAAATAAAATAAAATAATAATAAATAGTGCTAGTAATGTGCCTGGCACTTAACAGTCATGATTAAATATATCCAAGGGGCTTACAATCTAGACTGGCCAAGGGCAGGGATGTAGGTATCGTGGAGCGAGGGGGCTCAGTTGAGCCTGGGCCCCTCACGCTGGGATGGGTGGAGCTTAAGCACCTGTTGAACATTTTCGGGGTGGTCAGGGGGGGAAGCAGGAGAAGGGCAAGCACTCCTCCTCCATTCTCCACTCTGAAAATTTCCTAGGGGTGCTCCAGCCACTTGCAAAGGTAGGAGGTTTTCAGAGCGAGTGGGGATAGAGAGCTAGAGGCTCAAGGGAGTTCTGGACCCACTGAGGGAAGCCCCATCTTTCACTCTGGAGGCCCCACCCCCTTGCTCTTATGGGGGCTATAACGGAGTTTTGCTATGTCCCTGGAGAAGCAGAAGGGATGATGACAGGGGAACAGAGAGACAGGGCTACATTCATGAAACTGGGGAGTTGGATGTGTATGTGCTTAGCTTAGTTACAAAGAAGGAGTATCCTAAAAGTTCAATCAGAAATCTACAATCCAAGCAATACACCAACTGAGAGAGACGAGAGAGGACTCTGGATGACTGATTGATAGCAGTGGGACCCCGGGGTAAATACCGGATACCGGATTTACCGGTTTCCGGTTTTCAAAGAACCGGATTCCCAGATTAAATCCGGTATACCGGTACCAGTTTTATTTCATTGATTTCAATGGGGCACTGTGTCCCCATTGAAATCAATGAAATACAATTAATTCCTCCCCCC
>QEPC01011741.1:162367-195624 GCA_003113815.1 Sphenodon punctatus
TGTCTGAATCTTTATCCTGCTGAGCCACTATTTCCTATAGCTATGGTCTGTTTACCCTTATCCTTGCCACATGGACCTGCCTGCTGTCATTCTCATCATAACCAAGCCAAGTACGTGCACTTGAGACCTCGCATCTTCATGAATGTTAGACCCCTTGTCTCTCCCTCTGTGCCCCTTCCTATGTCTCTCCCCCAGCTCCTGTCTCTCAGATTGTAAGCCCTAGGGGCAGAGACCATGTCTAGTTTATTACTTTGTAAAGTGCCAGGTACACTGCTGGTGCTATATAAATGTTTGTTAATAATAATAATAATAAGAATAATAATAACTCACTCTGTGAGGTGGAAGAAGGGGGCATTGTTGTGGGGATGATGAGTCACTGATGTCATGACTGTGGCTGGTTTGTTAGGTTAGATCTTGGCACAGGATGGATCCCAACTGTGGTGACAGCTAGCCTGGGGAAGTTCTCGAGTCACAGCCCAGGCTAGCCACCACCATGGTTGAGATCCTGCTGCCTGACCAGGAATGAAGCGGAGTTTCACATTAGAAAGTCTGCTTTACTTACAGCGTTCTAGAGTGGCAAGGGGGCTGGGTGCCATGACCACCTGTTAAGAAGGGGATGGACTGTTGAGCACAGCATATGGGAGGGGTGGGGGGGGCGGATGGATGCACAGCTGCCTGGCTCCCCACCTTCCCTGGTGGCCCCCATCACATTAGTTCGGGTGCCTGGCTGGATCCCAGCTGCAGCAGCGGCCCGACACTTGAGCCTCGTCATGTTAGCTTTTACCCAGAGAGGGGAACATAGGGAGAGACAGGGATACATTCATGAAGTTGAAAAATTGCGGATGAACATTCTTGGGTTAGGTACAGGGAAGAGGGGGACTCAGAGTGAAGGATAGAAGAGGATAGAGGTGTGCACCAAGGACTCATGTCGTTTTTCATTTTCGTTTTCATTTTTGAAATCTGTCATTTTCATTTTTGTTATCGTTATTGTTATCGAAAATTTTGTTTTCTATTTCATTTCCATTTTCAGCAGTGCACTGAACCAGAAACGAAACAAAAAATAGAAACAGAAGATTGGCTCTGTGGTGGTGTGTGTGGGGTGGAGTGACTGTGTGTGTGGCTGTGTGTAGTTTGTGGTGGTGTGTGGCTGTGAGTGTTTGTTGTTTGCCTGACTGTGTTGGTGAGTTAGTGTGCCACTGTCCACAGTGCCCAGAGCGTGCCTACTGCCTGAGTGCCTGTCTGATGAGGAGGAATGTCAAGGTGGAAGCCATGGAGGAGAAGGCAGAACCATCTTCTGTATCCCAGGAGGTGGTGGAGTTGGGCTCCTCCTCAGACCAAGAGGAGGAGGAGCAGGGCAGAGGGGGTGCCAGGTTTGTAAAATTTGTTTTTCTTTATTTAGTTTTTCATAGAACTTAGAGGAGTCGTAGGTATGGAGGGACAAGTAGAGTGTTCTTTAGAGCGAGCTGCCCTATAGGTGGGCAGGCAGTCAGGCATGAGCAGCAACAGCACTGATAGTAGCAATTCAAGACATGCAAAGGGCTCAACTTGCAGACAGCACCCCAGGAGGGGCAGAACTTGTGTGTGTTTGTGGGTGTGCCAGAGAGATTGTGGCTCCGGCAGCAGCAGCAGGGGGCATCGCCAGGTGGTGACAGAAGTGTCAGCAGACTTGCCAATTGACCCACACCCTCTACCAGGGCCACCTGCTTCAGACTTCTCAGAACTACTTCCCTTTTTCATTCTGATATAGAAGTGCACACAATATGTGCTATATAATTTTATGTATATGATATATACAGAATCTAACCTAAACCCAACCTATGGCTGTTTTTACACAGATGCCCGGCCCCCTTGGTGTTCGGGTGGGTGGGGCATCAGTGTAAACGACTGGTGGTGGGTGGAGGAATGAGTGTCCGCTCAGTGTTCATCCATGTGAACACCGAGCCGGATGGGTGGGGGTGCGTGCATGTGTACGTGCTCCCGTGCAACACCCCCTTCCACCCATCACCCACCCACCTCCACCCACGGAGCCCTCCAGAAAACTGGAGGAGGCTCGATGGGTGGAGGTGTGTGTGTGTCCATGTAAAGGGACACACACACAACTCCACCCACCGTGCCAAAACTCCACCCAGTCGCTCTTGGCTGCCTGAGGCGGGATAGAGGGGGATATAAATCTCGTAAAAAGATTTTTAAAAATAAAACACCAATCCCCCCACCCACCCCAGTCTGTGTAAAAATGGCCATAGTATACAACATATTCCTATTCTATAATCCTAATATATATAATTTTAAATGTCTAGTACCTAAATATCTATATAATATCTAATCTATAAATACAACTAATATCTACCTAATATCTATATCTATATAATATGGACAGGGGGAGACAGACAGGAAGGGGAAAGGAAAACTATATTTTTATCTAATCTATCTATATCTTATCTATTCTAATATATATAATAAAACAGCCTAGTACCTAAATATATATATAATATCTAATATATATATACACAACTAATATCCACCTAATATCTATATCTACATCTGTATATACCGGGGGAGACAGACTGGGGAAGGGAAAAGGTAAAATGTAAGGATATAAGGAAAGGTAAGGTAGGATATGACTGTATACAGATTAAGGGCTGGGGAAGGTTTTTAGTGTAATTGCCAGAGTGCTGTAAATGCAACCTGACAGAGCAAGAGCTAACACAGAACAAAAGCCAAACAGCCTGGCCCTGAAATATAAAGGGTTGCAATGCCCTCCCCAGAGCCCCATGATTGGTTCTGGGATGCAGGAGGCATTGAGCAATCACAGTGTGCCATGCAACTGCCTAGGACCTACTTGCGCTGTTCATTGGCCAGTGATACATCCATCAGGTCCTTGCTGACTGCTCACCCCTTCCATCAGAGGCCCAGTTCAAGAGTTCAACACTGTTTCTGGCTCCGAGATGTCTGTTCCCTCCTCCCCTCTCCATATTTTCCTTCCAAAAAAAACTGCCACTAATAATGAAGTGAATAATGAAATGAAAATTTGTTATTGATTTTGTTATTATTGATAACAAAAATGAAAACAAAGATTTTCATTTTCATTATCAATATAACGAAAACGAAGTGTATACCCCTAGAAAAGGCATCAGTGACAAGTCTATGGGGATGAGGAACTATGGAAAGTATGATGGAAGAGTTCGGTAGTGACAAAGAGATGCAGAAAAAGTAGTTCGGTAGTGATAAAGCCTTACTGGCAATACTGTTTGGTTATTTAAATATTAGGGTCACATTGAAACTCTGGTGTTTTGTTTTTTTCGTCATTTGTACATGAAGAACATTTTCTCTTTTTTGGCTGAACTGAAAAAAATTACTTTGGTTGATTGCTGCAATGTATTAAGGGAGATAGATTCCAATCCATTCTCCATGTGAGCCTTGCTAGCTACCAGTCAAACCAACTCCCCAGCAGAGCATCTTTCAGTTACTGAAAAAAAAATTCAACAGAATTTTTTGCTGTCAAAAATGACTGCTCCACATAGAAAATTTTATTGTAAATGAACCTGTATTTTCTATAGTAAAATTATTCCATCAAAAAGTTCCTAGCAGGTCCTACTAAATTGTCCCCAGGCTTTAATTGGGAATACAAGAAACAAGGGAAAGGCAAAAGCAGTGATATTTTTTAGCTTGTTCCCTCAAGCTAAACAACATATAAGAATATCACAAACTTAAGACTACTCACATGATTAAAGTTAAGCATATGCATAGGGATCTGTGTGACTGGAGCTTTGCCTGTTCATGGATATATGCCTACTACAACTACAGACAGACATGCTATTAGAAAAGAGAAAATTGCTATTAGAAAAGAGAAAATATAAAAATGTAAGAAATAAATTAGGAAAGGGAAGACTGTTTAAGCTGTTACCTAGTTTGCCTGTTTTACCGTTATTTATTTTGTTTATACATATAATTTAATAAAACACTATAAAAACAGTTCTGTTATCGCCCATAACAAAGGAATATAGTCATGATCATACAACTGCATTGTCAGGATTGTTAAAGAATGATGAGGTTCAAAAAGGCATTTACCAACGTAACAGTGAGATGAACCTCAAAATTCTATAAAATTAGTTTTTAGAACGCTTTCCTTACCTGCACTGTCTTTAGTGCCATTCACGGTGCAATTATTGAATGGTGACTCGTGTACGTGCAGTGTGAGTGACCCATGTTCAGACACTGTACTAGTGATGGCACATTAGCAATTCATGTAATTATGGAAACATTAATGATAATGCCATCATACTGAGACCATTAATATTATTTATTGCTTAATCCTGAGACCATTAATGTTCTTTATTGCTTAATCCAGTCTTTGTTCATTCTTTGCAGTGTTGCTTTGTGATATCTCAGACACTAAGATTTGATTATTAAATAAAAGTCAAAGAGACTAAAGACAAAAGCTGTTTTTAATAATATGTCATTATTTTCTTTTCTAATGCCAGTGAATTTGCAGGGGGGTTTCTAGGCAAAAATAAAAGTACAAGATCCCTTGCAAAAAAATCTAAACCAAAGATAAAGCAACATTTGGACAGACATGGAGAAATATGATCACATGATAAGAAGATATAGAGGTGTGTCCTGGTTACTAATGATTACTTGGACCTTGTTCACATAACACAGATCTGGGTTATAACCCCCAACATAATTTTAAACCCCTCTCCCTGAAGTTGATACAAATAATGAGTGAAAACATACATGACAAGAGCAGTCTGCCATCATGCCATGATCTGAACATGAGTGCTGCTAACACCCTGGTCAGGATCGGGTCCAGCCACATAACAAACAACATGACCGCAGCCGGGCTCCGGAGGGGATGGTGTGTCGCATAACACGCCCAGCGGCCCGCCTCTGCCCGCCCTTCCATGATGGGTGGCCATGGCAGCCAATGACAACTGCCATGGCCACCAGTCATGAGGGCTGCTCTGGACTGGCTAGAGAACAGAGGGCTACCACACGATAGGCCACTGTAGCTCGGTCGGTCAGGCCTTTCCCTGGACATGGCAGCAGCTAGCTCAGTCTGTGACTTTGGAGGTCTCTGGTTCACACAAATGCCAGTTCACTCCGGAAGTCTCATGGTTCACACAAACACCCCTTGAGGTTTGTACCCCATTTTTGTTAAGTGTACCCTTAGGGGTAACTAACTACTCCCACTTCACTTTAACATTGGGTGTTTAAGCTATTGTGGCCTGCTTTGGCCTACGGGCCACCGTCACATTTGTTAAGAGGCATCCAGATATTTGCCCTGGTGTTTCCTTGGACATATTCTAAGAACTAGGGAATCTTCTGCCGCTTTCTGACATGGCCACGCACCTTTGGATGGTTGTGACATCATAATGCTCCATGGAGCTATGGCCACTTCAGAAAGGAGCAGGAGAGCCTCTGCCCCCTGCTATCTAATTGATGTTGCCCTGCCCTGCCCTGCCATTCTAGAGTCACAGCCCAGGCTAGCTACCACCATGCCCGGGGAAACACAGGGGCAAATATCTGGATATCCCTTAACAAATGTGACGGTGGCCCGAGGGCCAAACCAGGCCACAGCGGGCCACTGTCACATTTGTTAACACCCAGTGTTTAAGTGAAGTGGGAGTAGTTAGTTGCCCTTAAGGGTGTATACACTTAATAAAAATGGGGTACAAACCTCAAGGGTTGTTTGTGTGAACCATGCATAAGTGCTACGTAGCCCTCATTCAGGTTTTGCCGCATCATCTTTGGGTGGAGCGCCTATCCAAGAGGCACCACTAAAATTAGTTTTCAGGCATGGCAGGGCAACATCAATTAGCTGGCAGGGTGCAGAGGCTCTCCTGACCCTTTCTGATGTGGCCCTGGCTCCATGGAGCATTATGATATCACAACCATTGAAAGGTGCATGGCCATGTCAGAAAGCAGCTGAACATTCCCTGTACTCCACCCTCTTTCATCCTGGCACCACCTCTTTTCGGGTCAACACTTCTGGAAAAGATGGCAAACCTAGCAGGTCACCCTACACCTTCATACTTGTCTGTTCTCACAAACAAGTATTGCTGGTTAGATTTCTCTGGAGGTAAGTGCACTGTGTTTGTGTGTATACTTGTGAAGTAATAATCATCCCCAGGGTAAACATTTTTTAGTGTAGCCTAACGCATGCCCTTGTCATTACTTCTTTAAATAGCAGCAGCTATTTAGAAAGAAAAAGAGAGAGGAGGGAGAGGGAAACAAACATACCTTACTTGCCTGAAGGTGAGACAGTCTTTCCTTCCTGACTCCAGCTAGTCTAACCTAGCTGGTAAACAAAAAGTACTTGAAGCATCTCCTCATATATGCTAGGAGTGCCTCCTGCCTCAACAATTGGGCATTTCCAAGAGTTGGGGCTGAAGGCACTTATAGTATTTATGAGGAAAAGGCTTGTAACCTAGTCAGCTCAGACAGATCCAGGAGGAAGACAATTATACCAGAAGGGAAGTGAAGGCCTGTACTTTGGGCCTTGTGCTCTCACAGGCTTGATTTCACTGACTGAAACTTGCAGGACCCCTAGTGACTGGTGTTAGACTGGGGACAATGTTTCTTCTTGCATCTCAAGAAGGACAGCTACATGGAAGAAGAAACCAGCTACTTAAAGAACAGTGCAGTTTATTGTTCATTCTGCTAAGACTCTGTGGTAACTTTAATGCCAAAGTAGCATGTATGTACTAATATGTATGTACTAATTTGTATGTCCCAAGTGGTGGCAACGGCCAATTTGTCGCGCCCCCTTAGCCCACTCCCAAATTGAGGCATGGAAGGGGCTGACAGGGGGAGCAAGATCACGCCCCCCCCTCACTGTTACATGCTTTGCCCCACAGGGGTTGAGGGCGCGGATGTGCCACCCACGGGGAGGCTGGAAAGGATGCCAAGTGGGAGCCGACTTGTACAAACTCAGCCAGCGCTGCTAGGCAACCTGACTGGGTTGGCGTGAAAAGCGCAAATCTTCATTGGTGCACCGCCCTGATTGGGGGCGGTGCTGTGTGAATAAACCACTCGTCTCAGCAGTCGTGAGGCAGCGTCAGAAGGAGCAGCACCCACCCATTCAATTCTGTGGTTAATTTGGTCGCTTAGATGGACCAGGCAGGAATTTTGGCGTGCTACATAATTGGACAAGAACATGGCACAAACTTTTGCCTTTCTCGCAGTATTGGGGCTATTCGGTTTGTTTGGAATAATTCACTTAGTTGTTAGGTTTGCCTGCTTATGACACTTGTCGCACTCTGCAGGGGTCCAGCGCCTGAGTAGGTTAGGTTAGGAATTAATAGGGGCATCTCCATATGAGATGGGGGGTGATGCTCAACGCAATAGCAGGGTATGGCAAGCGGTGGAGTCAACCCCCTGGAAGAAGTTACCGCGAGAGCAGTACTGTCCCCAGCTCAAGGGCGCCATCCTCCTTCCCCGGCTCAGAATGAGCCTTGTCCCCTTCCCCATAGCTTGTTAAAAGGGACGGGGAGACATTGATACCGTTGTTTAGGGTTGGCACAGGATGGTATATCTGGTCAGCCTCTGAGTTATAGTTTTTTGGTGTTAAGAGACACTGGACCCAGTTCACATAAGTGATTGCCCCCAGCATTCTAATCTGAATTTGATTGTTAATCTGATTAAAGAGTACAGCCATTTTAACCCCGTTACTTTGGTGTTGTGTCTCATTTGGGGGGTGCGTCGACAACTGTAACTGTCCATACTGTCTCCTGGGTATTTCTCTTCCTATGTGCATCCTTTGGAGTGCTGAAGATATCTGTTTGTTAAATTGTTATGTAAATTTGTACAATACTTGCTATGTTCTCCTAGTTATTAGAATGCATTCAGATTCCTGAGGATGCCCTCAGGATTCCTAAATCTTAGTATTTCCTCCTTTTGTTTTCTTTATATACATAAAGTATATGTATGAACAGCCTGATTAATCTCATCTCTTTTTGCCATGAACCTGAGTCATCTACTGCCCACTGTGACACTTTTATTAACTGCTTTGTAGAAAAAAATCACTTGTATTCACCACAACTTGGGTGATGCTACAGAGTTAGAGTTTGTGGCTGTGGAAACTCAGCCTTGTCTCATTTGAATGGATCAGTTTTAATTAGTGTTGCCCACTGATGAGGAGGATGTGCTTGCAGCAATAGGAACAACTAGTTGTGTATTAGATCCTTGCCCGTTGTGGCTGGTGAAAGCCAGCCGGAAGACGTTTTTCTGGCTGGGGTTGTCAACACCTCTGTTTGGGAGGCCAGGTTGTTTGACACCCTTAAAATTGCAGTTGTACTACACCTGATTAGGAAACCATCTTTGGATGCTGACTCCCAGCCAGCTATCATCCTGTCTCTAACCTTCACTTTTTAGGGAAGGTTATTGAGCGGTTGGTTGCCCAGCAGCTTCAGGCTCATTTTGATGCTTTTTGATTCCTGGACACCTTTCAGTCAGGTTTTCTTCCAGGGTATGCATGGTGACTGCGCTTGTGGCCTTGGTCAATGATCTATACCTGGAAATTGACAGAGGGAATTGTGCCCTGTTGATCATGTTAGATCTTTCAGTGGCTTTTGATACGGTTGAACACAAGGTGGTGTTGACACATTTTCAGGACCTGGTATGAGTGTAGAGGACAGCTCTCAAGTCATTCTAATTGTTCCTGTTGGAGAAATTCCAGTGCAGCAGGTGGAGATGGGAGATTGCGCATCATCTCCTCGAGGTCTCCCTTGTGGTGTCCCACAAGGTTCCATTCGGTCCCCCCTCTTGTTCAATGTGTATCTGAAGCCACTGGGTGATATCATCTAGAGGTTTAGAGTGTGGCGCCATTAATATGCTGATGACACCTAGCTCTCCCTCTCTTTCTCATCTGTCCTGCAGTTTCGGTGCTTTCCAGATGACTGGCTGCTGATGGGAAGGGTGACCTGATTGAAGCTGAATCCAGACAAGGCTGAAGTGATGAGAGTTGGCTGACTTTGTGATGTGGAGGGGATTGGGACCCCTGTTATTGAGGGGGTCCAGTCCCTTCTAGTTACTCAGGTTCACAGCCTTGGTGTGCTTCTGGACTCTCTGCTGCACCTGGATTGTCACATTGCTGTGGTGGCCAGGAGCATTTTTCATCAACTCCATCTGGTAAGAAGGCTCTGACCTTTCCTTTGTGACTCATATCTGGCCTCCATCATCCATGCCTTCATTACCTCAAGGTTAGACTACTGCAATGCGCTCTTTGTGAGGTTGCCCTTGATGACTTTGAAAGCTGCAGCTGGTCCAGAACACGGTTGCCTGGCTCCTTTTTGGTGGTGGCTTGCCATGAGCACATTACACCTGTGCTCTATAGTCTGCGCACTGCCTTCCTATAGCTTTCTGGGAACAATTCAAGGTGCAGGTTTTCACCTTTAAAACCCTAAATGGCTTGGCCCCATATATCTGAAAGACCACCTCCCCTTCCATGCTCCACTGTGACCCCTGTGGTTGGCCGGGAGCGCCCTCTTGCAGGTACCATCGGACAACCTTGTCTGTACAACAAGGGCCCACAGACAGGTTTTCTCGGTTGCTGCCCCAGTATTTTGGAACTCCATTCCCCTGGAGGACCACCAGAGCCCTACTTTAAGCATATTCCAGAGATGGTGTAAAACCTTTTTCTTTTTGGCAAAGCATTTGGCAGATGGGGATAGAGGGTGGGTGGGTGGGTTTGGGGGGCGAGGGTAGGGATTTGTAGGGGATTTTATTCTATTGTTTTTTATTTTAAATATTTTTCTTTTTCTGTTTTTAATTTTATATGAATGAATGAATGAATGAATGAATGAAATAAAGAATTTTTTTGAAACCTGATCAACTTCAATATACTCTTCTTTTTTATTTTTACTTTATTCCTGAATGGAGCAACCCAGGATGTGAATTCATTGTATTTGTCCTTATCCACATGGGAGTTTTGCTGGACCCATTCACTGTGGCTATAGAGAAAATATGGAAGTGCTGTGAGTACTTGTGTAATCAAAATGTTGTGGGTTTGTTTCTTCCTATGCAATACCCTCATGCCTGCAATCAGTGAATGCAGTTAAGCCAACAGACTCCTCATTTAAGAGACTGAAGAGGGCATTCTATGAAGGGGGTCATTATCTGAAATTCTTCTCTGTCTTCCAGGGCTAGCCTTACCGCAGGGCGGCTCAGGGCGGCTGCTCAGGGCTGCAACGTCCGGTGGTGGCAGGCAGTGCAGTGGCAGATTTAATCTGCCGCTGCTGCGCCCGCTGGCACCAGAGCCCGCCGCAGGGAGCCAGCAAGCAGACCCAGAGCCGGGCCCAGGATGGCAAGGGGCGACGCCACAATGACGGAAGGGGAGCTAAGTTCCTCCAAAATGGCTGGGCTTGGGGATGGGCAGAGGGGAGTGCTCCTCTGCCCATCCCTGAGCCCAGGCAGTGCCCCTCAACTGAGCTGGGGATTACCCCTAGGCCCGCCGATGGGAGACTGAGACCCTGTATTTCTCCCCCACCCTGGGCCCCGCAGCTCCTAAGGCCAGCCCTGCTGTCTTCTGTTGGCCAAAGACTGGACGATTTATTCATTTATTTACCTTTCTATGCCACCCTTTCCCAGAGGCTCAGGGCAACTCACAATTCATAAAAACACTAAAACAAAAAAAAATACAATAATCCCCTAAGAACCCCCCAAGCCTCCCACAACCCCCCAATACCCCCATTCCCCATACCCAACCCCCCCATAATCCAAATCCTCAAACCAACCCAATCTCCTATTCCTGCCCACCATATGTGCTGACATTAAGTGCTCATCTGCTTTCTCATGTTTTTAAGGCAGTGACAGGTTGTTGATTCAAGATCAGAAGAAGGCAATGTCATTGGGGTTTCATGGGGTTTTTTTTTTGTCATGAGTGATTAACAAGGCAAGTTAACGGGGCTGACATTTTAACCTTTCTTTGTATTTTTTAAAGGTAGTTTCAACAAAAATAAATAGCTCATCCCACAGGCCTTAGTTACTTCAAATAAATCCTCAGGAATCTGAATATATTCTAATAACTAGGATAACATAGCAAGTGTTATGCAAATTTACATAACAATTTGACAAACAGGTCAGCACTCCAAAGGATGCACATAGGAAGATAAATATCCAGGCAACAGTATGGACAGTTACAGCTAGTACATACATGCTACTTTGGCGTGAAAGTTAGCACGGAGTTTTAAGAGAATGAACAATGAACTGCATTGTTCTTTAAGTATCTGGTTTCTTCTTCCATGTAGCTGTCCTTCTTACCTGAGATGCAAAAAGAAACATTGCCCTCAGTCTAAGACTACTTTGCACGAGCTTGCCTGCGTGAGAGCTGCACTTCTTCATTTCCCATGAGATGGGAGCTGCGCTAGATTTGAATAGCACAAGCTCCCGCTGCGCCAAGACAGCTTGTGGGAAAGCGGCCTGACACCAGTCACTAGGGGTCCTGTAAGTTTCATTCAGTAAAATCAAGCCTGTGAGAGCAGAGCACAAGGCCCAAAGTACAGGCCTTCACTTCCCTTCTGGTTTAATTGTCTTCCTCCTGGATCTGTCTGAGCTGACTAAGAAGTTACAAGCCTTTCCCTCATAAACACTAGAAGTGCCTTCAGCCCCAACTCTTGGAAATGCCCAATTGTTGGGGCTGAAGGCACTCCTAGTATGTAAGCAGAGATGCTCTAAGAACTTTTTGATTACCCATACCCAGGGAGGAAAGACTGTCCCACCTGCTTGAGGCAAGTAAGTTATGTTTGTTTCTCCCTCTCTTGCCTCTCTTTTTTCTGTTTTAATTTATGTTATCCTCTGTACCAACTTCCTAGAAATCATTCTAACCACTTTGTCTCCCTGCCTGTAACTGACCCTGCCAGCTGAATATTCACTCTTACCTTGTTTTACTGTGATCTCAGTTCCTTTGATATACATATTCCCTTCACCTGATAAGCTATTTCCTACTATGCCCACTACCCATTTATTTGCCTTCTTTGTGTGTTTTCCACTACCTATTGTTTTTTGGTGCCCTACACCAACATATAATTTTACAGATGTCTTTTAAATATCTTGCACATCTCCCTCTCTCTCTTTACCCCTTCCCCCCTGCTACCCTCCTCTATCCACTCTCGCTTATTCCATGCCCTCAGCTTTCGTCCGGGCTACGGCACTGAGACTGCACTTGTGGCTTTGGTCGATGACCTCCACTGTGAATTGGACAGGATCATTCGACCCTGCTAATTCTGTTAGATCTGTCGGTTGCTTTTGATACCAGTGACCATGAGATGTTGGTGACTCACCTGCGGGACTGAGCTGGGGTGGGCGGGATCATTCTTGAGTGGTTCTGTCTTTCCTGGCTGTAAGAACTCAGCGTGTGGTGCTTGGGGAATTGTTCGTCGTCACCCCGAGACCTCACGTGTGGTGTCCCGCAAGGTTCCATCATGTCCCCTCTCCTGTTCAACATGTATATGCAGCTGCTCAGGGAGGTCGTGAGATGGTATGGGAAGCAGTGTCATCAATATGCTGATGACACCCAACTGTACCTTTCTTTTTCGTCTGACCCAGACCCGGCAGTCTCAGTGTTTACCCAGTGTCTGGCGGCTGTGGGAGACTGAATGAGGGTGCGCCGACTGCAGCAGAATCCCAACAAGATGGAGGTGATATTGGTGGGTAAGGCAGTGGATGTGACAGCCCCCATCATTGATGGGGATTGCCCTCCGCTGGTTTCCCAGGTTCGCAGTCTGCGTGTGCTCCTTGACCCACAGCTCTGCATGGATCTCTGGGTGGGGTTGGTGGCGAGGAGTGCATTTCGCCATTTGCATCTGGTGCTTTGGCCTTATGTTTCAGATAGCAACTCTGACACCATCATCCATGCTTTCATTATCTTGAGACTGGACTATTGTAACACGCTCTACGTGGGGCCACCCATGATGATGGTCTGGAGACTGCAGCTAGTGCAGAATGTGGCTTCCCGTCTCTTACGGGGTCAGGTGACCATGAGCACATTACACCCGTGATCCGGAGTCTGCATTGGCTGCCTATAGTCTTCCAGGCCTGATTCAAGATGTTGGTGTTAACCTATAAAGCCCTTGGCCCAACTTATCTACAGGATCACCTCACTCTCTGTGCTTAGAGCGACCCTTGCAGTCGGCTGGGAGCGCCCTCCTTGAGGTCCTCCGTGTGGTCCAGGGGGCCACTACGGAGAGGGCGTTCTCAGTGGCCACACCTCGGCTGTGGAATTGCTTCCCGGCGGAGGCCCAGATTGCCCCAGACCTCCCTTCCTTCCAGCATATGACTAAGACCTGACTGTTCCACCAGGCATTTGGTGGGGGAGATGGGGTTTGGGGGGGGGAGTTGTGGGTTGTGGGGGAGAGATCTATTTATTTATTTATTTTTACATTGCCTTCTCTTTTATTTTGATGTTTTAAGTTTGTTGTTTTATTGTCTGTGTGCGTGTAAGCCACCCCGAGCTGCCTGGAGCAGGAGGGGAGGGGTAACAAAATTTGTTAAAATAAAATAAAATTAAAATATATACCTGTCCTACAGTTGCTCATTTTATATATTTCTACTGGCTTTGCTACATGCCTGAGGAAGGGCCCCGTGTGACCTGAAAGCTTGTTTATTTCCACCAACAACAGTTGGTCCAATCAAAAATATCATTCAAACCACTTTATCTCTCTGTCACTTGGGACCAACATGGCAACCACACTCTCTTTTTTTCTCTCTCACAATTAGCTGCTGCTGTTTAAAGAAATAATGACAAGGGCATGAGTTAGGCTACACTAAGGGATGTTTACCCTGAGGATTATTATTCCTTCACAAGTATATTCACACAGACGCTTGCACTTACCTCCAGAGAAATCTGGCCACCAATACTTGTTTGTGAGAACAGGCAACTATGAAGGTGTTAGGTGACTTGCTAAGTTTACCCTCAATTAAACAATGAAGGATTAAAGTTGAAAATTTAGTGTTTTTATTAATTGTGAGACACTCTGAGCCTCCCTGAGTTTTGTGGAGAGATGTGACTATGGACGGAGTGTTTTGTGTAGTGCACAAGACCAGGGAATAAGAGACTAAAGGGGGAGAGTCTGCCAGTTACACCAAATGTACAATTAAGTAAGAGGGATAGATTCTTTTATATTCTCCTTTCTCTTTGGTAATGACTGGAGTGTGCAGTAAACCATTTGCCAACGTACAGAAGTCTGAGAGAAAAATTCTTCCCCAATTCATTTCTTTCCTTTGACACTTGAGACCAAGAAGGATGCAGTCAATTCTAGATCACCAATAGATACATCTACTTATATTACATTAAATTAATCAATAATCTCTTGTAAATTTGTCTTCTTAGCATTGCTTGTGCCTTTTTTTTAATTTTACTAATGTTCACTTTTTCCGACTTGGAAAATGGTGCCATTCTGGTTTTAAAGGCCTTGTTTTTAGTGTTCTGCTTTCTTTCCTGGTATTTGATTCTATTTCAGTAAGTTACTATAAAAGTAATGATGGGCATTACATTTGTTTCAGCAGAGGTCATTCATTCCCCCTTTTTTTTGTATCATTAGCTACCAGTGTCTCTGTGGAGTTTCAGAAGCTTGGGTGACTTGTCTCCTGGCTCCATGAAGAGCTCCAAATAATTCTGAGAAAAGTCTCCAAGTTATTTCTATGAAATAACAACTGTCAGCCATTAAACCACAGCCTTGTACTTCAATAGCATAAACATCCAGGAGAAATGTGTGTGTAAAAACACCCACTGTGACTAATAGACATTGTATCTCTTTGCTTACCAGGATGCAGCTTTCATAAGTTGGTGGGAGTCTTGTCTTTCAGTTCCGTGGGTGTGAGATCGGCCTCTATGATCCCAGCTCTTTATCAGACAGTTACATATAACAAGCACTTAAGCCTTTTCCTCTTTATTTTTATTATTATCACTCTTAAGAGTTGCATTTATTTACCCAGGAGATACCAAGGGTTTTTCACCGCCAAACTGCTAGTGTTCTCAGAATACGAGATTAATGTAAAACTGCTCCAGCTTCATCACAAGGACTGCAAGTGATTTTTTGTTTGCTTTGTGTAAGATACTCAGAGACTTGTTTCATATTGTATCTCACATGATAAAGCTGAAACTGAGGAAACAATCTTGTTCTGCCCTGATACTAAGGCATAGATCTGCATCCCTACTAGCAGCATGCTAGTATCATTTGGTTGTCTATCAAGTTTAGTTATTAATATTCAACTTTTCACCAGTCCTATTTTTCCTTCATCTACATTCACGTCTTGAGAGTGGCCTCCTCCTCTCCAGTGGCTTCATTTGTTTATGCTGATGACTCACAAGTCTGCCTCTGTACTTTCAGCCTACTCCTTTTTGTCCAGGCCTTCATTTAAATAGTGTCTAACAAGAGATAATGCTTCATCACATTTAGAAATACGATGATCTGATTAAAACAACATGCAATGGATGTTAATAGGTTTTATGCTATATCATTTCAAAAAGTTAGAGAAATGGTTCCTGGTCTTTGCTTAACCTATATTATGATTTGACTGTGTACGATATGCTATTATTGCAAATCATTATTTTTATTCTAGCTGTTTCTATGGTGGCAGAATGGGTTCATGATAGTAATAAAGGACAATGTGGAAAATGATATTTTTTCACTGTTGCAGCCCTTTGTCATTGAGAGTGTAAGCGTGTTTTTAAACGAGATGCGTCCCTGCATGGCTCCTCACCATCCATGCGTCCAACTACTTGTGTGACATTGGGTGTTTTTACACACACATTTCTCCTGCATGTTTGCTGTTACATCCTGAACTTCCTGTGTGTCTAAATCACTCACCCAGATCTTAAACATCCGGCTCTTTGAACATCTGCGTAGAACTTCTCCCAGAACTTTTGTGTGTAAAACGTTCTCCTGGTAAACTGCTTTGCTCCAGGCAGCTGTGGTCACTTGGTTTCCATGGCAGCCCCTCACAACTACAGCTGCAGCTACTTTAGGCTGCCTCAGGGCAGTGTTTGCGTGAAGAATGCATCCAGGAACTGCCTCAGGGCAGTGTGTGTGTGAAAAATGCATCTGGAACTTACTTGTGGACTTGTAAACCCAGGAGATTGAAAAATCTGGAACTTTAAGGTGTGTGTAAAAATGTCCAGTGGTGCAGTAGCCACTCATGGCTGCACATGGAGCATGCCTGAAAAATCCAGAGTGCCCTCTGCAGGCCAGGGTGGCCACCTCCATGGATGGTGTAACCACGCTGGGGGTCACTTGTTTGAAGCCCTCCCCACATATGTTAAGTGTGTGTTTGCCTCACAGCCGCGCCACTCAGTGGCCATGGACCCCCACCCTCCCCACGATGCTCATTTAAAAACACCCAAAATAAAGATTTTGCTATTACTGATCTTTAAGGGGTGTTCACCCAAACATTATTAATGATCATTTCAATCTCAACATTGTTCACGGGGGATAATTGCTCAGACGGTATCTTGTTGTCATTCCTTTATCTAACCCAACTTTATATCAAATGAAAGTTGGTGCGGATAGGTTTTTTAAAAATATTTGATTTATTTGCATTGGTGTAAAGTGAACAATGGGTATACAATCAGACTAACTACAAAGAAAATGAACAGCTGACATAAATGAATAGAACAATACTTTAAAAATAGTTAACCTGGCATTATACTCAAATCTTCAATGTCATAGGGGTAAGTATTATTCAACACGCTTGGAATGAAAAAACTACAGAATACGTAACCATGTGTCTTTAAAACCATAACTGGATACATTTTGTGTCATTTATCTGGATGAATAAAACTTTAAAACAATTACACTAGGGAACAGCAACAAAGAACAGACATTGTTCTTCACACATAAATACCTTATGTCAGTGGTTCTCAGACTGTGCTTCACAGATACTGGTACATTGCCATGGTAAGTGGCCTGCAGCTGGGCTGTAAAACTAGTAACTCACCATGCAGAATGTGTTTTGCAAAAGTGAAGTTCTGTTTACTGTTTCAGAAAGCAGAATCACAAAACATGTATCTGAAACCATGGGCAACGAACCAGATGACTGCCTATATAAGGCAAAATTATCATCATCATTTTTCATAAAATGGCTACCACTGGCCTCAGAAACCCCAGCCAGGTTGTCTGAGCATGGAGCCCACCATCTCTGAGGAGCACAGTGGGGATGAACATGAAATGTGGCATTTTCAGAAGATGCAGTGGGGTCCTCTTCTAAGGATAGTACTGTCTCTTCAGAACCACTTGTGGCTCTTGCAAAGCAGGCTTAAACCCTCCCCACTTCCAGTGTTATAGCTGTCTCCAGACAAGGGTTAATCCCGGAAGCCAGCACATACCCATTATGGCCATTTTCTGTGACTCCTTGTTTTCCCTGTAGATGACGGTGGTGTCAGGGCAGTTCGGGCCCAATTTTTAAAATTTATTTATTTATTTTATTTTTCACCACCGCAGCTTGGGGCCCCTCCCCCAGCCCACCCGGCCAACTCCGTCCACTCTGGAGATGTCAGAAGTGGAGGGTGGAGCCGGGGCACGCAGCCTGCAGCCCCCAGCCACTCTCTGTCTCAGCCAGGGAGTGAGGGAGAGGCAGAGTCCATGCCTCTCCCTCACTCCTGGCCCATAGCAACTTCCGGTGGCAAATTCAGTTATGCTGCTGCAGCGGCAGCACTGCTGACGGTGTGACCCGGGAGCTGGTGAGCAGGCCAGGTGCAGGGCCCAGGCCAGTGGTGACAAGTCGCTGTCAGTGTGGTGGTGGCAGCGGTGGATGAGGTAAGTGCTGTGCCCTTCTGAAAAATGGATGGGAGGAAGGGAGTTTCCCCTCCCCCTGTCCCCGAGACCAGGCCCAGGTAGCACCCCCAGACCAAGCCGGGGAGCACCCCCTGAGCCAGGGAGCGCCTCTAGCCTCGCTGCCCGCTAGCAGCTTTGCCGGCGGCAGGAGAAAAGGGCCCCACATTTTTCCCCTGCCCTGGGCCCCACAATTCCTAAGGCCGGCCCTGTGTGGTGCCAGTAGGGACCAAAACCACCTGCTGTGTGCAGCCATGCCAGATTGCTGTGAGCATGTGCCAGGCCACAGACATCTCTAGCAGAGTCATGGAGATCCATGAGAAATTTGGAAGCTTCATAGTGCTCTGGTGGTGAGCATTTGTGTATATATATATCTATATATCTATATATAGATATATATATACACACACAATAATTTATTGTTTTAACCATTGGGGGGGAAATTGGAGTTCACTTGGAACCCAATACACAGCCCTGGTATTTGCATTTTGAAGACAGAACCGGTGGGGGGGGGGGGAATTTGTGTTTATTTGTGTTTTGCCAAAACCCAAACGTGCAGACCTAGTTCCCAGGCCCATGTTTGAAAGGTGTTGTGTTGTAGCGGTTCCCTTTCAAGACAAAGATTGAGAGATCAGAAATGGTGTGGTTATTCTGGGGAAAGTTGCCCATGGGTCATTCAATGTCCTTGTCCCTTCCTAATTGTTTTCTGTGCAAGTTCATTCTTTTTCATAATGACTGTTAACTTTCACCTACATAGTTTAACAGTTCACCTGCTTAATAATGCATGGATTAATTAGAAGTATCATACAAAAGATCACCACCATCTCCTCTCACTTATCGTTTTCCTAAAGTTGAGCTCAACTTTTCAAAAGTTTGTAAAGTACTACATGCATACAGATGTTAGCAAAGAGGAAATTTAAAGGGGCATAAACACAGTAACAGTAAAATCAACACCTTATTAGACTTGGATCCAACATTCACAAATGCTGTTTCTGGAGACTTCAGCTAGCATGTCTAACTTTTAAGGAATGATCCTCAAAATATATAGTGTCCAGCTCAATCCCTAATTGCTATGTAAACACTAACTATATATAGTCTCCTTGATTTTGTTTTGAAGGTCTCCTGCGCTCCTGGTCTGGATCCACAATGCAACCTTTTTTTCTACTGTCTTTGGGTCCCTCCACACAAGCTGCGGAGGGCTCTATCGCCATCCACCCTGTGATGGGCAATCACTACTGCCGCACTTTGGGGGCAGTGCAGGTAGCAGGACAGATGATCGCTCCCCCCTACCACCCCACGAGGCTGAGCAGGCCAACTGAGGCAATGGCCACATGAGCGAGCGGCTGGTCCTGCCCCACTCTTTGCCCCCAGCCTGTCCACTATTCTGCCCCTAGCCATGACATAGCCAAATGGGAATAGAGCTACCACCTTCTACTCAGAACCCCGCAGCGGACCTCACCACATGGCAGGGCAGACTGGGACCAGGCACACCTTGGGCAGCCTTACCCCACTTTGGGTAAGGCTGCTACGCACTGTCTCTCCGGCCTTTTTCCGAGGATGCAGCACATACAAGCCAGCTGCCCACCACGCCGTGTGGTGGTGGAAATATTTGGCAGGTGCCAGGCACACAATGCACTGCATCGCATGGTAAGGCTCCCTGGAGTGGAGTAAGGCTGCCCAAGGAGCGGTAAATGCATTGGTACATAAATGTACCCTTGATGTACCTTTTTTGTTATGCGAATATTCACTGCAGTTCTTTTCTGGGTGAACCTCTTATTATCCGAGTGGCACTGAACCAAATCTTTGAAGCATTCCTCCTCCGTACTGTACCACCACGGAAACTGCCCATGGTTCTTGTCTCCCATAATCATTATATTGTACTCTGATCCTGGCTGTGAAATGCTCATGCCCGCATTGCTTTGAAAGACTGCTTTCATGGTGTGATGTTTTTTCTCTTTATCCTGCACTTTGTTCAACAGTATGTTGTGCAACAAATGTAGTTCTAGGGGATGTGATGATGACAATGACATCTTCTTGGCAATTGTATATGACTGATCATTTGTTCATTTCCTTCATGAAATTCTTCATGGAGAAGCATACCATCATGAAACTGCCTAGGGGGCTGACAATTTTCCTCTTCATCAATGGGGTGTACTCACTGCAAAATAAACTTTGGCTAAGTTTTTGATTAGAATAAAACATATTTCATGTTGAAGGTTCTCTATGCCATGTCATGTAAGGCAATGCACTTTTGGGATAATACTGTATGAGATGTTTAAAAATTAAAGCCTCCTTTTATTTTTAGATCTATTACTCATTTTGAATTCAGATAGAGCCTTCTTCAGGTATACTATTCCCTGTGTGGATCAGATACTGCAGAAATGAATGATAACATTTCAGCAATGTGTCAGATGTCAGGCTGATTCAAAAAAGTACCTTCAGTTATAGTTTGGCATATATTTATCCAGGAGATGCTGGCAGAGCTGCGAGGGGGGGAAAGGAACAGTTCTAAATAAATTTTCTATCATTTTAATAAAATATTTGTCTTTTAAAAATGTTTTAAAAGATCTATTTTTAATTAGATCTTAATGCTTATCTAAGATTTTTTTATCTTGAAGATTTTAAATCAATAAAGACTTTATTAAACATTTTAAAATAATTTTAAAGATCAACATTTTTGAGAGTTCACCTCATCTATACACAACCACTTGTGTTGCAATATACAAATTTGTTAGGTTAAATCAATCACTTGTCATTGATTGCAGCTTAAAGCAGAGATTTAAAATAAAATAATAATAATAATAATAATAATAAAAAATTAATAATGTTAACCTTTTAAAATTAAAAGACAAAAAAAAATACATGTTTTTAAAATGGTTTAAAACATCTTACCAGCAACTAAAGAACCCAGTTAATTACATTGTATAAAACTGCACTGTGGTACTGTAGTATTCTAGTACTTAATTTATAAACTGATTGATTAATCAGTTAAAAGCAGCAGAGTTAAATCAACTAAAAATTGTAGGCAGCTGAAATCCCAGATTTAAACAGGTGATGTGGCAATGTAACACAGAGCATGAGCATAATGGATTTCTCTTTACTTGAAAATGATTATTCTCTGCCCATAATAAATGCAATTTAAAGCTATATTGAAAGCCAACAGAACCACCAATTTCATTTCCCCTGAAATTCTCTACGTAAACAGTGACACCATGCCTCTCATGTTACATCTGCAAAGAGATTAGATACCATGGACATATTAAAGATTGTTAGAGAACTAGGAGATACATGCTACTTTCTATTTTTTTTAAAAAAAGATGTGTATTTGTAAACTGAGAGGATATTGTTAAACATTTATTGTCATAACACAGGTAAACTCTGATTTGCATCTCTCTTGAATGATTACAAGATTATTCAATGTGAAGGACTTGGGCTGTACAAAACAAATATTAACTGTGGCTCTATCCTGTAATAAAAATTTGCATCCGCTTCTTATGTTTCTGAGCTAGTCCATCTAGCAGTCTAAACTCTATGAACTGTCACTTTATGCTTGAAAACAAAAATAGTTCAGACTGCGTGAGCTGAGCACACTCTAAGCATACCCAGTCAGAAGAGGAAATCTCAAGTATAGGGTAGCTGTGACATCGTGGATAATAATGCATCTCTGTGGAAACCTGTAAAATGTTCATGCTCAGTGCATTTTATAAAGATAATAGCTATTATTTGAAAGAAAGGAGCTTTTCTATTGTCTTGATGCTAAATCTTTAAAACGTTAATTGATTCACTGAATTATTGTGGTGGCATGTCAATAAGATGGCGGGTTATTTTCCTAGCCAATTATTTCAACTGCGAAGCTATTTGTGTTGACATTTTTTCCAAAAAGGAGAAAATTCCGATGGGAGCCAGTCAGGTCAAATTTGAGAAGGTTGTCATGGCTGCAGGGAGAGAAGAGAATCTTTTCATTCTCTTCTGCTTTGACTTGAGTGTCTCTGAATGACAGGCATGATGGTGAAAAGGAAACTTCTTCCTTCAAAAATTCTTGTTAGTCATACTTAGGAATATAGTAAAACTTATATAGCACATCCCTAAATATAAGCAGTTCTCAATGGAACAGAGAGGTGCAAGATTTATATATGTATTTGTTTCATGTTTAAAACCCTGCCCCTCCTGCCTCAGGCAGCTCGGGGTCACTTACATACAAAAATATATAAAACAATATGCAAAAACACCAAATTTAAAATCCATTCTACCCCTCTGTCCCCCCATATCAACCCCCTCCCATCCTACCCATCCCTTCCACCAAACGCCTGGCGGAACAGCCAGGTCTTACACCGCCACTAAAAGGTGAGCAGATCTGGGTAGAGGCAGACCCCATCCAGAAGGGAGTTCCACAGCAACGGAGTGGCCACCAAGAACACCCTCCTCACAGTGGCCACCCGATGAAAATGTGAGACCTCCAGGAGGGCACCCCCAGATGACCACAGGGGATGCCCCAGGGTATGGGGGATGAGGCAATCCCTCAGGTAGGGAGGACTCAGACCATTTAGGGCTTTATAGGTCAGCACCAGCACCTTGAATTGGGCCCAGAAGACTATAGGCAGCCAGTGCAGGGCACAAAGAACTGGAGTAATGTGCTCATGACAACCCGTACCCGTAAGCAGATGGGCTGCTGCATTCTGCACTAGCTGCAGCCTCTAGACCATCACCATGGGCAGCCCTATTAGAGCGCATTGCATTAGTCCAGTCTCGAGGTAACAAATGCATGGATGACGGTAGCAAGCTCCTGATCCGAAATATATGGCCAGCACTGTCTTACCAGATATAATTGGCAAAAGGCGCTCCTAGCCACAGCTGCCATCTGAACATCCAGGCACAGCTGCGGATCCAGAAGCACCTCCCAGACTCCGAACCTGAGACATCAGGGCAGGACGGACCCTGTCTCTTATACACAAGCCACAGCTGCCATCTGAACATCCAGGCACAGCTGCGGATCCAGAAGCACCTCAAGGCTCCGAACCTGAGAGGCCAAGAGAGGGTGAATCCCATGAACGATGGGCATCCCATCCTTGCCCAGATCACTGACCCTGCCAACAAGCATCACCTCTGTCTTATTAGGATTCAGCTTCAGTCACAGATTAGACTGTGCTGGAATTCAGAATGTGAGGATTAGCCCAGAGTTGGCCTTTAGGCAGGGATAACAGAGGGCCTAGGCCCATGAACCCATGCTTTCATAGCCCTGGAATCTCCCACTGGTGGTTATGGTGCCCCAGAAGCACCGCCAGAGGCTTCCAGGGAAAACACTGGCTGGTTTTAAATGACTACACTATACCATTCCAAACTCGTTTTTATCTGACTTGTCAGAATGATGTCATTGGGCATTTTTACACACACCTTAAAGTGATGGTCTTTCAATCTTCTGGGTTTACAAGTCCACAAGTAAGTTCTGGATACATTCTTCACACAAACACTGCCCTGAGGCAGTTCCTGGATGCATTCTTCATACACACACTGCCCTGAGTCAGTCCCTGGATGCATTCTTCATACACACACTGCCCTGAGGCAGTTCCTGGATGCATTCTTCATACACACACTGCCCTGAGACAGCCTAAAGTAGCCACAGCTGTAGACGTGAGGGGCCATGGAAGCCAAGTGATCACAGCTGCCTGGAGCAAAGCAGTTTACCAGGAGAACTTTTTACACGCAAAGGTTCCGGGAGAAGTTCGATGCAGAAATTCAAAGAGCCAGATGTTTAAGATCTTGGTGAGTGATTTAGCCAGACAGAAAATTAAGGATGTAACAGCAAACATACAGGACAAGTGTGTATGTAAAAACACTCATTGTCATAATGAGTCCAGTTTCTGTGGCTAAACGACTACTGTTGTGATGTTCTTAGAGTAGTTTGTTCATTGAACCTACACTACTGTTGTCTAAGGAGTAGAACATTCTACCTGTGTAGATGGTACAAATGACTGTTGTATAATGTTCTTTATTTAGAACGTTCCAATAAAACCTTGAAAAGGGTGTTTGACAAAAATGTTCTAAAACCCAGAAGCATCACAATTTTTAACATACCAACTATCTAAACAATCACCTTCAGAATGACATTGAGAACATGAAAATGTTCTAAATGTATCATTTAAAACAGCCACTGTGTGCCCACTGCTTCTTCCTCTCTCCCCCATCAGGTCCCTCCAACTCTAAGGGCGCAATCAGACATGCGTTTAAATCGCACAGCCGCCGTGGTGGCATTGTGCGATTTAAAGCACCGCGCACCTCCGGGTTGGTGTGAATGCAACATTTCCGCCTAACCAGAACTGTTGGAGTGCAGTTTGAAAAGCTGCTCTGAGCAGCTTTTCAAACCGCACTCCAACAGTTCGGGTTAGGCAGAAATGTGCGCACTCACCGGACTCACACCAACCCGGAAGTGCGCGGTGCTTTAAATCGCACAATGCCGCCGCTGTGCGATTTAAATGCACGTCTAAATGCCACCTAAGGCTCTGGGTCACCAACATTACATGGACTAAATGCCCAGTTTTCACAATGGAGGGATGTAAAAAGTGGTGTGCCCCAAGGATCTGTACTGGGACCAGTTCTTTTCAATGTATTCATTAATGTTCTGGAACAGGGTGTTAAGAGTGAGGTGATCAGATTTGCAGATGACACCAAGTTATTCAGAGTAGTCAGAACACGAGCAGACTGTGAGGAGCTGCAGCAAGATCTTACAAGACTGGGTGCCTGGGCATCTAAATGGCAGATGAGATTTAATGTGGACAAGTGCAAAGTGATGCACATTGGGAAAAATAATCCAAATTATGAGTACACAATGCTGGGTACTAAGCTAGGAGTTACCACTCAGGAAAAGGATCTGGGAGTGATTGTGGATAATACACTGAAATCCTCAGCCCAGTGTGCCGCAGCGGTCAAAAAAGCAAATAGAATGTTAGGAATTATTCGCAAGGGAATAGAGAATAAAACTGAGGATGTCATAATGCCTCTATACAAATCAATGGTGCGACCGCACCTTGAATATTGTGTGCAGTTCTGGTCGCCCCATCTCAAAAAAGACATAGCGGAACTAGAAAAGGTACAGAGAAGGGCAACAAAAATGATCCAGGGTATGGAACAGCACCCGTATGAGGAGAGGCTTGATAGGTTGGGGCTCTTCAGCTTGGAAAAGAGATGGCTGAGAGGAGATATGATAGAGGTCTATAAAATCATGAGTGGTGTAGAACTTGTAAATAGGGAATGGTTATTTACCCTCTCAACTAGTACTAAAACTAGGGGACACTCCATGAAACTCACAGGTGGCAGAGTAAAAACAAACAAAAGGAAGTATTTTTTCACTCAGCATAAAATTAGGTTGTGGAATTTACTGCCAGGGGAGGTGGTCAAGGCCAGCGGTATAGTTGAGTTTAAAAGAGGTTTGGACAAGTTTCTGGAAGATAGGTCCATTAGCAGCTATTAGGCAGATAGGATTGGGGAACAAAACCCTTTACGTCAGGAGCCTGGCGATGACCCACAGGGAATGGATAGCATGGTGACCCATTGGGTGCTTCTCCCAGGCCCCCGTGACTGGCCACTGTCGGAGGCAGGATGTTGGGCTCGATGGACCGTTGGTCTGACCCAGTGTGGCACGTCTTATGTTCTTATGACTTAGCTAAATTATTCTGAAAAGCCTGTTGGGAGTTGTAGTCCTGGATCTCTGAATGTTCTCAACATTCCCTGCTTTACAGTTCCTTTACTGATTTAAAAGGCTTAATGATTATACATGAAGGAAGTTGTAGGTGTACAGATTGGAGTAACTTACTAAAAACAGATAAACAAAGGGTGAAAACAGACACAACACGGGTGCATTGTGGCCTGCTATGGCCTTCTCGGGCTGGAGACTCACCATCGTGAGAGTTTCTGGGCTGCCAGATGTGGGCCTGCTGCTGCCCCAACAGGTGGCTGGCCTGGACGTGTCCCCTGGAAGAACCTGGGCCCACAGTCTGGGCCAAAGGCTGCTCACGTGGGCCAATGTAGGCCATAGTGGGCCCGCACTTTTGTTCCTGCTGCCATCACCCGCCAGGGATCAGGGGCCGCCATAGCCGGCAGCCATGGCTGCCTGTGATTGGCCACCATGGCTGCCTGTCATGGTGGGGGAGTAGAACACTGGGGTTCACCGGGGGCAGGGCTGCCTGACTGTGCATTTGTTCTCTTCCCCACCAGGGATGGGGAAGGGGAGGACTCACCAGCTGAGATGATTGGGCGCATGTCCATTCAGTGCTCTGACCTGACCTAGTCAGAAGCAGCCCCCTCTCTCCAGGCTGTGTAGCTGGTGTGACAGCTGCACATCTGTTCATCTAAAGTTACACAAAATGATTAAGTAAATGGATGGTTTACTCACAGTCAGGCTAGGCCTAAGATCCAGAGATCCCCTCTGGTCAGCTCCAAGAGAGCTGTTCTAGCAAAGTGCCTCTTAGGATGGTCTCAGACACATCTCCAGAATACAGGACATCCCCTTGGTAAAAGCTATACCAAACATTACCACATTTAAAAGGCTGATCTTGGTGACTGTTATAGTAAAATATTAATTCTCTTATTTTGCACATTTAATAACATTTGTTTTTATCAGTGTTTGTACTTCTGTCTATCCGGGGTCTCCTTCAGAAGATTTTTGTTCTTGAGGAACAAAAGCTACTCTTGGGTAAGTTGTCCAGACAGCAACTATTTTTTTATTATTATTATTATTATTATTTTCAGCACAACCAGGCACACTCCTGGTTTAAAGATTGTCCAGAATCAAATTCGTACAAAACTTTTCCCTTCCCCATTTTAATTGCCATCAGCAATTATTTAGCACCTCTTTGCAACTCACACACAGAACAACCAGGAACGGCAGCAGTCCAAGCTGGGACCCATCACGTTCAAAGGCCAGCCAGCACTCCCCCCTCCCAGCGCCTCTCAAGTGAGAAGCACTGTGGGAGGAAAGTGGTAGGGGCATAGCTAGGTTGGGATGGTCCCAGGTGCAAAACATGGACGTTGCCCCCCTCCTGTCATGTCCCCTTCCCTGCCCACCAGGCTCCATCCCACCATAGCTCACTCCCCAGCCCCCCACCCTGGGTTGGTTCTTTATTGCAGAACATTGGGTGTCAACAAATGTGTAGCCGCAGAGGCAGCTGCACATTGCAGGGAGGGGGTGCTCCACCCCTGACTGGATCAGCTCAGGGAACAGTACACACATTCCCGCCATCTAAACCAGCCAGGGGAGGGGGTGGGAAGTAACACAGAGACATCTGACTCTGCCCCTATCATGACAAGCAGTCATGGCTGCCATCTTGCCAAGGCATCCTCCCCACCCCCCCAGGCCGGGTGGGTGTGAAAACAGATGTGCTCGCCTGGTTCGGCCTGCTCTGGCCCACCCGGGTGGCTCCTGGGCATGAACCGTGGGCCCAGTTCCTTCCAGGCCCACGTTTCCAGCCCAGCCACCTACCCCACCAGGGTCTGAACTGGGCCCACATCTGGCGGGCCCACAACATATGTCCAGGTTCGACACTGTCCCAGGCAGGCCCAACCAGGCCAGCGTGATGTCTGGGAACATCCATTGTCAACTTAAATGCAAAGAAAGAAAATGTTTTCTCTGGTCTATTGTTTCCTTTCAGGGATTCTGGTCAAAATATATGCATCTGATATTATGTCTTCCTTGACATAAATACAGATAGAGCCATTTGGGGTTATCAAACAGACCCCTCCTTGATCTTCCCTTTACACCTGAAGTTCATTACTCGGAATCTCAGGCTGTATTAAACCCCAGTGATATATACTCTCACTCTCCTCCAAACTACGTTAAGCCTGATGCTACACTCACACGTGCTCAATGCACCGTGCTCAATGCACTTGCATGCCGAGGTAGGATTGGGCTGCTTATCATAGCAAATCTTCTACATGTGCCTACCAGGTACTAAGGATATACAAAAGTTATCCTACTTGGTTTGAGCATCCTAAGTGACTAGTGGNCAGGGGAGGTGGTCAAGGCCAGCGGTATAGTTGAGTTTAAAAGAGGTTTGGACAAGTTTCTGGAAGATAGGTCCATTAGCAGCTATTAGGCAGATAGGATTGGGGAACAAAACCCTTTACGTCAGGAGCCTGGCGATGACCCACAGGGAATGGATAGCATGGTGACCCATTGGGTGCTTCTCCCAGGCCCCCGTGACTGGCCACTGTCGGAGGCAGGATGTTGGGCTCGATGGACCGTTGGTCTGACCCAGTGTGGCACGTCTTATGTTCTTATGACTTAGCTAAATTATTCTGAAAAGCCTGTTGGGAGTTGTAGTCCTGGATCTCTGAATGTTCTCAACATTCCCTGCTTTACAGTTCCTTTACTGATTTAAAAGGCTGAATGATTATACATGAAGGAAGTTGTAGGTGTACAGATTGGAGTAACTTACTAAAAACAGATAAACAAAGGGTGAAAACAGACACAACACGGGTGCATTGTGGCCTGCTATGGCCTTCTCGGGCTGGAGACTCACCATCGTGAGAGTTTCTGGGCTGCCAGATGTGGGCCTGCTGCTGCCCCAACAGGTGGCTGGCCTGGACGTGTCCCCTGGAAGAACCTGGGCCCACAGTCTGGGCCAAAGGCTGCTCACGTGGGCCAATGTAGGCCATAGTGGGCCCGCACTTTTGTTCCTGCTGCCATCACCCGCCAGGGATCAGGGGCCGCCATAGCCGGCAGCCATGGCTGCCTGTGATTGGCCACCATGGCTGCCTGTCATGGTGGGGGAGTAGAACACTGGGGTTCACCGGGGGCAGGGCTGCCTGACTGTGCATTTGTTCTCTTCCCCACCAGGGATGGGGAAGGGGAGGACTCACCAGCTGAGATGATTGGGCGCATGTCCATTCAGTGCTCTGACCTGACCTAGTCAGAAGCAGCCCCCTCTCTCCAGGCTGTGTAGCTGGTGTGACAGCTGCACATCTGTTCATCTAAAGTTACACAAAATGATTAAGTAAATGGATGGTTTACTCACAGTCAGGCTAGGCCTAAGATCCAGAGATCCCCTCTGGTCAGCTCCAAGAGAGCTGTTCTAGCAAAGTGCCTCTTAGGATGGTCTCAGACACATCTCCAGAATACAGGACATCCCCTTGGTAAAAGCTATACCAAACATTACCACATTTAAAAGGCTGATCTTGGTGACTGTTATAGTAAAATATTAATTCTCTTATTTTGCACATTTAATAACATTTGTTTTTATCAGTGTTTGTACTTCTGTCTATCCGGGGTCTCCTTCAGAAGATTTTTGTTCTTGAGGAACAAAAGCTACTCTTGGGTAAGTTGTCCAGACAGCAACTATTTTTTTTTTATTATTATTATTATTTTCAGCACAACCAGGCACACTCCTGGTTTAAAGATTGTCCAGAATCAAATTCGTACAAAACTTTTCCCTTCCCCATTTTAATTGCCATCAGCAATTATTTAGCACCTCTTTGCAACTCACACACAGAACAACCAGGAACGGCAGCAGTCCAAGCTGGGACCCATCACGTTCAAAGGCCAGCCAGCACTCCCCCCTCCCAGCGCCTCTCAAGTGAGAAGCACTGTGGGAGGAAAGTGGTAGGGGCATAGCTAGGTTGGGATGGTCCCAGGTGCAAAACATGGACGTTGCCCCCCTCCTGTCATGTCCCCTTCCCTGCCCACCAGGCTCCATCCCACCATAGCTCACTCCCCAGCCCCCCACCCTGGGTTGGTTCTTTATTGCAGAACATTGGGTGTCAACAAATGTGTAGCCGCAGAGGCAGCTGCACATTGCAGGGAGGGGGTGCTCCACCCCTGACTGGATCAGCTCAGGGAACAGTACACACATTCCCGCCATCTAAACCAGCCAGGGGAGGGGGTGGGAAGTAACACAGAGACATCTGACTCTGCCCCTATCATGACAAGCAGTCATGGCTGCCATCTTGCCAAGGCATCCTCCCCACCCCCCCAGGCCGGGTGGGTGTGAAAACAGATGTGCTCGCCTGGTTCGGCCTGCTCTGGCCCACCCGGGTGGCTCCTGGGCATGAACCGTGGGCCCAGTTCCTTCCAGGCCCACGTTTCCAGCCCAGCCACCTACCCCACCAGGGTCTGAACTGGGCCCACATCTGGCGGGCCCACAACATATGTCCAGGTTCGACACTGTCCCAGGCAGGCCCAACCAGGCCAGCGTGATGTCTGGGAACATCCATTGTCAACTTAAATGCAAAGAAAGAAAATGTTTTCTCTGGTCTATTGTTTCCTTTCAGGGATTCTGGTCAAAATATATGCATCTGATATTATGTCTTCCTTGACATAAATACAGATAGAGCCATTTGGGGTTATCAAACAGACCCCTCCTTGATCTTCCCTTTACACCTGAAGTTCATTACTCGGAATCTCAGGCTGTATTAAACCCCAGTGATATATACTCTCACTCTCCTCCAAACTACGTTAAGCCTGATGCTACACTCACACGTGCTCAATGCACCGTGCTCAATGCACTTGCATGCCGAGGTAGGATTGGGCTGCTTATCATAGCAAATCTTCTACATGTGCCTACCAGGTACTAAGGATATACAAAAGTTATCCTACTTGGTTTGAGCATCCTAAGTGACTAGTGGGGGAGTGGAGCCCAGGAGGGGCACACTCTCCCCCCCCCCCAGATTTTCAGAAGCGCTATGGAACCCCTGCCCAGCCACCACTCCTGTGCCCCTCCCCCACTATCGACAATTACTACCCACCTATGTTAAGTGTAGAGCACTATGAATAATACAAACCTACTAAAACTACAGCAATAAACATTTTAGCAAGCCTCCATATGGAGAAATCCTGATACATTTAAACCTTTCTTACAGGTTCTCGATTACTAATTATTCATCAAAATTACTTTAGTTCAAGCCCTTTGCTCCATTTTCCTTCTATTTAAACCGATAGGAATTTTGCACATGGAAGGATTGCAAGATCGAGCTCTGACTCATTTAGAACCTGAGCCTGCAAGTTATGAAGACAGACCTCTATGCCCATGTGAAATGCTTCCCCCTCCCCCGTCCCTCTGCTGGAGTTAGTGGAGCACCATATGCCAGTTATGCATAACAGCTTGCAGGATCACAGCCCAAGGGTTCTTGGTTCTGCCCTTACTCCCTCTGTAGTAAGACTAGGGGTATGATTCAAGCAAGAAGTATATTTTTGTTTAGAACAGTGCTGAAGCACATGCTTCATTAAATTCTCTGGGATTATAGTTTTCACAGAAGTTGCCAGCAACAGGCATTGTTATCACTGTAGAAAACTCCAAGGGGCACTTCTCTTTCCTGTGTTAATTTCAAACGTGTACATAAGAGTTTCTAGTTCCAGTTGCATAAACTCCATCCTCGATAGATGACAACATTCCAAAATTGTGAAGAAATTATCAGGGTTAAAAATATTGTTTTTCATTCAGAGGAATCTTGAAATTCTAGTATTTTATTTACTTTGGCTAGTTTTGCCTACCGTGAACACGTTTTCCAGGTAGCCTTTTGAGATTACTTGACTCTTAGATGTAGACTTGGGAAAGAGAACGCCTCGCATATCTGTGATTTAATAGCTCAGCACTTCAAATTGCTGCACAAACATAAAGACTTGAGCTAGACGTGGGGCTGCCCGCCCCCAAAGCTGCCCCGGGGCTGCACCCCCACATATGCCCACTCCCAGCCCCATCTGGATCCACTTCAGAAGGACCCAGAAGGTTCCTTGGCCTACGGTCCACCTGCATGGCACCCGCGCACACACCGTAATATTTCAGGCAATCACCCAACACTCTAGCCTAGTGACCACAACTCTATGGTGTTGCCTGCGACAATGGTTGGCTGGAAGCCGAGCTACAACGTGGGTCTCAGCGCATCAGATGGACAGCTGCTCCGCGTTGGCTGTTGCCCTGGGTTTGAATGACCGATTCCACTGGCAGTGCTCCAATATGTTTCAGAGCACCACCAGTGGGGCTGCTCCCACTTGCACATCTGGTGGGTTGCACATATGGACAGGTCGTACTGAGGGTGAAGAGGACAGAACAAGGGCTACTTTCTGTCTGAAAACACCCACTGAGCTGCAAAGCGGGGGAGGTAAAGGAAGGCCCTCACCAGCTTAGTTTGTGACTCTGACCATGGAGAGAAGAGCAGGGGTTGTGGGCTGGGGTCTACATATCTGAAAGACCACCTCCTTTCCTATGTCCCATGGTGATCTTTAAGGTCAGCCAGTAACAGCTGCCTGCTAATTCCATCAATGCTCTATGTTTTGTCAGCTAAGGGCTGAAGTGAAATATTCTTGATGGCTGCTTCACAACTGTGGAACTCCCTTCTCCTGGAAGTTTCCCAAAACCCAAACATTTTTCTGGAGGAAGCGTAAGACCTTTCTATTTGGTCAGGTATTTCATGGGCAGGGATAGGCTTTAGGAGTTTTTATAATTGCACTGGATTTTATTTATTTTATATTCCTAGAGTTATTATTTATTTTATGTCTTTTTATATGCTGTAACCTGCACTGTGCCCTTGGGATAGGGCACACCATAAAACAAACAAACAACAAACAAACAAACACCCTACCAGCCAAGAGGCTGAAGAAGAATAGTCCCATAAATAGCTATTAGTCAAGTTGGCCAGGGGATGAGCACTCTTGATTGTTGGGGGCTGTGAGTGAATAGCAGGAAATGGATCACTCTGTTATGACTTTTTGTGCACTTCTCTGATGCAACCACAGCTGCCACCATTGGTCTGACTCAGCATGGCACTTCTTATGTTCATAGTACTGGGCTGCCTCATGGAGGCAGTGGTGTGGCCTCTACTCAAGAAACCATCACTTGACATTAACTCCCTCACCAGCTATTGGTCAGTCTGTAACCATCTCTCTTTAGGGAAAGTTATTGAACGGGTTGTGACTCAGCAGTTACAGGAGCATCTGGACCGCATCAGTTTTCTGGATTCCTCGCAGTCCGGCTTCCATCTAGGTTATGGCACTAAGACTGTGCTTGTGGCCTTGGTCGACGATCTCCGCCATGAATTGGATCAGGGTTGGTCGACCTTCCGATTCTGTTAAATCTGTCGCTGCTTTTGACACTGTTGACCACAAGATGCTGGTGACTTGCTGGTGGGACCGTAGCAGGGTGGGCAGGACTGTTCTTGAATGGTTCCGTTCCTTCCTAGCCAGGAGAACTCATCAAGTGGTGCTGGGGGACTGTTCTTTGTCTCCCCAGGACCTCTTGTATGGAGTCCCCAAGGTTCTATTTTGTCCCCTCTCCTGTTCAACATGCATATGCAGTCACTGGGTGAGGTCGTGAGAGGGTTTGGTGTTCGGTGTCCTCAGTATGCTGATGACACCCAACTCTATTATTATTATTATTATTATTATTATTATTAAACATTTATAAAGCGCCAGTAACAACCTGGCGCTGTACAGAACATACAATCAGCTGCGGTCCCTACCTGTGGCTTACAATCTAAAAGACAAGGAGGGGGAGACAAGGAGAGGGGACA
>QEPC01011741.1:206307-229076 GCA_003113815.1 Sphenodon punctatus
AACCGTGTTCTGTTCGCACATCCCTATTGTTCAAAGAGGTTTGGACAAGTTTCTGGAAGATAGTTCCATTAGCAGCTATTAGCCAGATAGAATTGGGAAACAAAACCCTTTACTGTCGGGAGCCTGGGGATGACCCACAGGAAATGAATAGCATGGTGTCCAGTTGGGTGCTTCTCCCAGGCCCCTGTGAATGGCCACTGTCAGAGACAGGATGCTGGGCTCAATGGACCATTGGTCTGACCCAGTATGGCACTTCTTATGTTCTTATGCTTCCAGCCCACGATTCTATGACTCTTCTCTTTAGTTATTGACATAAATATGCTTAAATCCTGTCCTCAAAGACATATTTTATGCATTTTATTGTGTCCTTCTAGACAAGCTTCCCAACACAGTTTTTCTTTTTAAAAATCTGATCACTTGGAAGTTAAATGTGTCACTAACAATTTCTTAAAATTGGTGAATTAAAAAAATACAGTATAAAAATCAGAAGTGCTATAGTATATGAACATACTCTGCAGTGATGCTTTATTTTGTAACTACCAGAATCCTATGAAAAGCTGTTATTGAAGCTTCCCCTTTCTGCTTTTTTTTTTCCTCTTCAACCTAGTGTCTCTCCCCATCTCAGATGTCCTGCTTACTTCTTCAGCTACTAGCTTCTTCTCCTCACCTACGCCTTCTCACACATACAAAATGTTAAGTTCAGTGTAAGGTGTAATATTTTCAGCAGAAATGCCAACGCACTGTTGTGCAGCGTTCAAAAATGGTTCATCCCTGAGTCAAGAATTCAGAGTAAAGTCTTGAAAAGAAATTGTCAAGTCAAGTGAACAAAAGGCTGAGGAATTATGAACAAGTGGTTAAGAAGAGTTCTGGGTTTTGGGAGAGATGGTGAATCTTAAAACAATACTCTATTAAAGGTGTAGAGAGAGGGAGGGTAAAAAGGACACAGTTGTGAAGACACAATTTAGATTCCTACCTGGCTAGTCACAGGCGTTACATATTTTTAGAGCCACAATTAGAAAAAGAGTTGAGTATATATTTCTATGGATCTTATCACTAAGAAGGTATTACTTACATGGATCACTAAGAATAGGGAAAAATTGTATGTGTCAAACCCTGACATTGGGTAATTTCAGATGTGACGTGCCTTTTGGCCCACCACGTTAAACCCTGAATCGGAATCCATCTCGGATCCCGGTCCATGATCAGGCCAGCCATCCTTTAGACATGCTGGCCTGATCTCTGAGCGGGATTGAGGAGGAGGCGGGGCTGCACCCTTTCCGGATGATGGTCAATCTAACCACGGTTCTGGACCTGTGGCCGGTTGCAGGTCCAGAACTGTGGTTGTCTGTGACCCCCGGCAGGGATTCACTGTGGTGAACATCTGGTGGGGGTCACACAGACGTTCACGAGATCACTGCCACCACACGGGATCCACTGTGATTCAGTGTGGTGAACAGCGATCTCGTAATGTCTGAAAATACCCTTATTCAAGATAAGAAATTGAATTTGGAATCAGATCTTCACACAAAAAATGAACCAGTTTTGTAATGGTAGAGTTTCATAAGAGATATACATCTTTTAAAAATGCATATACTATTAAACTGTAGGAGGGGGAGCAAGTTGTCTTCAGCACTGGAAGTAAAGAGAATAAGGGGGATTTCAGACATTACGCGTCTGAAATTCACCCCGCCTGAACCACAGTCAAACACGGGCTGTGTTTGACTGTGGTGAACATCTGTTTGCTCACCGCCAGACAACCTCCAGACGTGAGGAGGTCGAGAAGTGTGGTGAAAGGCCACCACGGCTGTGGTGAACAGAAAGTAACTTCTACTTACCGTTCACCGCGGTCAATGAAATTCACCCCTACCTGTGGTTGTGGCGTCGGGAGGGGGGAGGGCAGCCAGGGAACGCAGGGGGCATGGCCGTGCGGCAGCACACTGTGCCACGCAGCCCTGCTCCCTCCAGGGGGGGTGCCGCTTTAGACATGGCGGGAAGCCGCTTTCACCACGAGCCGTGGTTTGGCGGTCTCCATGGCTGGGGGCAATGGGGCGCACGTCTGTTGGCGCGCCCCTTCACCCCCGGTCGTGGTCCAAACCACCCCACGGCCCATGGTGAAAGCGGCCACCTGTCACATCTGAAATCACCCTAAGACTGAGCTACTTTGAGAGAGGATAAGTTTGGATATGCAGAACTGATGATAGAAGTGAGGAGGAGCAGTATTTTTGGAACCTGAAGCTGCCTGAAATTTCTGCACTTCGCAGAAAGAGTATCTTTGTATTTAATTTGATCAATAAAACAAAACTTGCTCCAAAGATTTCTCTAATAGGAAAGAGCTTTGCAAAAAAAAAAACTGGGATTGTTTAACAATCCAGGCCAAAGGGATTACAAGCACTACCTTGTGATTCATTATTCAGAAATTTATCCATATAAATCCATATTGTATTTTTCTATGTATGACTCTAAAATAAATTTTTCAAAACCTAAAAGTTTTGAGAGGGATAAAGGGATTGAATTTGTGTCTCAATAAAATGGGCAATAAAATAGCTAATGAAATTCAACGTTGATAAGTGCATGGTGATGCGCATAGGAAAACATAATCCTCACTTTACATACATGTTGCTAGGTGCTGACCTGGGTGTAAGCACTGAGGAGAAGGATCTTGGAGTCAGTAGGCTCCCTGTGGATCCTGTGCGAAGCCGCACACGCAGCCACGCACAAATCCTCAGTGCGTCCTGTTGAAATTGCACACATATGCGTGCAATGGGATTGCGGCCATTGTGGACAGTGCCTTGACGACATTGACTCTGTGTGTGACAGCAGTCAAAGAGACAACATGAATGCTAGGCATTATTTCAGAAAGAATAGAAAATAAAAGGAGAAATACCCTAATGCTACTGTATAAATCTTTGATACCACCCCCATCTTAAATATTGTGTGCAGTTCTGGTCGTCCCATCTCAGGAAAGATATAAAAGAATTGGGGAAAGTTCAGAGAAGAGCAATTGGTTGGGGCTGTTTAGGTTGGAGAAGAGGCAATTAAGGGGGATATGACAGAAGTTTATAAAATCATGAGCAGTGTGGGAAAAGTAAATAGGGAATTGTTGCTTGCCCTTTCTCACAATAACAGAACAAGGGGACGTTCTCTGAAGTTAAAAGGCAACAGATTTAAAACAAAGCAAAAGAAGTAAACTGGGTGCTTTTAGACAGACAGCACCCGCAGCTCTGCTTCACCTCACATCCAAGCCTCTCCTCATATGGAAGTTGTTCCACATATGGAACATCCCAGAGCACCGCCAGCAGAGCGGAGCACCCAAACCTGGGGCACCAGCCACCCCCAGAGCAGGTCCAAGGGTGGCTACCTTCGGATCCATCTAAATACACCCTTTTTCACTCAGCAGGCAATACAGTTGTGGAACTCGTTGTCAGAGGAGGCAGTAAAAGCCAGCACCATAACTAGGTTCAAATGGAAACTAGATAAATTCTTAGAGGATAGAGCCATAAATGCTTACTAGTTGGGGCTTAAACCCCTGGCTACCGGTAGTTGGGAGTGGTTAGGTTAGCAGGAGATGAGTCACACCTCCATAACCTTAACCTGTACTTGTACTTCTCTCAAAGAGACATGCAGATAAGAATTTTGAAGACTACGAATTACATTATTTACATTAATTCCAGGCTTGTTTTGTTATGGTAAAATTCAGGTGCATATGAAATAGCTACAAGCTACATAATGCAGGAGGGCTTGAATGGTTGCATGTGAGCTCTTGCTGTTATGGAAGCATGTCAATATGACTGATGATCACCATATTAGGGGCAGGAAAGGATTCTTCACCAGGTCATCTGTGAGTTTGGGGGTTTGGTTTGGTTTGGTTTGTTGCCTTCCCCTAAAGTGTGAGGCATGACTATAGATGTGAAATTTCCAGAAAATTTGAAAAAAACCCCTAGGTTTGTTTAATTTTTTTCTTTTTTGTTCAGAAAAAATAACCACATAAATTGAAATATCCAGTAGCTATTTGTTTACTGAAACTAAACTTTATTTACTTCTTTGAAGATGAGAAATATATTATTTATAATAGAAAGTGCTGCTAGGTTTATTTATGATACATGTATAAATTATACACACCGGGTGATTTCAGACATTACGGCCGGGCGCTTTCACCACAGGCTGTGGGGTGGTTCGGACCACGGCCGGGGAGTGAAGGGCGGAGCCAACAAATGTTCTCCCCTTCGCCCCCGGGCATGGCGACCACCGAACCACGGCCGGTGGTCAATGCGCCCAGCCATAACGTCTGTAGGCGAACCCCCCAGAGGGGGCAGGGCTGCGTGATGCAGCGTGCAGTCGCACAGCCCCACCCCCTGCGCTCCCTGGCCGCCCACCCTCCCCAAAACAGGCAGCCACAGCGGCCTATCCGGCCGCTGCCGCCGCCCGCCACCAGAACCCCGGAACGCGGTAGAGGTAAGGTAACAGGTGTTACTTTTCCTTCACCGCGTTCCAGATTTCCCCTAACCACGCTTCGTTCGCCGCCATGGTGCGGGAAAACAAAGCGTGGTTAGATTCACCACGGGGGGTGGTTGACTGAGGTGAACATCTGGATGCGTGCAAACAGATGTTCACCTCTGTTTTCCCACCCCACACCCCACCCACGGTTGACTGAGGTTGACTGTGGTGATTTCAGACAAACGTAACGTCTGAAATCACCCTAACGTACTTGTGTGTTTTCTCTGTCTGTTCACATATCTCTAAAATAGGAGAAAAAATATAAGTTGAAAACAGAAAGCATTAATATTGTTGACTTGTAAATAAAAAGGAAGGTTATATCCATACATCTCAGAAAAAGTATAGTGAGATCTGATGCAATAATGCAAATATAGAATAAATCAATGTTTCTGGAGAAAATGCTCAAAATGAACATATACATAAGACAATATTAAGGAACACTAGTAAATTTTAATATTGCTCATAAACCTTTTAGTTTTCCCAACTTTTCCTTCCAAGGTACGGGGGGGGGGACTTTTTCCCCCTGGACCTGCAGATCTGTACACATAAGAACATAAGATGTGCCATACCAGAAATTAATGTAAATAATGTAATTCATAGTCTTGAATTGGGCACTGTCTACCTCTCTCCAACTTGTAAAATGATCATTTATTCCTACACTTCATTTCCCATGTTTTAACCAGCTACCAATCCATGACAGGATGCTTCCTCTTATCCCATGACTACTTAGTTTGCTCATGAATTTCTGGTGAGTGACCTTGTCAAATTCTTTTTAAAATCCAAATATATTATATCAACCAGATCACCCCTATATGATGAGCTCCTCCATTGGGCCCATTTTGTTCATTACTACTACTAATCATTTCTATAGTGCTAATAGGCGTACGCATGCATGTTGACATTTTCATAAAATTCTGATAGATTGGTGAGGCATGACTTCCCTTTGCTAAAGCCATGCTTGTTTTTACCCATCAAATCATGCTTGTCAATATGTCTAGTAATTCTGTTTTTAACAATGGTCTCCACCAGTTTGCCTGGTACTGATGTCAGGCTTACTAGTCTGTAGTTTCCAGTGTCACCTCTGGAGCCCTTCTTAAAAAATGGTGTTACATTAGCTAACTTCCAATTTTCTGGCACGGAGGAAGATTTAAGTTACATATTACTGATAGTAGTAGTTCAGCAATTTCAAATCTGAGTTCTTTCCAGTGCCCTGGGATAAATACCATCTGGTCCAGGTAACTTGCTACTGTTTAAACTGCTGATATGCATGATATGACTCACTTGTTAAAACCATCTGGATATATCTAATGGAATTACTCTTATCATTACCACGAATGACATCATTACCATGAATGGAATTACTCTATCATTACTATGAACCAGAATAACTTTGGTAACAACTGAAATAACCCAAAAGGTTATCTGACAAAATGGGAATGAATAGCACTTCCACCTGCTTCATCATTTTCAATTTGCATAGTACAAAATTGACAGATTTCTCATTCTTTCATATATTCATTTCAGTTCTGTTATAGGTTTATTAATTATATGTAGTACACTTTTAACTTAGAGCCTCATCCTTCATAGTTGGCGAAGACTAATGGGAGAAATCTGAACACATTGCTTACATAAATTGTCAACAACTCCCTGAGGGATGGCAGGGATGAAAATTTCTATGAAAAAAACCGGCTGGTCTAGAAACCATCATTTGATGCTGACATTTTGACCAACTGTCAGCCTTGTCACCTGTACTTTTTATTTACAATTATTGAGCAGGTGGTATCAAGAGCAGCTTTGCAAACTTGGATATTTCAGATCTTCTTGATTTTTGTCATTTTGAGTATAAGTACTTGCCGATTCCCCAGGGATGTGCGTGTTGATATTGCTAGCTTCAACAGTTACCTTCCAGACCACTGATCAGAAGGTATTGCTACCATGCCTGTGGACACTTGTAAGATTAGACAGGACTGGTGTTTCATTCTGTTCCCGTTTCACCAAGATCTAAGAGTGGTTTTGTGGGAATTCTGCTTCTGTCCAAAGGGCTCTCTCATGTGGGCATCTGCAGGATTCCATTTTTCTCCATTCTGTTTCAATGGTCATATTTCCCAGAATTCTGGGCAATATCCAGTTTGGGGGATAAATTGCTAGTGGAGGACAGGGAGAGACCCCAACAGAAGAGCTTTCTGTAGCCTCTACTATAAGATTTATACCTCTACTATAAGATTTATACCTCTGCTATAGAGGTATTTAATCTGCGGTATTAAAAGAATGCATGACTGGTGACAACGCATGAGAAGTCTCATCTAATCACCGCCCGCGGTACTTTTAAAAGTCATGTGAGAAACGTTTTGGAGGAAAATGGAATCCTGCAGAAGCCCACATGAGAGAGACCTTTGGACAGAAGCAGAATTCCCACAAAACCACTCCTAGATCTTGGTGAAACAGGAACAGAATGAAACACCAGTCCTGTCTATTCTAGTCCTGTCTCTACTATAGAGGTATTTAATCCATGGTATTAAAAGACTGCACGAGCAGTGATAACGTGTGAGAAAGCTCGTCTAATTGCCGCCCGTGGTACTTTTAAAAGTCACATGAGCACATTGCATGAGCGTGCCCCCCTCGTCTAAAAGCAGCCTAAATAAACTAACAGAGAAACAATACAAGAGCACACAGAAGCCAGGACTCTTAGTATACCCTCCCCAAACTTAACTACTCAGCCACACTTCCAATACTGCTACAGCAATCTAGCAATTATTTAACTTATGAGCAATATGCAACATCTTTCTCTAGTGGGTGAATTTAAAAAACAACCAGCAGTTGTTCCTGTACCTTAGTACGTAGCCCTTTGAAAAGAAGATTCAAAGGTCAGGATTTCAAGTCTGCTTTAAATAAGTGAACATTGAATGAGAGATCTAGTTTATATTATTTATTGTAAAAACAAATAATTTTATTTTTATTTTTCATTTTAGCCTCAGATTTAAGCAATGGGTTACTGGGTAACATTGGGCCATGACATCGCTTCCTTTTTAAAAAAACAAGTTAAGGACTGACTCTCACCCAAGCTATGTCCCATTGCTGGGATCATGACATTCTTGCCCTCCCATGAGCCCCATACAGTTGAACATATAAAACCTGGCTATACAAGCAGAGGAAGACAGTCTCTCTCTTGCTCTTTATGTCTTTCTGTGTATACGTATGTACATAATTGTACCATACTGCACCATTCTACAGTCCTAACACAGGCATACAATCACAGGCATACATGCGTTCTAAGAATTTAAGTTCTTTTTTAATGAATACGTAATTTAAAATATAGTGCATTTGCAGTACAGAATTTAACATCTTAGGTTGTACAGTAGCTCCGTGACCTGGTCACCCTAAATTAATAATAATAATAATTAATTAATAGTTTATTAAGGCACGGGCTTTCGCCATGGCCACAGAAGATACAAACATACAAACAATCTCCTAATTTGAGATAGTCAAAAGACCATCCAGATATATAAACAGTATAAACAGAATAAAATACAGACACAATTGAATACATCCAGGATAAGCCCATCACAACTTAGCAAAGAGTGCATATATCATAATAACTAAAATATAACCACCAACAAACATATAAGGACAAATCCAAAACTGTCACATATTATAATAAAATAAAATAAATAACTAAAAGGAGGACTCACAATAAGGCTTAAGTCTCATACAGCAGAACAGAATAGAAAAAAAAAATCTCTTTACCGCGAAGAAACCTCCTACTCCACATAAAGACCAAACCGGGCCATCTAAACTGACCACGGCACTAGCTCAATGTGTCATAGTGGTCTTAGTTTATAATTGAATTGCAATTCGCCTCTTTGCGGCAAGAGCCAAAAAAGATGCTGCTGCAACCAAATCTTCAGTTTGTGATAAATTAGTAAGAAATAGGAAAAGATCAACTGTCCTCTTCTCCCTAGCCTTAACCAATAAGAGTGCCAACCATAAATCCCTTAAATGGGAGTAATGTAAACATCTCAGGAGAACATGTTCGGGAGTTTCAACTTCCTGTAATGCACAGGAACACCGACGAAGGTCATACCAAACGCCTTGCAGCCTTCCCTCCACTACTGCAGTTTGAGTCAGGTGAAAGAGCAATAGGGTATAATGCCTTCTAAAGGCAATGCTGGTCAGCTTATCTAGATAAAGCTCCATAAGAAAACCGATCATACCCAAACCCAGCCTAGGAGCCACTTTCCAGAGGCTCAGTGAGGTGAGATCTTCCTGCATAGCGAGGTCCCTAGATCTCAGCTCCACTTCTTTCTTTATACTAGAGATGGGTTTCCCCTGAAAATACATTAAGGAAAATCCCAAACTAGCTAGAACAGAAGCAAGATGTTTCACCCAGGGATAAGCTCTACTACCTTCATGTTTTAATTCTTCAACTAAGCACTGAGCTTGCAGGACCTCAAATGTTTGGGTTAACAATTTTATCCAGCATCACACTAACGCCATTCTTCCATAGTGCTGAATGGCAATCATACCCATTTCCACTCGTACCACAGCACCCGGGGCTCTGGAGCACACTCTGAGGGCTCTGCGCAAAAAGGTTTTGCACCCTCTCCAAAACAATAATGTCTGGGAAGGGGACAAGTTCAGTCCCAAAGGTTAGCATGTTATGGATCTTAATTCAAAATGTCTTCAAAATAGTGCTTAAGGAAATTCCGGTGGAAACACTCATAGCTTTCAGCAAGCAGCGGGCTGCACATAGTGATGAGTGTGCTCTATTTTTGAGGTGTATTGCCCAAGTGCCCCTAGATGAAAAAATTACCCCCAAATATGAAAAAGAGTTGACCACTTCAAAATGGTATTCCCTGATTTTCCATTTGCGAGAGGGCAATTTGCCCCCCACAACCATTATTTTGGACTTACTGCTATTAATTTCAAGGCCATTAAGTAAACAGTATTCTATTAATCTATTAATCGAAGCTTTAAGGCACTTTTCAGTCTGCTATAGCAGAACCAGGTCATCTGCGTATTGCAGAGCATGCAGAGGATAGGCATGAATCCTAGGGGGATGTGGGTTCCTCTCCTTTATAAAGCTTACCAAGTCTGCTACATACAGATTAAAAAGTAGGGGAGCAAGGACACATTCTTGTCGAATTCCTCTTCTAATGGGAATTGGAGCACTTGGTGCAATGCCAGCACCATTTTTAACTCTCACTGCATCATTAGAGTGTAATTGAATCAGGATTGTAAGAAGCCTGTCACTTACCCCCATAGTCCTCAATTTGGCCCAGAGGCTCTCCCATGGGACAGAGTCAAAGGCCTTAGTAAAGTCCATGAAGGCCAGGAAAAGCTTCCTTTTTCTAATCTTTGAATATTTGGTAATTAGATGCATCACGATGAAACTACAGTCCATCATGGATCTGTTTGTCCTAAAACCATATTGTTCCACAGGAATAGTACTCCTCGTATCAGCCCATTTTTGTAAAGATTGCAAGATGATAGTTGCATATAACTTGCTGATAACTGAATGTAGGCTAATTGGTCTGTAACTCCCTGGATCAGCTCGGTCACCTTTTTTATAGATCGGAACAATCCAACTTAAGCCCCACGTAGATGGAATCCTACCCTCCTACGAGATTTTGTTAAAAAGCCAACACGGAACCAAAGCCCACCAATGTGGGGCAGCTTGCAAAACTTCTGCAGTTAAAAAATCTGACCCTGGGGACTTCTTGGACTTCAGCAACATAATCATCTTATAGATATCTGATTACTGACAATCAATTTCTAAAGACGGAGAAGGAGAGTAACAGACAAAATTATTGCTAAGATGTTCGTTAGGCAAGCTTTTGGCCTTATATAAGTTCCCGAAAAATTGCTCCCAGATGGCATTAGGGACCGAAGAACTCCTCGGCTTCTGAATAGGGTTAATCATGTAATTCAGAATTTTCCAAAAATTCCTCGTGTCACCTGTCCTGCTTGCTACATTAAGCATTGCCCATTTCTTACTATAATACCTTTCTCTTTTGGTCCTAAGAAGAAGTCTGTACGAATGCCTTAGATCCAAAAAGTGGGAATGAGCAGAATCGGTTCTAGTCTTTACCTATTTCTTCTTCCCAGCTATGGTTTAAATACCCGGCATTTTCTGTCAAACCAGGAATTACTCTGTATAGAAGATGCACTGTAGGAACCAACCAGAAGGTTTTCCTCAAGATACTCCATAATACCTAAGAATATATTAATTGATCCATCTGCATCGCGCTCCCGAAGCAGTGCCATGCCGAGCTCCTTAAGCTTTCCAATATAACACAGATCTTGCATCTTGCAAAACAGCTGGGTATAATCCCATTTCCTAATGGTTCTTTCACTTGGTGAGTTGTTAGCCTTGCTAGTCTCGTAATTCAGGCTATTGCCTAGGACTATCCGCACTTCCAATAGTTTATGGTTGCTTTCTGTTCTGATATTTAAAGTAAGACTGACTAACTTCTCCCAAAAAGTGGGTTCAATAAAGACATAGTCTATCGTGCTTTGACCTAACAGACCAACGAAAGTATATCCCCCAACCAGATCTCCCTGTAGTCTACCATTAAGGGGTATCAACCCAAGATTGAAGATCAGGGCTTGGAGAAGCCGGCCTGTATCATTAACTATCTCATCTTGAGAATGGCGACTAGGGATATGGGAAAAGGGATCCATAGATTCCTCCCTCACCACCACCACCCGGAAGCTATAGCCTCATTATCAAGTCCTATCCTCGCATTTCAATCCCCTAACAAAATAACCTGGGCTCGGGGAAATTGGTCCCTTGGGCCTTAGAGCATTTACCCTGCATTCCAAAGAGGACCATACATCCTCTTTATAATAAACCGAGGATGATGGAGGAATATACACATTCACAATAAGGTAATGCCCTTGGTTAGGCAGCCTCAGTGAGGTCTCCCTAAATTATAAAATCACATTTACTGTCTGAGTCCTGATAATATCATTCATTCATTCATTCATTCATTCATGTATTTAAATTCCCCAAAGGCTCAAGGCAGCTTACAGCAATTAAAACTAAAAATACAATAAAATCCCCTCAAAATCCCTACCATCCACCCCTAAAACCCACCCACCCCAACCCCTATCCCTGCTTGCCAAATGCTTTGCCAAAAATGTTTACACTGCCTCTGGAATATGCTCGGCCTCAGGCTCCGACAGACCTCCAGGGGAAGGGAGTTCCATAATACTGGGGCAGCAACAGAGAACAACTCTCTGTGGGCCCTTGTCATATGAACAAGACTGGCAGGTGATACCCGCAAGGTGGCATTGCTGGCCAAGCACAAGGGTTGCAGTGGAGCATGGTAGGGAAGGTGGTCTTTCAGATACGTGGGGTGTCTAGTCACTTAGAGCTTTAAAGGTCAAAACCAGCACCTTGAATTGTGCCCAGAAAGCTATAGGAAGCCAGGGCAGAGTGGAAAGCACAGGCGTGATGCGCCCCAGGCAACCCACCTCCAAAAGGATCCAGGCCATCACGTTCTGCACCAGCTGCAGCTTCTGAATAGTCATCAAAGGCAGCCCCATGTAGTGTGCATTGCAATAATCTAACCTTGAGGTAATGAAGGCATGAATGATGGTGGCCAGGTCTGAATCAGAAAGAAAGGAATGCATCATCCTCACCAGATGGAGTTGGTGAAGAGTGCACCTGGCCAATGTATTCCACATCTCATAAGTGTAATGCAAATTGGATACTTCACTAATAAATTTTAAGATGTCAAAAGCAATTACCATGTTACCAAGACTCCTGATCTGTAATCAATATCATTCTGCTTACTCTTTGGACATTTATATATAAGAAATTTAAGGAGGCAATCAATCACAGCTTGTCTAATTTAGAAATACACTGTTGCACCTTGTGACTAGAACATTTCCAATGTTCTTGCAAAGGAGATCATCAGAACTGAAGTGTTTTTATTTGACTACACACAATGTGTCTCATCCCTGACTTTCAAGGCTAGATAAATCAAACACTCTGTGCCCGATTCTCATTTACATTGGGCCCCTTCACTCTCCCAGAAAGGTGCCAAGGGCCATTGCGTCAGTGAGAAGCAGTCTTTATTTTAAAGTACTTACTATAAATGAATGCCACTGGAGAATGCTAAATGCACTCAATCATACTCATAATGTCAAGTTCAAAGCTCTGAAATATTCAATACATGAACACTTTACTTGGGCACCCAAATGAAAATCGAATAAAACCACATTTGCTCTATTTCCTAGGCAATATAGCCATTTGCTGGCCTTAGAAAGCCCCTTGAAGATGAGATAACTGATACAGCCTGTTGCAACATTAAACTACTTGACCTTTTTCTGCAGATCAGCTTCAGACCAGCATAGAATTCAAATAAACATCTCACAGGCTTCCTCACACAGAAGGACCATTTAAAGCTCATCTGATAAACAATTATCTGAGCTGCTTCTCTGGCATAATTGCCTCCCGCTCCCAGACACTTTTCCATTTGTCTTGAGATTCACGCTTCCTCAGACTTCTCTAATTCAGCTTTTCAATCTAAGCGTAGGGAGGGAGGTGTCTGAAAAATATCAATGGAGCCTTCTTCACTGGTGATGGGGAAAGCTGCACTCCTTTGGGTTAGCTTTCGTTCAGTTATATCTTGTTTCATGAACCAAATTTGTAGATTTCTTGGCTGAAATCAGAGTGCCTCCCTGTGCGACCTCTCCTGTAGACCATTTGAAAACAAATCAACAGTGTGACAGAAAATCTAATAGCATCCAATCATTTTGTATAGTTGCATAATGCCCGATGGTAGTGAGTCAGTTCCTTTAGTCTGTACATTACTATTCTTTGAATTGATTTAGTGATAGAGGTTACCCCAGCTATTCCCAAGGAATTGGTAAGCATGGTGTTCTGAAAAACAAGTTTAATTATGTCTTTTGAAAATGAAGAGCACTTTTTACTATCTTGATTGTCATTCCTATTTATGACACTGATAAGTCACATTTTATCTTACCCTCTAAGTAGAGCTAGTCACAACATTAATGGAAAACATAGCTATTAAAGGCGTCAGTCATGATGAGCTTGAGCCTGCAGCCACTGCAAAGCAGGAGTACCATTGATGAAATAGAGACTATTCACACATATGCATTTCCTTTCCATAAATGATAAGAGCTTATTGAATAGTCTCTTGGGGAGTTTTTAGACAAGCATCTCCCCACCTATTACCCACCCACCCATCATGCATGTTGCAGAGTCACATTGGCATCCTGTGCAGCCCTGCAACATGCATGATGGGTGGATGATGAGTGGGGAGCTGCTTGTCTAAAAACATCCTTTGGTTTCTATGAATCTTTATGCAGTGCATTAAAATAAAACACCTGCATAAGTCTTTGCAGGGCTGAGGCCAAAATGTTTTACAAAACTGGATAAATTTCATTATCCCTTTTGACAGGTGGGTAGACTGAGGTATACAAAGCATGAGGAAATGACAGAAAGAGTCAGTGATTTCAGTGGGAGTAGACATCTGCATGACCCTAAAGAAATATGACGGAGGCCCGTCAGTCAAAGCAGGTCCAAGTGGTCCACAGCCGGCCACCGTCACATTCCTTAACACCTAATGTATGTAATAGGTTCTTCGAGTCTGAAGGAGATTTGAGTCATAATCATTATTTTGGGGGATTAGGGAGATCCAATGGGTGTCTGTCCATTTTTTGTTGTAGAATCATAGAATTGCAGGATTGAAAGGGATTTCAAGGGTTATCTAGTCTATCCCCCTGCTCCAAGCAGAATATTCTCAGCTATACAATCATAGAAATATATGTCTTTCTGTATGAGCCTAGTTTGAAATCAGTGTTTTGCCTAAACGTGGTGCCAGTCCCCTAAGACTGACAAACCAATGGGTCATCCTTGGAGAACATTTTGTTAGGACAACCAGAGCTGAGTAGGGCTTAGAAATACTATAAATAATGAGTTATGGCAATCAAGTCTAATTTCCTGGGGAATGGCTTCCTTTCTAAAAAAAAACCTGCTCCTGCCAAGCATTGAATGAAGTGACTTATCTAGAGATACTCTACATCCTGACAGTGAATGTGCTGGTGAACAGCCAAGGTTAAATTAACTTCACCATGTGTAAGTAACCTGGAACAAATGAGAGAGAAAAACTAAGTGAGCTAGAAGGGAGCCTTAATGGTTTGCTAAGTTGAATGCCATGCATAGCACCAAACTGCATATGGGAAAAGGATAGAGGACCATCTTCTTTGCTGGAGTGAACTGGCATGATTATTTACACCAGAAGAGAGTTTGACCCCAGATCTTTATCACTAAGTCTCTCATTGTAGGACTTAGTAGTGGCCGTGGGCTGCTTGCCAGAATTTCTGGTCTCTGCTCAACCTCGCAGTTACAGTTACAAATGGAAGTGATTGGTGGCTATGCAGAAATGTCCTTGAACAGCTTTCAATTCGTCTCATAATGTATTCTCTTTACATGTTAAACTGCAAGGAGCTGGCAGCAGGCTGGAGGGGAGGGGTGTGCTTTAGACATGAAGGCAAGATGATTTATTCCTAAAGCACGTACAAAAACTCAAGGCTGTTGCTATCAGCAGAGAGAGAGAGTAATGCTGATTTTCAAGGAAAACTCCCAGCCCAAACTGTATTTTCTGTATTGATTTGTACTTCTCCTCAGAGTAGTCTCATCGGTATGATCGCACCCTACACCATAAAGTGCAAATTACTGTCAAAATATTTCCTCTATTCATGAGGGGAAGGGAGAATATAGCAGGTTAAGAAATGCAACCTGGCTCATCTTGGATCATGCCTTTCGCATGCTATCTGGCTTCACAGGGTAAATAAGAGAAAGCTGTTCCTCTTGGCACAAAGTGGAAGGAGAACACCACAAAGGCCATTTTTAAACTAGCACTGCTGGGCAGGGGGCCCGTGTGTGTTGAGTAGGATGGCCATGGATGGGTCATGGGTGGGTGGTGCGTGGGTCATGGGAGCACCTTCAGATGGGCATTTGCCTTGGCTACAGGTGGGATGGGTGAACCTGAATGGTTAGGTTTTGTTTTTAAATGGCCAAAGTGAAACGGTTCAAAAAAGCTTAGACAAATTCATGTAGAACAAGCCCACCAAGATCTACTGGACACAGTGGCCAGGGGATGAGACTTTGACTGTTCGGAGAAGGGGGTGAACTTCATGGAATGGATCACTCCATTCTGACCTTCAAGTGCGGAACACTTGGACCACTAACCTCAGCCAATGTTCTTATTTTAGGTTCTTATTTTTTAACCGTGTTATAACATTATATCATCGGGGTAGTAAAGATAAATTTGGGCCTCACCTAAATCCCATTTAAAGTTCCAGATTGATTGATTGATTGTTCCAGGTTGACTTGAGAGGGCTTTGGATCAGGCCCTTCTGCGAAGTTAAACCTTGTTCAGTCTCTTTCTCCAAAAGGACAAAGAAAAGAACCCGCAGTTGTATTTGGCAGACTGGGGATAAGGAGCTAAATCACTGAAGCTTGGCACAGACAAGGTGACAAGAATCTAGGCTTCTTTCTTTAGATGTGCATGAGGTGATCCATAACGGGAACGTTTTCTAGGGCTGAAGGGAAGGGAAGGTTGCCCGAGAGCTTTTAAGCTAATTGCAGCTTCCATTAAGGAATCCAAGCATGCCCGAGATGGTCATCATTCGCTCCCATTCCTAAGTAATTCTTCAGCTCCCATGGAGTAAGGGAGAGAAACGAGGGAGGAGAGCGCAGGTCTGGTAAGGTCGTGTGCAAAGCGCACCTGTCCTGACGTCTAAAACCTTCTCCCGAAGTTAGTTGCCTTTAGCGTCCGGGATGAGTCAGTTGCTCCGCTTTGATGACTCATCCCGGGTACCCTGGGGCAGCGGTTGGGAGGCTGGCTCCCTCTGCGCAGACAGCCCTACAACTGCGTCATCGGAAACCCAAAGTGACTGGCGTTTGTGGTGGACACCAAAGGAGTCACCTCCAAGGGGCAGCCGAAGTGACGAGATCTGCGGTGATTGAATATTCAGCACCCAGTTCAGGGCGGGGAGGGGGCTTGTCAGGTGGCTTGGCCTGATATTAGGGTTAGGCAGAGGAAGCTGCTTCGGCCCTCCCCTCTGGTGATATATAAAGTGAGGAGCTCTCCAGCGTGCTCAGAGACGCGGGGCGAGCTGTAGAGAGAGGTACGCGTCCCTTCCCTTCCCTTCCCAGCGCAGTAAGTGCGCTCAGAGCGCTAAGCAATTTCACTCCGGAGCAGGGGTGTGAGTGTGGTGGGTGGGTGGGTGTGCGTGTGTCTGTCTGAAACCGTTTACCCATCCCTTTGCTTGCCGAGGCTCAGTGAGACGGGCGATTGCTCTTGGAACCCCAGGAGAGAGGCGAGCTTGCAGCCCTCTCACTCCTATCTTTCCTGTGTTACAGGACCACACACAGAGAGCGGGGCTTGAGTGTCCAAGAGCTCCCTGGACAGAGCTGAGCGCGCAGAGCTAAGGGCTACCTCCCGGCAGAAAAGGAAGGGGCGAAGATGAAGATCCTGGTGGCTTTTGCTGTGCTTTTCCTAGTCTCCGCGCAAATGTTTGCAGAAGAAATAGGAGCCAACGATGATCTGAATTACTGGTCCGACTGGTCCGACAGCGACCAAATCAAGGTGAGATAGAAAGAGCCTCGAACTCTCTCCCCTGCCTTTCAGCCAAGGCGAGTAAGAAGGAGGGGATCTCCTGCTTTGGATCAGGGGGTTGGACTAGATGACCTTTGAGGTCTCTTCTAACCCTACCATCCCTTCTGTGGCTCTGTCCCTAGGTGCATGCACCCACCCTGCAAGGTGAAGGGACACTGATCTCTCTGTGCGGGTTTCTCTTTTAAAATGGATCCTGTCTCTATTTTGGAAGACAGAGATGGAAAAGTTGCCCCTCTACCTAGACCCAGAACTAGGGAACTCCTGGTATCTAAGAGCTTAAGCGCCAAGGGATTCCTGTGGTTACCTTTGTCATTCTTCACCTCGGTTTCTACCCCAGAGGGCCTGCCCTGGGTAGATTCCGCACCTCTTGTAAACGGGTCCATTCTCAGCACATCTCCGCCACCGGGACTGATGAGTGAGCCTTCCCTTTCCCCTTGGCAAGCGGATTCTCTGGCTGAGAACAACTGTGCGCGGTGGGACAGGGAGAGCGCAGCAGCTTCACCCGGAGAGCGCAGTTCTCCCCACCCATAGAAATCAATGATCCATTGACTTTCATGGAGGAGGGTTGCGCCCTAATTTGTATCTCGGACACCAGTTGTAAGGCTGAAGGAGGCGGGGTGGGCTGCTGGAGGGATTTTGAGGTGTAAACTGTTTAGGGTGGGGGTGAGATGATGGGAGATTTTACTCCTAACTTTTCAAGGATCGTCTCTCCATGGAGATCCCTTCTATGGAGCGCATTTGGCAGCCACTTGGGAGGAATCGGCAACTTTTGGAGCAGAAATTAAGATCCAAGGCTCACTCCGCTTTAACCCGCACTAGTGTATAAACCCCCAGTTGTTTGGTAGGGATCCTCAAAGCAGCACTTACTCCGGAGTCGTCCCATCGAATCCCGTGCGTTGGGACTGTAGGGAGTAGTGGCTGTGGGTCGCGGCGCAACGGGATAGGGTGTGGCTTCCTCTTAAGCCTCCCTAGGAATGCTGCTGCCGCCGCCGGGCTGGCAGGGCAAGCCGGTTCCACTAGCGCTGGCACAGGCGATGCAGAAAGACCCCAGTTAACCCGGGTCACACATCCTTGCTTGCCCTACCGCCATCAGGCGCAGGCTCCGGGACTCCGCCGGCAGAACTTCTAGCTACAGCGCTGCCTGAATTTAGCAGGACGATCGAGAGTCTCCAGCCAGCTCGCCCGGAGTCCCTGTGGGACGAGCTTGGATCCTTCCTCTCTTAGCTGAATGACCCCCACCCGCCCGACCGCACTGTAAAGCCGCCCACTTTGCCACCAGCCTCTGAGCGCACCTAGAGAGCGGCGGGGAGGACTAGAAAGATCAAGGGCCGGTGCGTGGGTGAGGGGGACTCGGGAGGACAGTTGGCTGGGTGACAATCGGGGTTCTCCTGCCTCCTCCTGTCCCTCACCCCCTGCTTTTCCAGGGCCGCGTAAACCCCTGACACCCCCTTTCTCTCCCTCAGGAGGAGCTGCCTTTACCCTTTGAGCACTTTCTCCAGAGAATCGCCAGGAGACCCAGACCTCAGCAGTTCTACGGCTTGATGGGCAAACGAGACGCCGCCGCCGGTGAGACTGGAAGCGCCGGGATCGCTAATGCCAGGCGCCTGATTCCCATCTGTCTCCCCGCAAGCTAGGATTTCTCTTGAGACTAGAGTCTTCCTGGCTGCTTGTGAAACCAATCTCCACTTCGCTAGTTCCCTGATCATTGAGGCTAGAGAGCATGGGGTTGCAAGAGATGAAGGCAAAGCAGTTCGGATGGTCTCTTTTAAGCTTGCACACTCTCACCAAGGGTTTTGATTTTGCTGCACAGTTCACTCCAAAGAGGAGATGGAAGGGTGAATTTGCATTTTGTCACTGAACTTACCAAGGGTGAAAACAGACATGACGCTAACCACCTTTTAACCACCCTTGGTGGCTATTTATGCATGTTGCAGGGCTGTATGCATGGTGCCCTATGCATCCCTGAAACATGCATAAATGACCAAGGGTTGTTAAAGGGTGGTTAGCGTCATGTCTGTTTTCACCCAAAGTGAAGGCTTGATTTCCCCTCTCCCCCCCCCCTTGTAGTTTCCCATAGCAAATCCACAAGAATCTCATTAAAACTGACTCCTCCGAGCAATAAATCAATAATTGAGGATGGGGAAGCATTTGCTTTTAACTGAGGGGGGACAATCAGAATAAATTATTCTAAGTACTTTTCTCCCCCCCCAGATTACTTCCATGCATAATATCTCCTCTGAGGTTTGTTGAAGTCAAGGAGAGAGCTTCTGTCAACCTCAATGGATTAGACTTGCAATCCACATCTGCAATCCACTAGTACAGAGTAATCCTATTGAAGCTCCTGTAAGACCCCTCATTGAACCCTATAAGACTTCAATGAGACTTGGAGTTTTTGGATCGCAGCTAATGCCTTTAGTATAGTATAGTTTAGTTTAATAAGGAAGCCTAATGTACACCATATAATATCATTTGCCTGAATAACATTTTTCTAGCCATTGCAAGTTTTTCTGCTTAGTAGAAAATTGGCCCATCCTTTAGGAAACAAGTGGGAACATGATATACTGAACTCTTTGTCCTAAAGATCATGTGTGGTATTTCCCCCCCCCCCCTAAAAACAATATATTTTTCCCCAAATGATATATTGTTGGACAGCATGTATGCTTTTCATTAAATCACTTATGGGTGGAATCAGGGTGTTCATTTACTGAAGTGTTTTTAATTCCAAAAATGTAATAAATTAACAAGTTGGTAGAGTGACAATACTATTTAAATACTAATCAAGAATTGTAACTATTCATTTCTACCTATAAGAGAAGAACTTATATTTTTTTTCATTAGCATGCTGTAAATCCAGAGGTTTAATATGGTAGTAAAGTATTGTACTGTTTTTCAAGCAAGGGAAACATTCATCTGATACATTAGGGTTTTTTAAATTTTCCTTTCATTCAAAGACATCACAGTAAGACATTACACCCTTCTAATGCTTCATCACTATTAAAGCTAATGTTTTCTTTTGTTATCTTTCAGGATATGGCCCAATCTCTCATAAAAGTAAGTGGAAAAACCTCCTCCTCCAGCAGTAATGAAAAAAACTAAATTTAATTCTTCTAATTCATTGGCATTATTTCATCATTCTCTACGATGTTAATGAATGTTTCTAGAAATCAGGAGCAGAAAATAAGTATTTCTAGAACTGAGATGTTCAAAAGAGATAGCTAAAGATTGACTTGAATTCACATACTATGAATTTGCCTATATAGGGAAATTTGGATCTTGGTTTCATTTTGTAGCCACATACTTTGCAGAGGGACTCTGCTACCCGTACATTCATTATGCATTAAGGCACTGTCTGGCCGAATCTAGTATATCAGAATCTTAACACAAAGTACCCCCTGTAATTTCAGGAAACCGGTCTCATTCTTTTATCATGTCAAGATGTTACAAAAGCAAGAGCACCTGGCAGAATGAGTAACTGGACTGCTCTACTCCTATATTTTTTCAAGGAAGAGATGCATTGACTATGCCATGTCAAATGCACTGAGTTACATATCTTTTCCCCTGAAACTCTGCGAAGGTTCTTAGATCAAAATCCAAAAGCCTGGATTTCAATAAGTAAAGATTGATGTTGTTTTTCTTAAGCTGTCCAAAAGCGTACTAGGCATCCTGGTGTTCTCTACTGAAGGCTCTATTGTATCACTAGGATTACAATGACAATTAAAAGTATCTCATCCAAAGCGCATGCCAGTTAATCCAGGTGTTGCTGGCGGGAGTCAAAATTATAGCTTTCTTAAAATGTCTCATCTCAGAAGATCTGTAACTCAGCAAACAGGAAGCTGGCCTTGGAAAGGTTTTTTTTTTAAAAAAAACAACAACAACTTATCCTCTATTGAAAACAGAACACATATTAGACAAACAAAATTAGCTTGTTCAAATCAGCCGACTGAAATTCTTTCCCAGGCAACATATCCAACAGCGCAAATTGAGTTTTTGCCAGAATATGGACTGTAAGGATTTGGACTAATGAGCACTTCAAAATGTTATGGGGCCCTTATTCTTATTAATGAGCCCCGGTGCTTAACTTGTTTGTTTTGAAGAAACCTAACTTGGAACTCTTGCCCCTTGACTCCAGTAGCATGGCAGTCATTCAGAGAGGCTGGTGAAGCTGTTCTGGCAGCCCCTATGACTCCACCTGCCCTACTTGCTCAAGGATGTATTACATTTTATGGAGGCCAGGGCTGGTGCTGCCACTGATCAGGTGTTTTGGCACTGTTTTTTCTGGTGTTTTTGACATTGAGTTTTCCATCAAAATACTGGTCTCTCCTGGTTTCTTGTATATATTTAGTCATTATCACTCTTGATAATACAAACTACCTTGTTATATAAGCTAACTTGATATATGAGCGGACATGATAATAGTCTTGGCACTGATAAGATGCAAAACATCCTCTATAGATAGGCAAAAAGCCATATTTTCCCCAATAGTATATGCCAAACCTTGATTAACAGAGCAGGTGGCCTTTCCGGTGCTTTCCACTTTCTCATGGGACATGGGACATTTTTGCAATAGCTTGCCTTGGTCAAAGTCTGTTGTTTTGTTTCAAGCAGAGCCTGCTTTTTGCTCTAAGGAAAGCCCAAATGGCCTGCAAACTTTAGCTGAGTCATAGTAAGGACTTATGTCAAGCTTCGGGAATGGGCCCAAGTAGTCAGCTGCCAACACTGGTCAGCCCCAATCCTGTTATGGGTGAAGATAGGGTTGAGGTTGCTGCTTCTCGATCCAGCTCTGGGTGGGATCTTGCAGAGTAGCAGCAGTAACAGAATCTAGAAGAGGTGCCAGGATTGAACCCCGGCAAGCCTTGACACAAATTAAGTAATAATAAACCTTTACTGATCTGCATGATCCTACTTGTTTCAATGGAACTAATTACATGAATAAATTAGTTTCCCTGCCTAAGTAAGGACTCAACCATCTTGTCCATAGATGTTCTCTTTTGTAGAACACAGGTGAATACATTACGAAGCCACTCAGAATGAAATTGCAGGGTAGATAAGTCCAAGAAATCCAGGAGTTTTGAAAAGAAAAATTTGGGTTGTTTACAGTCAACCCACTCAGTACCCATCCAGTATTCACTGGTTAGCCATTGGGTAATTTCAGACGTAACGATACCACAGTCAACCACAGTGAATCCCCTGTGGTGGCCGTTGGTCCCATTATGTCTATTGGGGTACCCGTCAAATGTTTACCCCAGTGAATCACTGGCGGGAATCTCAGTGACCAAGCTTCCGGACCTCCGGCTGCCTGGAGGTCCGGAAGCATGGTGGGATCGGGCCCCAACCATGGTGCGACTGGCCATGATCCGGGATGGGCACAGGCGCGGCTAGCCTCCCAGGGAGTTTGGGGTGCTGACCCCCCAAGCACCGCGCCAAGCGCCCTGTCAGGCGCCACGCTGCCGCTCGTGGGGGGAAAAGAAAAAAGAAAAAAGCTCGCCGCCGCCGCTTCCCAGCACCACAGCAGCCTCTGCCTTGCCTTTGCTTCAGAGCGAAGGCTGCTGCAGCGCTGTTGTCAGTTTCACTGAAACTGCCAACAGCGCTGCAGCAGCCTCCTCTCTGAAGCAAAGGCAA
>QEPC01011741.1:230087-247185 GCA_003113815.1 Sphenodon punctatus
TTTATACTTTATTTATTTTAAGCTTGTGTGCATGTAGACTGTGTTTTCTGATGTTAACCCTGGGAACTCCTTGCTGCTGTGTTTTGCCAGTGTGTTCTGTGTTTCCCTGTGTTTGGGGTTTATACATTATTTATTTTAAGCTTGATGTGCATGTAGATTGTGTTTTCTTCCATCCGATGTTAACCATGGAATCTCCTTGCTGTTGCGTTATCCCATGCCACTGGCCTACCGTCCCCCTGGCTCCGCCTACCAGCTCGCCGGCCCCTCCAAACTCAAAACCCACCAGCCGCCCCTGGATGGGCGGCAGGTAACGTCTGTTACCTGCAGCCCGGCCAGATCATGGTCCCAACCACGGGACAGGATCGGGCGCAGCGGCTGGATTGTCTGCTGCGCCCGCCCAGGGTGGGCAGCCCGGGGGGGCGGGGCAGTACAGCCGCACGTCGCGCCATGCAACTCCACCCCCCCACCCCCCGAGCCCAGGGAGAATCAGGCTGGCACGTCTAAAGGACGGCTGGCCTGATTCCTGACCGGGATCCAGATCCCGGTCCGTGGTTCAGCGTGGCGGGCCTGGTGGCCCGTTATGTCTAAAATTACCCATTGGTTACCAGCATGGTGGTTATTGGGTGAGCAGGAGCTTATCTGAAAATACAGTTTTGTCAAAACACAGATCCTAATCAATAATCATGCTTCCACTGAAATCAATGGAAGTTCAACCATGATCTTCAGTGGTGGCAGGGTTGAGATTCCCTATCTGATTGTTCTGCTTTACGGCAATATGGACCCGATTCCAAGTCCACTAAAATCAATGGGAAAACTCCCAGTGACTAGATCAGTCTTTGGGTCAGAATCTATCAAGATAGAGGAAAGTATGTTAGTTTTTCAGTAATCATAAAATTACTAAATTGGTGTCAAATTTAGAAAATGGGAAGGATATTTCTGGAGCCTGCTTCTTCCTTGTATTCATTGTAAAAGCACATTGCCTCAAAACTTGCTTGCTGAAAATGTATTAAAACACCCCCAAATATATTTTTTCAGGACATAAAACAGACTCCTTTGTTGGACTTATGGGCAAAAGATCTTTAAGTTCTGGTATGTATGAACTATGGCTGAGAATGAAATCACAGCCTTTTAAAATCTGTCCGTATTCTTGCTTTGTCTTTCTATCACAATGAAGGGGGAAAGCAGACTTGACATGGGATAACTCAGAGTAGACATCTGCAAAACCCTTTAAAAAAAATAAAAAATCTGCCAGGCACTTAAATGTTTAGGAAAGCAAAGGATTAATGATATTAGCTTTGACCAAGTACAGTGCAGGCTGCTGCTGCCTAAACAGTCCTACAGAACACTACTCGTGTTGGCCTATCACATGTGTATTCCAGTTCTTAGCCTCTTCTTAGTAGGGCAGAAAATCACACCAAATTTAAAGAGGCTTTTCATCAAATGTTCAGAGGATAAAGCCTCTAAATTAATTTGCAAGTTTGACCTTAGAACTTCACAAGCTACAGGGGTGCTATCCTCCTGCACTAACTAGTCAATAGGTTGAGAGAGACACAGAGAGGTGGTTTAATTGGTTTTATCCTATTTGCTTCCATTTGTAAGAATTCAAGGTCCTCCTCTTTGGGTTCAAAAAAAAGGGACTGCATAAGTTCTTAGTTGCTAGGTCCATAAATTGTCATTAGTTAAGTTGGTCAGACAAATGAGACCGCTGATTTCTGGGAGATGGAAGTGAACATCAGGAAATTGATCATTCCTGTATGACCTGTTTGTGCACTTCTCTGAAGCAACCAAAGGTGAGGCAAGATGCTGGATTAGATGTCCTACCTGGCATGGCACTCCTTATGTTTTCAAAGGTGCTTCCCCTCCCAGCCTGAGAGGGCAAGGTTTGATTTGCTTGTATTATCTATTCATAATTACTCTACTATCTGTAGCCTATTATTGCTTTATTAATCCATTGAGAAGTTTACGGCTTCTCTATTTAACTCCTCCATTTTTCAGACTTAATTTTTCATTTGAATTATGATTTAAAAGCCTTAATGATGAGCAGGAGTTTAACCTGCTCAAAGTGTTGCAAATAAACTCTCATTAGGCTGTGAGCATATACCCAAATTTTCCCTTCTACCTTTTTAAAATACTGTTATGGATAACTCATGTCTTCTATTATCTGTAGCCTATTGTTGTTTTATTCATCCACTTAGAAGTTTATGGTTGCTCTGTTTATCCACAACATATTATTTAACAATACAGAGAAACAAATGATTTTCAAAGTTTTCTGTGGCACCAAAACTATTGGTTAAATGGATCGTGGCAGTAAAAATCACCAAATGGCATTTTTGTATTATGTAGGCATACATTGTAAACTATTTTCTGTGATTACAGCTGTCAACAACTTTATTTTCAACTCAACTGTAGTTTCAACCACAGCTGTAATAATACATAAGTCTATACCCTACCTGGTTTTACAAATTGCTTTAAATCACAAGCAAGTTGGTATACATTTTTCTGTGGGGTAATACCTATTAAATGTACAAGTACTTATAAATATGTGGTTGATAATAGCAGTAAATAACATCACTTTGTTTCAGTTTAAATGGGGATCCATTTTATTATGTCTGAAAAGGAGTATGTAAAAATCTTTATTTAAAAAAAAGTCCGAATTTCTTTCAAAATTGTGGCATTAGTTAGAATTCTTTGTGGTTATTTAGCTAGAGCAAGGATAAATTACATGTGTGTCCACTGTCACATTATGTAATAGCACAATACCAGCCTTTAGTATATGCCTGAAACAGGGTGGAAAAAATTAACAGTTTAATTTCACTCCCGTAAGAACAAATGTAGTACCATGCTGGGTCAGACCATGGTCCATCAAGCCCAACATCCTGTCTCCGACAGTGGTCAATATCTATCTCTTGGGAGAAGTACTCAATAGGTTGCAATGGGCAATCCATTCCCTGTTGGGTACTGGTGGGACAATGGGAGAGAGCAATACCTGAGACCAGCATTACACTGGTATGCCATTACCTATAGTTTATACTTTTTTCAAAAAATGTCTTTATGTAGAAACAAATCACAACTGCATTATTCTTTGTCAATTATGCATTGACAAAGTGGATTCTTTCTGAAGATTTTCTTCATTCAGAATACAATTACATATTGTGCTAAAGTGTTCTCTCCTAAAGTCCATGATCCTCAAGACATTTCCCCTGGAGTAGATCCATTGAATGACCAGCAGGGCTACTCCAGAATAAGTAGTTTAAAGGTTGTGGCCATAGGGCCTTACCCAAAGCTTGTTGAAATAAATGGCAAGACTTCAGTTAAAGTTAATAGTCTTTGGATCAGGCTTGAAATGGCTTTCTTCTTAAGACACCTAAATCATGGCATTAGAAGAGAATTTGTATGCATATTCTTCAAGTGGGTGGAAATTGGAGATCCCCTGCGGAGGTACTCTGCAATCTTGCCGTGTTGACCAAATTCCCTTTCTCAAGCAAGCCGGCTCTAATACATAAGATGCCAGTCCTGCATGGAACTGCAGTGAACTAAATGCAACCAAAACACGGGTAGATCCTGCTCTGTGGCAGAAATGTTGACTTTAATATAACAGTACCCACTCTAGAGTGGTAATCTACACTGCTATCCATTTGAGTATTATCAGCAATTTTACAGTATGTTGTTTTTCTTGCATTATAACTTGGTCATCTTAATAAGAGTGCAATCCTGAATCCATTGAAGTCAATGGCAAAGCTCCCATTGACTTCAGCAGAATGAGGCTCTCGCCCTATAGCTTTAACATGAACCAGCCTGAGAACCTTTGCTTGGTGAAACTTGAACCTCGCTATTTGAAAACCTGTGGCATTCAGCCAGAATTTCAACCTCACCATTTTCTGCCTCACCAGGGTACGCAGCGCTAGCTATACATCTGCATGCGAGACTAGATTTCACTGAACATGGTCAGAAACTCTCCAAATGTCAATACGTAGGAAAGGAACTCTTAAATTATCATGGACACAAATCTTCTATCTTGAAGGCAGCACTAGGGGTGCAATCCTGTACTATTAAAATCAATGGGAGCTGAGCTGTTGATTTCAGTGGTGGAATATTGCACCATAAGGAAGCTATGGAAAAGAACAAGAGTATCTTCCTGCACTGGAAGTAGCTTCCTTATACTGGATGTTCTTGTGGGGAAAGGGAACAATGAGAGAGTTAGAGAACCATCCAGTCCCTAAGTAGTTCCATGATAATTAAAACCTTGCCTCACATCTAACTGATTGCAAGTTTTAATATACAGTAACTATATAGGTGGCCTGACTTAATAAAGAGGTGATTGCAGATGTGTAAAAAGTCACTTCTACAAAGTCTCCATCCACAAGTAGCTCTCTGCAATTAGACCCATGGGTGGTTTGTTTTGTGGGATGGGTGGGTGGGTGGGTGAGGGGGTTGGAAGCAAGTTTGGATTTATTAGTTACCCAAAGGATCCTCTTAGATCCAGTGGTTCCAGTGCAGCCCTGCACCATGTATTTGTTCCAGTGTATTGGCACCATGTATTGGAACCATGCATTGGTTCCAGTGCAGCCCTGCACCATGTATTTTTCTTAAGTGTCCTCTTTTAAAGGGGCGGTATGGCCACCCTGCTGCACAGCCAACATTTCCCACCTGCCAGAGAAGACTGAGTAAAGAATTTGCATCGCTGGCAAAACAGGTGGGCTGGGGAAATCAAACGGTTAAACACGGATCTTTCACTCCTAGAGCGATCCCCTTTTTGTGTAAGAAGCGGGTCAGCACTTCCAAAGCCAGCTTTCCTTTGAGACTTTGTGGAGAGCCCAGTAAAGGGTTGGTGACTGCTTAGTGGGAAACCTTTTTGTGGTTTCTTCAAGGGAGGAAGTGTGTTGGTCCCCAGTTGGTCTCATGGAGGTTAACCAGGAAAGTAAATGCAGGCTGCTGGGACTATCTGACCTGTTCCACCTGCTTCCTTCCATGGGACATTGGTCATTTAGGAGAAACAGAGAGGACAATCCTGGTCAGGGAAATTCTTCTTGGTAGCAAGGCACCATCAGAATCACCAAGGGCCCAGAGCTTGTGGTCTCCAGACAGGTAATGAGTCTCTCAGAGCTTGTGAGTGGGCCCTGGCTCTCATTACTCAGCCTGGAAGTTACCTGTAGTTCTCAAACCAGTTGGGACTGAGACCATTAGGGTGAAATCCCCTCCAGGGGCAAGGATTCATTATGTTTCACACAGCGAAAACCCAAGAGTCTACTCTGGGTCCAAACCTCTATGTAGCTACTCCTACTGAAGCTAAAAGGAACAACTTGTAGTACATCCTGTAGGATCAGGTCCTTAATGTATTACTTGGAACTGAATGGTAAAATCTAGAGAAAGCTGACCCAGATAGTAGGGCAGGATATTCAGTGCTCTAGTTATGGAACAGGACTTCATTTGCCATTAGCTTCTGGAGTAAGAATGAATTCCTGCTGGATTCCTGGATCTTTCTGTCGTTGTTGTGCCTTTACTTGTTTCTTATATTTACTCAACGTTTCATCCTCCATTTATTTTTTCAGGATCCTCCGAGAGGAACACAGCACAGAGTTATGAACGAAGGCGCAAATAAGGCATTCCCACATATTATTTATTGAATTTCATTTGTTTAAATGGCCGATGCAGTGTAATATATATAAAAAAATACCCACTGTAAGGAAATATTTATTTATTAATTGTTGGGTTTGAGTTGAATATTCAATAAAAATTATTATTTTTCATATTGTGGCAGCGATACATGTTGTGTAAGTGTGTTATGGGTCTAAAATGCCAACCCCTGTGGAACCTAGAAACCAGTGACGTTTCACAATAAAGCACATTACTTGGTATGATGTTCACCGATCAGGAAACAAGCAAAGCAGGATGATTCTTTTGTTAATCTACAGCAAGCCTCTCAGCTTCACTCCCAATGCCAAGCAGAACTGGTGTGCAGTCTAGTGCCTCAATTTGTTTCCATGATTAAGATGTACTGTAATTTTTCGTATCCAAAATATATTTGTAACATTGCAGCATGTTTTATGTTTTGTGACTATCTCTATTGAAACAAAAAAGTTTGACTGTGGATCCAAGGTCTTCATTTCATATTCTGGAATTTTATGATAGTAACATTTTCAATAAAAAATACTTTTGGGATTTTGCAACATAACTTCCTTGGGTAGATGTAATTATTTCAAACAGAAGTAAAAAAGGCTAAAGAAACACTATTGCATACTAGGGTTCAGTGAGACCTCATTTTACAGAGTCAAATATAAGCTCTCTCTAAAGTTTGAAGTTTAGAAGTCATTTGGTTTTTTTGTGAGTATTAATTGCTCCATTTTAGAGATGAGGAAACAGTCAGAAATGTTCTCAGAAATGTCAGGGTCAAGGCTAATGGGAGAGTTACTGTCCCTAATGCAGATAGAGCTCATGGGTTCCTGGGTCCCAGTCCAATTCTCAGGCCAGTAAACTATGTCAACCCCCTTTAATACCATGGGGAGGAGAACCATAATGGCTAAAATACAGTGAGTTGAGTGTAAATGTAATAACTCCCAGTTAAAAAGGAGAGAGTCCTAAAATAATTTGTCCCCCTGTTTATAACAGCTTTCTATCCTGAACGATGGGGGAGTAAGGACAATTTACTCTAAGGTCATGTTCATGCAAAATGCAACGATAATATAGTAAAGCTGAGTAATTGCGTGCTCCGTCTCATGGACTAACAGGTTTCAGCTGACTATAACAGGTGGCTGGCAGCAGCCACAGAAACAGTTATCTGGGAATTAAATACTTCCGGAGGAATTTAACCCATGATTTATTTGGGGTAGTGTCTGGTACTTGACTCACAAATGTAACTGCTCGTGTGACTGCTCCCATGTGGTAGCTGTGATGAACATGGGATAATTAATCCTAGCTAGGCGTTATCACAAAGTACAGCTATGCTAACCAAAGAGCACTTCATGCTTCTCTTCTGTTCACACACACAAAAACTCACCCAATGTGTTATGTCAGAACCTAAACCCTGACTCCCATACCTCTCCCAGACATTTCTCTAGGGCTTAATTGGCATCAGGGCTTGCTGGGGCTCAGACTTGGCCCTATTGTTCAGATCCTGTCACTACTGCTACTCTGCAAAGTTTGCTGAGTTTAAGGACTGGGGAGTGGTGGCGGTGGTGTGACCACCCATCAGCTGTTTGGTGGCAAAAAAAAAACCCAGTGTTGAACATGTGATGGGTGGCAACAGCAGCTCCCTCCTCGCCCACCTGCAGAAGCACCAGCCTCAGACTCTCCCCTGCCGGGGCTGGAGTGGATGGGCAAGAAGGGGGCTGCCACAGTAACGCACTAGCTGTCTGACAGTGAGGGTTTGGGCAGGTAGAGATCTGGGGCCAGACGACAGGGCAGCTTTGCCAGCTCCCCCTGCATCCAAGGTCTTGGCAAACAGGCTTGACCGCTGACACCATTTTCCCCCTTTAAATTTGGCATTTCCTGCCTCCATACATTGCCCCCAGAAGCCAATTTGATTCTGTTCTAGGGCCTGTCAATTTGGATGGTGATACTCATTCCCATCACTTATAGGGATGTTGTAATGTACACTGCTTCCCAGGATCCTCTATGTTTATGCAGGGGGGGGTCAATAGGTGTGTTCGGCAACATCATTCTTCTCTGTTTCTTCTTCCCTCCTCTGCTTCTACCATATTTACTATTATTATTTCATTAACATTATAAACACCTTACATTGCAAGTCTCGCCCAAGGGTGGGGAACCATTCCCTCCAGTTAGCCACTTTGAAAATTAGTACAAGCTCCAATGGCCACATAGTAGTTGGGGTGGAAGAGCTTACGGAGTGTGCACAGAAATGGGGAAGGAGGAGAAGGGTCCAGATCATGGATCAGCACCTTCTTCTATCCTGAACTAGCCCTTCTCTCTGCTGCCTTTCCCCGAGTTCACTTTTCTAGTATATGAGGGTTGGGATTGGATCCAGGAGCCAGATCCAGGAGCTAGAAAAAGCCAGGATCCAAATAAAAACTAGCCGTGGGCTGCGTTTGACACCACCCCCCTCCACCCCCTCCACAGCGTAGTGGGAAACAAAGTCCTAGCAAAGGGAAGAGGTTGCTAAAGTTTGTACCAGTTACATGTTGAGCTAAATTTACTTTCTGTCTCCAATCTACTTTACTGGACAGGAGTTCTGTTTAGTTCTAAAATGTGATTTGACATTGAACACTCACCACTTTTGCCATCACCCTGGGTGATGGATTGTCAGCCAGCCAGAGTGATTGCACAGCTCTACTTGAGTTGCAGTTTGTTTTGTTTTAAAAATGATTTTCTGTCTTTTGCGTGACATTGAAATACACTTACAGCCATCCGGCTCTTCTGGAGGCAGCAGGCAGAGAATGGACAATCAATACAGCTACAGCTACAGCAGTGACATCACTCAGTACAATACAAACATGCTAAGCAAAGGGCTAAGGAACATTCCACAGGAAGGCAGCAATTAAGGCAGCACTCGCTCATGCCCTGGTTAAAAGTTTAATGCTTTGGGAAACTTTGCAGTCCCTTTAATTTGGAAGGGGGGAGGGGGAGCAGGGCAGATTGAGTTTGATGAGCAGGCTCAGTTCTAGTCAACTGCACAGGGTCTCATGTGTTGGGAGGTCCTATAGGGACTCTCAGTACATGGGATCCATGAATAAACTTGAAATTAAAACATTAGTGTGACTGAGAAACATTGGGTGTCTTTAGCGGGAAACACTCTGAGACACACACCCCGGACCTGCTCTGGGGACCTGCTCAGCCCCATGACCCTTGCGCGCAACCCCGACAGCACTTGGTTTAAATGGACCCGATGTTGCCGTGGCCCGCAGTCCGCCTGTGAGGCATCCCCTCCCCCACACCATAGAGCTGCAGATGTATCGGCCACCACTCTAGGCTGCTGCCTGTGGGTGGCCTGAAGCAGAGCTGCAGTGGCCTGTCCACCAAGTAGATAGACAGCTCTACTGCTCTGACTCCAGCCGGTGCTCTGGCTTTGGGTTGGCCGCGCTGCTTGCAGTGCTCTGGGGCATTCTGGAACACCACCAGTGGAGCAGCCCCGGAGCATGGACAGCCTGCCTTGTCTCTGCTCCGGGGGTGAGGCAGAGTAGAGGCTGGGCAGCTGTCCATCTATAAACACCCATTGTTGTAAAATATGTGCACACAGAGACTGAAACACAAGGAACCCCAGCCTATGGAGAGCCCATATTCAGTGGGAATTGAATATGGCAGTTCAGGAGGAGACCCCCAACCCACATGGCCATTACTAAACAAGAAATAGCAAACATATGGGTCCCTGAAGGGGATGTTCTGTTTAACTGGTCATCAACAATGAATTGTGACAATTTAAAAAAAAAAATTTTAAGGAGTGTGTCAGTGTGAATCCATCAATCATTCTTCTGTTAGGTGGGGCCCACACTCCCATTTCGCATAGGGTTTCAACTCTCCTGGATCCATATGGGATGGGAGCCCAGGGCTGTGATGTTCTGACAGCCCACTTCTGCATATTCAGTTCTATCTGAAGCCTCTTCAGTTCCCACCCCTCCCTGTACAGGGCTGTGGGACGCACTGCTGCCGTGAGGAGAATGCTGCTGCACTGCAGACACTGATCAGCTGTTGGGATTTAAACACTCCACCCAGCCAACAGCTGATGAGTAGCAGCAACAGCACCATTTCTGTCCACAGCAGCACCAGTTGCAATCCTGGGGGGGGGGGGACAAGGACTTGGGATGTGTTTGTTCTGAGGGATGTGACAAGACTGGGACCTCTCTGCAAAATATTAACATGTTGCTTTGTTCATTCCATATACATGTATGTTTCATATGTGTTATGTATGTTGGTGTCATGTTCTTCATCACAAGGGGCCCTACAAAATCTGGGGCTTCAGGCTACATCCCCAGGCCCTAAAACTTCTGCTTTTATCCAGCTCTGGTTTTTGTGGAAAGACAAGTGGATAAAGTATTTTTTTTAAAAAAAAAAATGCAGTGCAGGCCTTATTACTGCAGTTGCAACATGCAGATTCTCTTTGGCAAACATTTTGTGTGTTGAAATGAAAACATTAGTGTGTCCATAGGGCCAGGGACAGCGTTTACACCAAGACTGTCCTAGCCCTAGGGTGGATGTGCAGGAGAGAGAGTGTGGCATGCAAGGTGTCTACTCTTCCACTCCAGCAAGCTGTGTAAGGACCAAGGACAAGAATAGCACTGTACTTGCAAAACTGCAGGGGAAGACGATGAAGACGAAGATGAAGTATATGCCATGACTCAAAATTGCCCCAAGTCCTACCCTTTGTTGCCAGAAGCATGGGGGGAGTATTCAAAAAGGCCAGCAAAGAGATGCTGCTAGCTCCCCCAAGATGAGTCTTGTTCCCATCCTCCCTTTGCCAGTCCTTGCCCAAGGCTGGATTAAGCTTGATGGGGCTCAGGGCTGGTGTTGCCACCACCAGTCAACCAGCCCCAGCTCTGTCAGGGAATGCAAGCTTTTGGAGTCACACAGGACTCTACATCAGGCAATAGACAGGTCAGAATTTATTTGCTCTGACTGCTGCTTAGGCCGCTTTTATATGAGTGCCGCCCGCTCACACTTGTTATCATGCGGCATGTAAAAGTGCCACGGGCAGTGTTTAGACGTGCCTAGATGGGCCATATTTCCGGTCGCGCATTCTTTAAGACTGCAAATTAAATACCGTCTTAAAAAATGCGCAACCGGAAATACGACGTGTCCACAGCACGTTTAAGCGTATCCAAACGCTGCCCATAGCACTTTTACATGCCGCATGAAAACAGGTGCGAGCAGGCGGCACTCGTATAAAAGCAGCCTTATTCTGACTTGCCTATCGTCTGATGAAATGTCCCATGTGGCTCAAAACCTTGCATAGACTCACCAACAGAAGTTGCTCCAATAAAAAGATATCATCTGAACTCCTTTCTCACCATCTGTTATTTTGGGGTCCAACACTGCAACCACATCCTCTCTTTTGAAAAAATGCAGCATATTGATGATACATTTCAGAGCTGTCCAGGACTGCTGTACAAATACATTATTTGGGTCCTTTCTAAAACGCTGTTTACATCTTTGATAGAGCATAAAGCCATCTCCATTATATCATTTGGATGTTCAGTGTAAGACTTCTCTTTTGGTATTCAGAGCACTGGGATTCGTGTACATTCCACTTGACTGTTACAACACAAGTGAGAGGTCTCACTTTTTGACCTACCATTCGTAAAGCAGTGGTGTAACATGGCTGTTATGGGCCTGGGTGCATGTCCCAATTATGGACCCCATAAGCACAAGGGAGCAAGGTCTTCCTAAGCAGTGGCCCTCCCAAGGCTCCTGGCCAGCCTTGGTCTCCCCTCACAAAGGTTATGGTGCCACCCTTGCTCCCAGTAAGGCACCATGGAGTGGCAGTAAGTAACTCCACCAGGAAAGAGGTTTTAAGAGACAAGAGGGCCAGCATTCCACCACTGTTCGCTCTGAAAACTCCCTCCTTGGCAGGGCTCTTTGCAAGTGGTCTGAGAGCCACTAGGAAATTTTCAAAGTGGTTGGGAGCAGAGTGTTGACCTCATTCCTTCCCTTGCCCACTCTAAGAATTTCTTATCCCCTTGCCCACGCTGAGGCTGCTTACAGAGGACTCCCCTAGATTTCAGGGGCTAAGTTGGGACCTCTCACTCCATGGTAGCTACACTCCCTAACAGAAGAAATGTTTCCTTAGCTGGAAACTTCCCTAGGATTTTTGTTTTAAAATGGGATTATATCTAAGAGCCATTTTTACTGTATTGCTTCTTGTTTGGCTTTTACATTGGAAGAGTGTTAACAAATGACACACCACCCACACAAGAATGTTAAATCTGATTTTTCCTTGTCTTCTTGACCAGTAAACTTGAAATCAAAGCACAATTATTAGAAGCCCCAGTAATAACCAAAAGGGAGGGTTGAAACGGTAACAAAAACATATTATATCCCATATGTCAATTTGAGTTAAATAAACGTTGCAACTTGTTTAGTAACCTAATTTGGAGCTCTTGGGTGATTGAGCTGTATCTGTAATTCTGTCAAAAGAGCTTAAAATTCAACAATTTGTATTTAGGTTCCAAATCTGATTAAGTAAAATCAGGGGTCAAGGTCTGCCAAAGTAATCCCCCAAAAGAGCAAGCGAATATTTTAATAAAAGGAGGCTAAGTTTTAAATTGTGTTACGGCTAGCCATCTGTGAATGAAATGATAAGATATTTGCTGACCATATGAAACATAGCTATAATGGATTTTTGTATTAATGAATTATAGAATTATTTTGTATGTAGAATTGAAATGGTCACATATGGAGATATGTCTTTTCTATTGTTTTTTTGTGATTTTTTTGGCCAACGGCCGTAAATAAGTAAACTAAACTATTTAGGTTCCTAAAGAGTGAGTTGGTGAAGCCAAAACACTTAAAAAAAAAAATTCTGGTGATTTAATTTAAATCAAATCTTTGGGGAGAAACATTCCCAGTTGTGAATACTTCCATTCATCTGACAGTTTGGCCTCCAAATAAAACCAACCAATTTTTATTTATTTTTTTAAACAAAAGTCTAACTAATAATCTCTGTGCTCAGTTGCTCGACTTTCATTCCTTTGCTCCTGGTATGTAATAACTTCTCTAGGTCTCTACTTACTATAAACTTTACTTTACAAAAACCTGAGTTTCTAATATAAAAAGGCTTCTTTGAAGATCCTAATGAAGTAAAGGGAGGGTCCAAGCCCCTTTGTTTGCCTTTGCAGGCACGCGTACGGTTTTTAACTACATCAGTGGTTTGCTGCTTGTTCTAAACCAGGAATGGGGAAACGTCTCCCTCATAGGGGTCACATCACATTGAACATTAGTACCAGCTCCAAGGGCTGCAAAGACAGTGGGGTACTTAAGGGGTGTGCTCCAGAAGAGACAATTCCAGATCATGGATCTATGCCATGAATCTTTCCCTATCCTCGTGTGCATGCCCTTACCTGAGCTCTGCCTTTCAATGCTTGGAAACAGGAACTAGATCCAGGGGCCAGATCCAGGTACTGGAATGGAGCCAATTAAAAAGTAGCCACAGGCCTCATTTGGCCCCTGGACCTGATGTTGCCCATTTCTTTTCTAAACTAATTCTTGATTTAAAGTATCCGTTTCTAAATGTCTTTCCCAACTTCTCAGAACAGAGTAAAGTTACTAGCAATGTTTGCCCTTACCCTTTTTTTCAACTGTCATCATCAGAAAAGTTAACTTTGTTCTCTGTCTTGCATGTCCATAAAGGAGGCATAACACTACTGCAGGTGTAAAAGCAGGCAATTTGCTGTGATGGAGATGGAATGGAGAGACATGTTCACTCTGGTGATTCTTCATTGGTGGCAGCAGACTGAGCACTTTCTCACACAAGCTGGGCCTACCTGTTAGAAAAAGTGAGCTTTCTCTGAAAACTTAAACAGAAAAATATCAAGTTCCTGGAATTTTTCCAAAAGCCATTAAGCTTCCCTTTTGACTAACGTTGTTAAAGCATCTATTTTATATCTCTCTGGTAATTTCAAATTACAAAGAGGTGGAATTGCTTTGGCTGTTGCTTCCATTCTTCAGAAAGAGGATATTAGAGAAGCAGGATGCAGTAAATAATTTTTTTTTATTCCTTGCCTTCTTCGATTTGATAAACAAAACCAATATGTGTCCTAATGTTTTGTTTTGTAATATTCCTAATGGTTCAGTGTAGCTATGAATTAGGATATGTCCTTTGTGAAAGGTAACTAGAACCAAGCTGCCCACACTCTACAGAAGTTACACAAATGTCGTGACAGATATTCTGGACAAAGACATTTCATAGGGAATTGGACTAGATGATCCTTAAGGTCATTTCCAAACCTACAATTCCATGACACTTAAAGGCTCCCAAGTTCCTTTTTCCTAATCCTGAACTTTAAAAGAATTTTAAAATGGTATTACCCCAATAATGTAGTGGCTCTCAAAAATTTGCCTGTGTGACCCCAATTTGAGATGTAAATATAATTCTATGACCTTAGACAACCACAAAAGCATGCAAGGTATATCAATATCGATCGGATCACAACCACATCTGCAGATGTCATGCCCAAACTGGGGTTCTCCAACCCACAGGGTACAAACCTCTGCTGCATCTTCTCTCTTTCTTTTTTGCTTCACTGCAGATTCTGAACCTTCTACAACTCAAAAGTTCACCGATCTTTAATAGAAGAGGCATATTTTATTTGTTGGAACTCTGCAATCACACTGACAGCTGTGGATTTCCCCCAAAGCAACTGTATTCGCAGTCGGAGAATACAAGTTCTAGAAAGCTGGTTCTGAAAAGAAGTCCTATTACCTGGGAATGTCAGAATTTAGCATAAAGCAATAAGAAGTTTCTAATTTTTTTTCTCTCCAAAGGATTCCTCCTTTGTATTCTCAAGACAAATGGAAAGCAGAATTTTATTTCACATGGGTCACTACACATTTCCCGCTGGCTGCCCTGCCTGTTTAGTAGCTGCCCCAGGTTGACACAAGTTGAGACACTTGGGCTCCAATCCTTGAGCCACTCTGCTTCACCAGCCCCTTTTATTTGAAAGGCTTGCATGGCACCAGCACAGCACTTGGAAAGCTGGACTGCCATTATCAGTTTCCACCCTGCTTACCTGTAGGCAGAAACTGGTTTTTAATGTGTGCTTGTTTTAAAAGAAGACCATTGTTGGCATCAGCCTCTCATTCACCCCTCCGCTCAGAGCTGGCCCATCGTGAAAACATAAGAAGTGCTCTACAGGGTCAGACGAATGGTCCATCAAGTCCAGCATCCTGTCTCAGACAGTGGCTTCACCAAAGGTGTCCATTCATTGGACAAGGTGGACATCTGACTATAGTGGCACCAAGTAGTGGCCATGATGCTTGGAGTGTCCCAGAGTGCCAGGATCCAGAGCTTTGAGAGTCATACAATCCCTTCAGTTTAAAATTCCTCAGTGCATCTATCTCCATAATGTCTTTCTCTTGACTCTGTTCCTCCACCAGGAAGGGTGGGGTGGGGTGTGAGGAAGCCATGGAGAGGAAATGGACAATGAGTGGGACTGGGTCCTCTCATCTGTCATACCACCCAGCTCCCCATCATTTAAGCTACTCCATGTCCTCTCATCCACCATTCCACCCAGCCCCTCGGCATTCCAGCCACTCCTGGTGGCTTCATCCCCTTGTTATTCTACCCAAACCCCCAACCTCCCAACTGCTCCTGGTTGCCTCTTGTGTGTCATTCTATCCAGCACCCCATGATATCAGCTGTTCCCAGTGTCCTCATATCATCATTCCACCCAGCCTCCTATCATTCCAGCCACTCTCAGTGTCCTTGTATCCGTCATTCCACACAGCCACCCCTCATTCCAGCTACTCCTTCAGACCTCCTACTCATCATTCCACCATGCACCTTCCGATTGTCTCTCCTGGTCACCTCTTACTCATTATTCCACCCAGCCCCTCATCACTCCAGCTGCTCCTGATGTCCTCCTACCTGTCATTCCACCCAGTCCCATGTCATTACAACTGCTCCTGGTCTCAAACCCATTATTCACCCAGTCTCTCCACCTCCCCATAATTGTAGATGCTTTAAATGGCCTCCTACTTGTCATTCCACCCAGCTCCCCTCCCTGTCTGTTCATTTCCTCTATGTGGCTTCACTTTTTTTCCCTTCCTGGCCTTCTTTTCTATCATCACCACTACAACCACCTTTTTTGGCATTTCAGATTCCCCCCTCCCCCCCAATCCCTTTGTTTCAGTTAAGCGACTTCCATTAAGGACAATTGGCATTCCCAAAGCCCCATTACTTTCCATTGGTATTCCTGTTTTATCTACTGTTTCCAGTCAGAATTCCTTGTGCCTTCCCAGAACACCTGTTGTGGAGTTTGCTTGGCAACTGAAGCAGCTAGCCCGCTAGTTTCCCTTTCAGTCCCAACTCTGTCCCATGTAGCATGCAATAAACTCCCCATGCATCCATACAACAGTTGGGTGCAATAAACTCCCCATGTGCCCATACGAGATTCGGGTGCAATAAACTCCACTGGCATCCATACAACAGCCTGCAATAAATGTATGCCACTCAGGAAAGCCTTCAGGAAAGCTTATCTCCTCATGTTCAATAGAACGTTAGTGAAACAGAGGGAAGCTGCTTTTCTCACTTTCCCCATTTGCCAAAATAGGCACTTCAAAACATCAGAACTTCAAAACTATAAAACAGATTTTTAAAAAAACAAAAAACCCCACAAAATCCATTCAGACCACACTTTAATTTTTGAGCACAGCTAGATTTCTTAATACTGTTTCCAGAACTAAGTCTCCATGAGCAAAAAAAGTCACACAAGGAAGAAAATGTCATTCTGCCACCAAAATTCAAATGTCGGCAACTTTATTGTTTTTCATCTGTTTTGCCTGAAATTTGGACAGATTCTACCCCTCCCCCAAGTGATCCTCCCTACCAACATTCACAGTGATGGGAGAAATCATCCAAATTTCATAACAAATGGGATGTTTGTGATTTTAGCATAGTGATGCAGCTCCCTTAAACCATATAGCTGCCCCTACGGCTCCTGCCCTGAGGGGCTTACAATCTAGGAAAGACCAGGGAACGGAGACAAGGGGAAAAGGAATATAGGAGAGACAGGGATACATTCACAAAGTTGAGACAATGCAGACACACATGCTTAGCTTAGTTACAGGAGAGAAGGAGACCTTTAATGATAGAACAGTAGAATTTATTTTATTTTATTTATTTATTTTTTCAAATTTATACCCCGCCCCCTCCTGCAACGCAGCTCGGGGCGGCTTCCAACAGTCCACAATAAAAACAATAAAATTTCTTTTAAAATATTAAATATAAAATATACCATATAAAAACAGGGCTAGAAAATAACAAATAAATAAATGGGCGGGGGACTAAAATCATCCCCCCCCCCTCCCTCCCTCCCAAAGGCCTGGGCAAACAGCCAGGTCTTACAGTTCCACCGAAATGTCAAAAGGCTTGGGGCCAGGCGAGCTTCCTCCGGAAGGGAGTTCCACAGCCGCGGCCCTACCACCGAGAATGCTC
>QEPC01011741.1:265957-286018 GCA_003113815.1 Sphenodon punctatus
CCTGTGGCTTACAATCTAAAAGACAAGGAGGGGGAGACAAGGAGAGGGGACAGCGGGAGAGACATGGGAGAAGACAAACAAACATTCAGGAGGATGCGAAGTCTCAGGTGCGTGTACTTGGCTTGGTTCCTTGATGAATGCTAATGTGATGAGACACCATCTTAGATTTATCATGATCAAATTCCAAGGACTTGCAGAATAATACCTTTTGATTGTTTCAGGCAATTAAAGACTATCAATGCTATTATATATCATTTCTATAGTGATTTCAGTATTCAAAGTGCTTTACAATCCTGATTGAGTTTACCTTCACAACAACCCTGTGAGGCAGGTCATTATCATTCACATTTTATAGATATGGAACAGAGGCTCAGTGACAGGGATCTACCCAAATGAGTCATAGTTTAGATGGGATTTCAACTCTGGTACATGTCCAAGACCTTATCCATTAGGCCATGCTGGTTTTCACTTAGAAACACATAGTTCTTATAAATGAACTGCTCCATAAAGAGCTGCAGTTTTGCACTCTGAACTCATGTCACTGTAATCATGTACTGAAGCCAAACCCAGTGACTTTCCTGGAATTCCATGGTGACAGGACTGGGGCAATAATTTATATCGGATTTTTAACATTGCCAATTTTATCAGGTTTTTTTACCTTGTGGTCATTGCTAAATGGCATTGATGTAAAAAAATCTGGTAAAACCAACAATGTTCAAAATTTGATATTCCAGTACCGGCAATTATTGGTATTATCAGATTAACCTGATACCGCCCATTATCGGATTAATCCGATACCAATAGTCCGACCCCTACTATACATAATTCAATCTTAAATCTCCTTTCTCCTTTCCCAAGATTGCCAAAGAATCCCAGCTAGTATCAACAGTGATGACACTCCTATTTGCATATTTAAATGTTTTAGTGCATTGTCAATATTCCAATAATTTGCATCTGTTTTGTATAAAGGTATTTCAATATTTATTTGGTTTTCCTGAATGTTCTTTTTTTTTTTTTTTCAAAAATAGTGTTCACTTTATTATACTGCATCTTTTATTCATATATATTTCCCCAAGAGTTGAGAACGGCTCCAAAGAAAAATGTTCAGGCCTTCTAGATAAATAATACATTGCATCTTTTATTAATACTAATAAGTGCTTATTTCCCCAATAGCAAAGAATTGCATCATCCCAGATTGTACCATCCAATAAAGTGCTAGTTTGCATGGAAAGGGTTGCTGGGTCCTGCAGAATATTTTTGGAGGAAAGCATGAAGTAAAATACAGTGTTTCCTGGGTGTTGCTATGCTTCCCTCCTGCTTCTGGAGCTCATTGATGATTGGCTTTTTAGAATTCATTAATGGGTTCACAACACCATTTAGCTGATACTATTCAGATAAATAGCAGCAAATAATAATAAAATAATAAAATAAATAAAATAATAATAATTAATCAATCATCATCTTTATTTTTATATAGCACCCTCTGCCATGGCACTTGGAGTACTTTTTACATATAACTAATAAACACAACTTTTAATCCTCACAACAACCCTCTGAGGTAGGTTAGGCTGAGAGAATATTGTGACTGGCCCAAGGTCACCCAGTGAGTTTCTGGCTAAAATGAGACTTGAACCGAACCGGGGTTCCCACCAGTCCAAGTACTGCGCAGTACTTGGACTGGTGGGAACCCCGTTTTTCACCGGGGGCAGGGTGGGGGTCCCCCCACAATGGCCCATGTATGTGGTTTTATTTTATTTATTTTATTTATTTAAAGAATTTTGTACCCCGCCCCTCCTGCCACCGGCAGCCCGGAGTGGCTAACACCACCAATAAATACAAATATAAAATATTATAAAACAGATTAAAACCTCAAGCAGCAGTCGGATGCTGCAGCGAGAGCAGTAGCGAGCACCCACCAACTCTACTTGCAGCACTGTGAGCACAGCTAAGTCGCCTGTTTCAAGGGACCAGAAAGGAATTTTTCTGTTGGCATGGTTTGGCTTACATGAGTGGCAGTTTTTTCTTCCTTACAATGCATTTTCATGAGATCATTGTTCCTATGAAGGAGTATTGGGTATGGGAAAGAGTGCTAACCATTACATTGTCGCACTCTTGCAGGGGTCCAAGTAAGTGGTAGAAAGTTTATTTGGAATAGTTAAGCATTTGACGAAGACATCTCCCTATGAGATGGGGCTTAATGGCTGAATCAAGAGAAGAACTGCCAGGTTCAGGCCATCGACCCAGGGTGGATAGCTGAGTTCTATACTTGAGAACAGGAATGGTCCTGGTGGATGATGGTCTCCTCACCTGCTTCAAGGTCACTACTAACTTGACATGCCTTCCCAACCTGGCCGGGCAGCTGGGTGGTGGTGGTGGTGGTTAGAGTGACCTAATATAGAGAGCATAGAGCGACGACGGTACCTGAGGGACATCTGGCTGCCTGCAACTGCAGTTGGTTACCTAGTCCTGGTAATCCGACATGCCTGTCCAAACCAGCTGGGCGGCTAGGGGAGGTAGAGGCACCTGCTTTGTAGAAGCACAGAGTGAGGGCAGTACCTGAGCATATGGCAGGCCACCCATATCCACTGTTTATTACTTGTTTTACTGGACCTGGAACTGGGCATAGCCCATCCCCAGATAACCTCGATTGGATTAACTGATTTCAAATAAAGAGTGCGGGCGTTAAATCCTAACACGTGTACTTCTCTTCTTCTAGGGTGCGGGATAATCACATTTCTCGTTTCATTCTTGCAAATGAGAATGAGACAAGAATCGGCTGGATTCTCACCAAGGAACACGGGAATCTTGAGAAACAGAATACCCAATGCTGATGTGGAGGGGAGGAGGAAGCCATGATGTTCCCTCCCCAGCTCTCTTACCTTGTCTGGGGCCGGCAACTTGGGGGACAAAAGTAAGAGAGCTGGGGAGGGGACAGCGTGGCTTTTTTCTTCTTCCCTCTTTAATTTCTCTGGTGCTGGGGCAGAGATGGGGGAGGGGGGAAGCAAGAAATCTCCCAGCGATTTTTTATATATATATACCTGCGAAATCTCAGCCCTGATTCTCAATTCTTGCGAGATGTTTGGCGAGATGTTTTTTTATTCTCATTTCAACACTACTGCGAACTGCTGGCCCATGGGCCAACTGTAGCCATTCCCATTTCATATTTTGACCATTTCCAATGGCCCCAGTCAGTACTCTCAAGCAGTGTGGCTGAGGGGAAGGGAGCAGAGATGAAATAATGCACTCAAGGACAGGGAGATGGATCTATGGCATAGATCTATGATCTGGACCCTCCCCTTCCAACCACATGCCTTAAGCATCCTGTACACAACTCCTATCCAGCCAAAGAGCATGCACTGGATTTCAAAGTGGCTCAAGGAAGAGAAAAGGTATCCCACCCGCGCTTTAGAGCAAAAAGAGATTAGCACATTTAACTGCAAACTCTCAGTGTTATGATGTTTACATTATTTTCTCTGATCCATACTGCATAATATTGAATCATTAATCACCACAAAGGTTTGTATAATATGTGGCCAGCAACATTAATTCACAAGAACATAAGTAGTGCCATACTGGGTCAGACCAATGGTCCATCAAGCCCAGCATCCTGTCTCCGTCAGTGGCCAATCTCTGTCTCTTGGAAGTACCCAACAGGTCACAATGGGAAATCCATTCTCTATTGTTCCATCTCCCAACAATAAGAAACTATGTCCACAAAACCTACTTGGGTAATAGCTATTAATGGATCTATCCTCCAAGAACTTATCCAATTCCTTTTTAAAGCTAGCTACACTACCCGCCTTGACGACTTCCTCTGTCATGAGCACATTACACCAGTGCTCCGTTCTTTGCACTGGCTAAAGTCTTCCAGGCCCAATTCAAGGTGGTGGTGCTTACCTAAAGAGCCCTACACAGTGGGACCGCCTCACTCCCCAGGCTCTGGGAGCACCTTTCTCAAAGTGCCCTGGATTTTCCGGAGGGCAACTATGGAGAAGGTGTTCTCGGTGGCTGCACCCAGGCTGTGGAACTCCCAGCGAAGGCCCAGGTGGCCCCGGAGCTCTCCTTCTTTTGCTGTCAATGCAAGACCTGACTGTTCCCCCAGGTTTTTGGTGAGGGGGGTGGGTTTTTTTGTTTTTTATGCCTTACTATGTTTGATGATTTTTATGATATTTTTCTATTTATTATTATTTATATTATTGTATTTTATGTTTTTAATGTGGTTTGTTAGCTGCCGTTAGGGATATAAATGATTAAATAAATAAATTCCACAAGTTAATTGTGTGCCGAGTGAAAAAAATACTTTCTCTATTTTTTTAAAATCTGCTGCCAGTGAATTTCATGGAGTGTCCCCTTGTTCTAATATTTTATTTTATTATTATTTTTATTTAAAACGTGTATCCCGTTTTAGTGTAATAGTATGAGCACAGGTCAGAACCAGTGTGGTGTAGGGGTTAAGGTGCTGGACTTGGACCTGGGAAGTTAAGGTTCAAATCCCAGCTTAGCCATGAACTCACTGGGTAGCCTTGGGCAAGCCTCAGCACCCTATCTGAAAAATGGGAAACCGTGTGTGCATCTGTCTCTCCCTGTGTGCCTTTAAATGTAACTTTAAAGCATCTTTCGAACTGCGTTGGGATAGTGACATGACACTGGTTGTGCCCTGGGTTCAGATGTACCCTACGTTTAGACATGCACCCAACTATGGAGGCAACAGGTGTTTCTCTCCCTGCCTTTCCTCAGAATGCAGGCACAGTCTCTGACAGATGGGATTTCTAAGCACCTGTGAAAGCACTTTTCTGTGCTTTGGCTTGTAGAGTAGGTGCTAATGTCCCTTGCAGAGGTTGTCACAGTGAGGGAAATGCAAATAGCATTGCATATTTTCAATTTTATTCTGTATCCTCTTCTGAATGATTCCTAGCATTTTGTTTGCTTTTTTGACCGCCACCACACACTGAGCTGAGGATTTTCAAATTCCCTTCTTAGTTCTTTTAAGCTGGTACAATAATCTGAGTAATGAGGATACTTGAGAGAACTTTTTTTTTTAAGCAAGCAAAAAGTCACTTACATCCTTCATACCAAATGCTTGATTTAAATTGAGGAATTGATAGCCACTGACATCTACAGGCCAAAACCAACATAACAACATAACCCCACTATCACCAATCAAATCCGTATATTTATACCAAGAAATTCCTCCCTTGAAAAAAAATTCACAGAATAGGATCAAGAGATATGAACCTATTCTTGTTGAACTGTAACAACAGTGTGTTTACTTAGATCCTGGTTTTACAAATAGCATTCTACAGAATGCTATTAAAACCAGGGCTTAATTTAGAGGGGGGGGGGGTTTGCCAGCCATGGCAATTAAATTCAAGGAAGAGTGAGCCCCTGGAAATGTTCCCAATAGGAGTGTACACCCCAAAATGCGAGAGACCAAGAAAGGCCAATATTGGCCATTTCAGGGTCAGAAATTAAAGCCACAAGACACCTGGATGGTTTCTTTGGCATTCATTAATGAATTTGACTTTCCTGCTCCACCCCCTGCACTGGTTATCATACAGATTAAATCACAATAACTCCTGTTTTATATTCAGCTGTAGAAAGGCAGGCTAGTCCAGTGGTTAGGTTGCTAGCTGGAGATCTGGGGTCAGGTTTCTGCTCTGATAAGCTCTGGACCAGGAGTCATGGCTTCTGTGGTGGGGCTTCTGGAGCAGGTATGGGCCCTGGCAATTCATTTTATTTTTTATTTTATTTTTTACTAATTAAGCACTGATTAAAACCAATGGACATAAACTATGTGCATAGTGGGTGAGACTGTGTTCATCCCTGAAGCTGGGTAACTACCTCATTTTGCAAGTTGTTCACACACTTGTGGACAGGGACCCACATTCACTACACTGGCATGGGGGAAATACAGTGAACGTAGCTGCTGCCAGGGGAAAGGAATTTAGGTTACTTACCAGTAACACAGTTCTTAGAGAGAGTTCCACACTGATGGGATATCTTCTTGTTCAGCAGGAAGCTCCTGTTTGTCAGCAGTTTCCAGGCATATTGCCTGGAACAATCTAGAAGGGAGTCGAGTCTCTGCCTTAGCACTCCCTTCCCCTCCCTCCTTCCCTCTGCGCAGGCTTTTAATCTCGTGAGAGGAGGGAACATAAGAGAAGGAAGAGGAGGAGGACGAGGACTTTGTCAGTCTCTGGTGACTCTGCTCTTCCATTGGCCACCCAGATATGGAGTCTGGGGGTGCTCCTCGATGCACAGCTCCACCTGGATCTACAGGTGGAGGCTGTGGCGAATAGTGCTTTTCGCCAATTACATCTGGTGTGACGGCTTTGGCCGTTTGTTTCGAACTCTGACCTGGCCACTGTCATCCATGCTTTCATCACCTCTAGATTAGACTTGTAACAGACTCTATGTGGGGCTACCCATGGTGATGACTCGGAAATTGCAGTTGTTGCAGAATGCGGCGGCCCATCTCTTAGTGGGACTGATCCGCCAAGAGCATATTACACCAGTGCGCCAGACTCTGCACTGTCTGCCAGTAGTTTTCCAGGCCCGATTCAAGGTGTTGGTCTTGGCCTATAAAGCCCTAAACAGCCTGGGCTCTACCTATCTGTGAGATCGCCTCATTCCCCGGGTCCTAGAACAGCCCCTGCAGTCATCTGGAGGTGCCTTGCTTGAGGTTTCGTGCATTTTTCGGGGGGCCACGCAGGAGAGGGCATTCTCTGTGGCCGCACTGTGGTTGTGGAACTTCCTTCTGGTAGGGAACTCCCTTCCGGGGCCCTTCCAGTTGGCCCCGGATCTCCCCTCCTTTTTGGAGAAGTTGTAAGGCCTGGCTGTTCCGCCAGACGTTTGGTGGGGGAGGTGGGTAATGGTGGTGGTGGGATTGGGTATGGGGGGTTGGGATGAGTTATTTTCCCTCCTTTTATACGTTGTTTTAATTTTGATGTTTCTAGTAATCGTAAGCCGCCCCGAGCTGCCTGTGACAGGAGGGACAGGGTAGCAAATTTTTAAAATAAATAAATGTTGTCAATATTGGCGCCTGTGATTATTTTTCTTCATTTCTTGTCAACTTTATCATTTTTGTCACTTTTGGGGACTTTTACAATAGTTTTACAGTACTTTTATGGCAATTTCCAGCACTTTTGCATCTCCACATCTGCTAGAGGTGTACATGGGGCTTGGACTTGGTCCTGTAGCAGCTCTTTTCAACTCAAGAAAAATAACGACAAATGGCAAAAACAGTGGAAAAGCCAGTAAGTTTCTGTGTCACATGAATGAAGGCAAATGACCTGTTTCTTCATTCACAGCAATTTGTAGTTTTAGGTCTATCCCTAAGAAGGGACTTTTCCAGCAACTGCATAATGCTCATGAATACACTGAAGTGTTCACTTTGAGATTCTTTGGGAAGAGACTTGGACACCTATGCATTGACCTCCATAGGAGATAACGAGGGCATTGGAAACTCTGACTGTCTTAGTTTGCTAAAAGTAAAATCAGAGAGCCCTCTTTAAATCTAGCATGTCGAGTGCTGATTCTCCATGGGACGAATGAGGTTTGAATGGGGGGGTGAGAAAGGAGATTAGTTACTCAAGTTATGTGGAACAGGGTGACCATTTTAGGGATGAATGAGGAGTCAGTATACAATTCCACTTTGGCTGTTTTTACAGACTTGGGGGTGTGTGTGTGCCCGCTTACGTGGACACCCACCCACCTACCACCACCCATCTCCACCCATGGAGCATCCTCCATTCTGTCGGAGGGCTCTGTGGGTGTGGGTCGGTGTGCTACGGGTGTTAGTGGGTGTGCAGCAAGAGCGCATACGCACAAACGCCTGTCGCCCGTGTTTACACAGGCGCATACCTTCCACACACCCATCCCCCCACCTACTAGTGGCCCGAATACCAAGTGGTGGGGGAAGCCATCGGTGTAAAAATGGCCTTTGTCTCTGTGGAAGACTAAGTAGGGTGGAGATGCTCTTAAAGCTGCCAGTTCACTAACCTACTGAGCTAAGGTCAAGGTCATTAACACAATTGTTTTGTGAGTGAGATGTTCAATAGAGGAAGTCACCATGGGCTCAAATGGAGGTGTCATAAGTTTGGTGAGAACCAAACTGACATCCCATTGGGGGACTTGGCATAGCACTGGTGGGAAGGTATTCAGCAGACCCTACCAGAAGACTCGGACAAGAGGGAGAGAGAAGACTTGTTTTCCATCCACAGGTTGTAGATGTGCTGAAATAGCCACTAAATGGACCTTCGAGGATGAAAGCAAAAGGGAGGAATGTTGTAGGTGTAACATAGGTCAGAATGTTAATGGGGAGGGAAGAAATAAAAATACCCTGATCTGCACACTCGATTGAGAAACACTTCAACTTTGCTGTGTAGTAGGCCATAGTTGAAAGCCTGCGCACATTCTGAATAATGGCTGAAACTGTGGGTAAAAGATCAGGAGCTATGGAGAGATCAGCCAGGCAGAGAGATGTAGAGTTGAGGTTGTGATGGTATATCGACCCCTGCTGGCAGGTTAGGAGATCTCTGCAAAGTGATAGGGGAAAGACTAGCTTACTAGGTTCACCTAGTAATTAGTAGATTGGGGGGCAGGGGAGGGGTCTGGTCCTAACCCTCTTCTTTTCTCTTCCTACTTTCATCCCTAGGGCTCGCAGGGAATCCTCTTGCAGAGATTCCTTCTCCAAGGTGAGTGGTTCAACTGTCATGTATTTTCAATTATAAACCTAAGATATTTTGGCTATCTGTGTTTAAATGTATTAACTTAGAATCTTTATATGTTAACTTTCTGTTTTAATGTAAGCTAATTGTGACTTACATCATAGAATTCTAAGATCAGCTTCTGTTACTAGCTAGATCAAATAGGGCCCCTTCCAAGCACATTCCTTTGTGTTTTTTCTAAACCTCCCAAATGACATTTGGTTGTTACTAAGGAGACCACCACATGTATGAGCCATAAAACAGGCTCTCTGAAACTTTCCCTCTGGTCTAAGCTAAGGCCATAAAGAGACCCATTCCTGTTCTGACTTCTTTTGATTTACTTAAGATTTTCTCCTAGCCTAGGAGTCTGGAGTGTTATCTCTAGGTGTCTAATTGACAGATAGTTCTATTCATAAGATATCTCCTAGACTGGAGAGGAGTATCTTGTTAATTCTTTCCAGCCAACATATTTATTAAATTTATAGTTGAGATAAATATTGAAAGGTCTGGATTTTCTCTCTTTATCTGACAATTATCTCTGATAAAAAATACAAAGCCTCTCTTCATTTCAGAGCTTGAGGAAAGTCAAAACTTTTATTGGTCTCTTTACAAGAGCCAATTAGAATCCAGTGTATCTCCTTACTGACTGACGTGTATCTGTTGTCATTTATGACAAGCCTAAGGATAGAAACTCCCCTTGTAACCAATCCAATAAAAGGAAAGACACAAAGAGATGATTTTCAGACTGAAATCCTAAATATTATTGGGTTTCTTTCTCATTCAACATCTTTATGGCAAAGGGATGGATCTGGACTGTATGTATATATAACTTCTTGATATCTTTGAGCCAATGAATTGTGCAAATGTTAAGCTTTTACAAACTTTTTCTTAAGATAGAAATGTTTTAAGATCATGTAACTTTGATTGGCTATCAATGTGAATCTAAGATACTGACGCTTTCTATTTATATTTAAGTAAACTTTGCATATATTTTTATAATCCAAAAGTCTCATGTTCCCTTATTATAAATGAATTGTCATTTACAATACTTCCTTTGCTAGCTGGACAACAAAGTGAAGTGTAAACTCATAATATACAATTTTGGGAAAAGTGCAGCCCAATTTAGTTTGACTAGTTCAGCTAAGCTACATAGTTCACTTTCCCTTTGTAATTTATGAGAAAAAACGCAAAACTTGACACAACCTCATGTTGGAAACAACTCCTGTTGGAGTACAACTCTGCATTAATATTCCTGAAATGACCTATGGCCACAAGCATCTCCAAGTAAAGTTTATTAGGAATTTGTTAGAAGATCGTGTTAAATTTAAAAAGTGCTACAAATCATGTATAGTCATAACTGAATATCCAATATTATCTTATAATTACATAATAAGAAACAAGAAAAATGCTCCTCAGTGTCTTTCTGCATTTCAATATCCCTCTTTCAGTCACTATCAAATAAAAAGTAATTCCAGTATGCAAAGGCCCATCTCTGGAGTTCTTCCTGTTGGTGTATCATTGTCTCCTACTTGCACACTTGAGAATATTTGAAGTCCAAAGTGCCAGGTAAGTACATTGCATTTTAAGCATTACCACGGTGCTAGCATTCAGAAGGAAACAACTGTTTTAGGGGATGTGCTTCATGGGAGATGTAGTCAGCAAAGAGCAAGTCTCACATGGAAGAAGGGGGCTGAAACTACAACTCCCACAATGCAATGCAATCACCCTTCCAAACTTTACTTAATGCACTCAGAACCAAACCATCAGCCCACAACAAAATTTAAAATTTCACTTTAGAAAAAAATGCATTTTCCACTGGACAAACTTTTCAGTAGAAGTTTTCTGGCTTTATTTTTTACTCCGTATATTCCTGGTCAAAGGACAGCTCTCTGAACAGACTTGATTAAGCCAACAATCCAGGCTCACTCAAGTCATTATTTGAAAGGGCTTCTGTAATTCCATAGTTCTAGTGTCTATTTCTCATGAATTCTTGTTGGAGCCCATTCTGTCTGAGGGACCCAGAGTTCACCTTTCTGTTGGAGCCCAGAATTCCTAACAATTGAGTTTCTCTTAAGGGACAGTCCTAGGAATGCTCGAGCTGTACAGGCCCAGCTGGCACCTTTTGTCTATAGCAAACCCCTCAGCAGACAGACTGTGGGTAGGTTTGCCTTCATGAGAAAAACAGAAAGGGTGGGAATGGGCAGACCCTTGGGAGAAAGCAGGAGTCACCAAGAGAAAAGGGTAGGCCCTCACTGTGGTGGGAGAACAGGGAATTGGTTGAAGTCTTCTTGTGATTAATAGGGAAGAAAAAAAAACTTTGTCGGTGCGGCTAATCCCAAGCCTTGTGGAGCGGAGTGCGCAGCACAACACAGCACGCAAGTTGTGTGCACCCCCGCGGTCGTGCCTACGGGGTCTGGGATTGGGGCCACAGCTATGAAGTTAGTCTTGCATGCCCTTTAAAATGTCAAAGGGATTACTTGTTCCTTGTGTGCATAGTACTTGCTTCTGACTCGGCAGATGGTCACTGCAGCTCTGCTCCTAGCCAGGGGTTGCTCTGGGTACCACCCTAGAGCTGCGGGCAGCACCCTAGAATAGCAGCTGATGTCTGCAGCTCTATGGTGTGGGACAGGGGGTTGCCATGCTGGTGGACCATGGGCCGCAGCATTGTCAGGTCAATTTAAGGACCCAGGTGCTGCTGCAAGCCGGCAGCCTTGGGAGTGCATCCCCGGATTTGCTCCAGGGTTAAGCACCCCCAGATCCATCTCAAGACACACATCATTACCAAGTCGGAGAAAGCAGTAATTGCCCTCTATTCTGCACTGGTGAGAGCTCACCTGGAGTACTGAGTCCAGCTTTGGGCACCTTATTTTAAGAAGTACATAGACAAACTGCAGAGGGTCAGAGAAGAGCAACAAAGGCCCTTTTCACACAGACACTCTAACACTGATAAAATGGGGGTTACATTTTATTATACATGTTGCAGGGCACCCATAGCTCACACCTGCAGCCCTGCAACATGTATAATAAAATGTAACCCCCATTTTATCAGTGTTAGCGTGTCGGTGTAAAAAGGGCCAAAGGTGATAAAGAATATGGAAAGCCATTCCTATGAGGAAAGGTTGAAGGAACAGGGTATGTTTAGCCTACGAAAGAAAAGATTAAGGGGAGACATAATTGCGGTCTTCAAATGTCTACAGGGCTACCACAAAGAAGACGGCGGCAAGGAACTGTCCTCTGTTGTTACAGAAGGCAGGACTAGAAATAACGGGCTCAACTTTACAAGGAAGATTTAGGTTAAATCTCAGGAAAAGGCTGCAAACTCGCCGTCCCCTGAGGTTTTCAAAAAGAGGCTCGATGGCCATTTGTTGGGGACACTGTAGTTACAGACATCCTGCATCAAAGCAAGGGGTGGGACTAGGTGACCACGATGTACCTTCCAACTCTATGATTCCAATAAGATTCAAAATCTAAAATGCACAGGTCATGAGCTAACAACAGCTCTGAGACATTCTACTTTCTTATCCAGTGAGCATTCTGTTCCCACTCTTAAACTTCCCTATGGGTTGTGCAGTATTTTAGCTACTTGAATCCTATTAGAATCAATGGGAGTCATGAGGTTTATTTCTCCCTTCAACTTTTAATATCAAATAAAGACAAACTGGACAGTTCTAAATAAGTTCTCACATCATGCAAATCACCATGGTAACTGGAGACAAGGCCCACAGAAACCACGTAAGCATTTTTGTTAGCAGTGGGGAAGATACTAGCCAAATCATGCCAGGAACAAAAGTGCTTAGATAGTGTCCTTCTCACAGGAGAGCTTTTTACAACAGAACTGTGCTTTAAGCGGGCTATAGGTCCTCCTCTGCCTTTGGATGAATTTCATAGTGTTCTGAGGCATAATGTCTTTTTCATCTTAAATAGTCAAAACATTGTTTAAATTATTCTTTAAACTATACAGACTTGCTTGCTTCGCCTTCTCGCTCAAATTTATTTGGTACCCAGCCATTTAAACCTAATTTGTTTTGAGGGGGGTGGGGAGAGCCTAATCTTTGATGGCTGACTTGTAATGTTTCAGTGTCCGAGCAGAAGGATCAGTAGCCTTGATCCATCTTGGCATCCAGTAGTGAGTGAGCCAGTCAGAACGCCCTGGGTAGTGCTTCTCAAAGATCTGGCGGTAATAGTAAGCTTCTTTAGTTTTAGGAGGATTGAAGGGAAATTTCTCAGCAGCCTTTTCCAGTAGAAAGTCATCCACCTACAACGCAAGCAACATCAGAATTAAGCTGTGAAGCTGCTTTATAAATTATTTACCAGACCATTGGCTGCAAGCAGAACTACTGTCCTCTCAGTTCACCATTAAATGCCACACTCTATTAAAGGTGCCTGCTCCAGAAAGCTTTCTAATAGGCAAAATTCTGCTGTGAGATAAATGTGCATGACTCCCACTCAACTCAATGAGAATTCAAACTGCACATCTTTGTAGCAGATGAGGTTCATTTGTACCAGTCTAGCTAGTACTGCCATTTTAGTAAGAATTTCTCTATTAGAAGTCAATTCCATTTTTAAATCTCAAACTCCAGTATTTTTGTGTTTTTTTAAAAGGCTCCTCTTTTCTTTTTTTAATGTTTGTTTGTTTATTGCATAGCCCTGCCATTGCAATTGTACATTTAAAATACATTTAAAACATATATCCAAAACCTGTAACAACATCAAAAATAAACCATACCACTCGAGGAATGCCTTCTATTTTAACAAATCATTTAGCATTTGTCTACATTTATTTACATTTAATTAATAATAATTTAAAAACAATTACCTTACTTAATTTAGTACAATTTACCCCTTCTAGTAAAGTATTCCATTTTATCTTACAGAGTGGCTAGTCCTACCAATCGTCTAACTCCTTCGCCTTGGGCCATTAGTCATGCCATGTATGCCATATTATATAATTCTTCCTAATGTTGTTTCTATCTAAATTATTTATGGGAGGAGGGTCACTGATCCACTTAGTTCTTTCAATGGGTGAAAACAGACATGACGCTAACCACCCTTTAACCACCCTTGGTGGTTATTTATCCATGTTGCAGGGCTGTATTGGTGCCCTATGCAGCCCTGAAACATGCGTAAATGACCACCAAGGGTGGTTAAAGGGTGGTTAGCATCATGTCTGATTTCACCCCATGTCATTCTTCAACTTGTCACCACTACTAGGTATCTAATGACTGCTTCTGTTATTTATAATTCCTTTCCTTTTAACAACAAGCCAATCTGTGTTTCTTGAGTGCATCCTGTGCTTCTTTCCAAAATAGGGATAATCAATTTCTGTCTAGTCTCTACATGACTAGAACAATCCAACAAAATATGTTTCATAGTATACTTACCTGTATTACAACTACAATGTCTATCTGCAAAAGGAATACCCCTCCCTAAATCTCCCTTCTAGGTTTACTGATGGAAATACACCTAATCTTGCTGCAGTAAACAACTTTTTCCTTCTCATATCAATATTGTAATCCAGATAAGGGATCACATTTCCTATTGGACACATTATATGCATGTACAGTCTCCAAGTTTTATGGATCCTTAAATCTGCTATTTCTTCCTGCCTCGCATTATCTTGGAGGCGTCTCCTAACTAATCTCCTAGCACCCACTAGGCCCATTGTACCCAGTGAATCTACCGACAGCCCCAAAGTCAGAAGCTTTCCCATTATTATAGAATGCCAAGAGTTAGCACAATCATCCTGACTGGCCTGTTGAGAAAAAGGAGCTGCTGTTTTAAATAAGCTACGTAACCAAAAATGTATGGCCTAAGTCCAAACTTCAACCTCCAAATGGACAGTCCCACATTCTAGACGCACTATACTATAGATACACATCTGGGTACTGCTGCTAGCAAGGATCTCAAAAATATTGTTTGTACTTGTTCCAGCTCTTTTATCACCCCTAGAGCCCAAAACTGTGCCCCAGACTCCACTTTTCCTGCCTATTACTCCAACGTAGCTGGAAGAAATTGTGCAAGATCGGGTAATGCTAGTGGACACGTTTCCTGTTTTAACTATGCAGTAATTTACTTCTACAAAACAGCCTGCTGCCCATGGGATCCTTCTAGTTCACTCCCTCTGGAGATGGAGAGGTACAAGTTTTTTACCCAGCCCAGAAGAAGGCACGATCAGGCTGTCTGGGAAATGTACCGATTCCGTTCATCTCATGCAATCTTACACTAGCTGGGCTCCTGTCAAGTCCAGTCAAAAAATAAATCCCTTAGTGGAATGACTAGCAAACAATCTTGAGGTGAAAATGCATCTTTCAAGACATCTGTCTCTGTGGATATATGGGATGCCCTAGCACCTGTGGGGATAATTATGTTGTACATGCTGTATGTTGGATTCTCCATTGTGACACACCATGTGGGCAGAATGTGAAGGATGGTTTACCAGTGATGAACTGCATTCCCACTCCTGTACTACAAGTTGCAGTGACTGGCTGCGAGAGCAGAGATTTAACCACTGACAATAGCATGGCTATGTAAAAAACAGGCACAGTTAGCAAAAAAACTACACTGCACTTTATTCTCCAGCTAGGAGCCAGGGCAAAGTTGGAAGCAGTGGCTTGCATCAACAGGAGCAGCTGCTCTGATCAAAGGAATCCCCAGCAGACTGACCCCACCGAGCACAAAAAACATTAAAATATGTTAATTAGTAGCTCTTCAAGTTTGAGCTTTTAGGACATTGTCACCGGCACCTCTGGACATAACATACTAAAATTTCAGCCTAATACCTCTTACTGTTTGTCTCTTATAAACAAAAAAGTGGTATTTTTCAAATGGACCCCAGGTTTCCATAGAGTTTGCCTATTGGGGTCAAATTGACCCCAAGCCAATGCATTTCAATAGGGGTCAAATGGACCCCAGCTTAAAATAAACCAAAATAAACAGTTTTCAAGGACCAGTCAGATAGCAAGGGGACATGGAACTCAAGGCCACTTCAGACTGGCAGCAGCAATGGAAATTAACCCCTTCACTATTATTTTGTGCCTTTGTATCACGGTTGAAAAAACCCATGAAAATATGCTAAGTATTGGGTCTACAACTTTGAGCTTACAGCACATTGTCACCGGTACCTCTGGCCATAACATACTCAAATTTTAGCCAGATGTCTCTTATCGTTTGTCTCCAGTGACCAAAAAAGTGCCAGGGTGCAAACGCACACAAAGTGTCAATGGAGTTGTCATATTTGCTTTTACACAAACCTTTTCTGTTTCATTTTTTAATTGTTCAGTTAATGTTAGGTTTCATTTCTTCTGCCTAGTTTTAAGTTTCCCTTCTGGGGTGAGTTTGTGGAGACAAGAAGTCAGGGAATGTTAAATTTAATTTCTTCAGCCTGCGTTTAAGTTTCCCTTCTGGGGTCAATTTGTGGAGATAAGAATCCTAGGCAAACAAAAAAACGCAAACAAGCCCTGAAGCATCCTAGGCAACAACAAAAGAAATGCAACTAGCAGGCTATAAAGGTGCTAAGTGTCCTTAGTAAAGCTTGACTATAAGGCACAGCCAGTATTTTGCAGGAGAGAATTTGCCTATGGGACAAATTTGGGGAGTGTAAACAATCCCCATAAAACAGACTCTTTCATGTGTTTCTGTGTGTGTGTGTCCTCCCAGGGCTTAGTTTGAAGGTTTTGGGACACAGACTATGTTTTGGGGATAAAATAGACCCCACCTATAATGGGTTTTTCCCATAGGGGTCATATGTACCCCAAGACCAGGCAATTGCAATTTTTTTTAAGTCAGAAGGTAAGGGTTTTAAACTAGCTTTATGCTGCTATCGGTCAGCTTCAGCACAAGTTCAGCGCCACCGTAATAAATACTACTGTCATTCCAACATCGATCCAATTAAATGATTGTGAAATTATACAACACAGTTTCACCTTTGGGGAGTACATGAGGAAGGCAAGAGGGTGTGAAATGATGAGGAAGGCCCCAGAGGCAGTAAGTGGAATGGTGAGAATGAGAGGGAAGAATACAAAGTGTGCAGGATTAAATAAGTGGGTGGAATGACAAGAGGAATTACAAATAGTTACAATAAGGTTCTGAGTAAAATACCGGATTCAGAAGACTGCTGGGATATCTGAGGAAGCAGTTCTATCATTTTACCCACTTACCATAACTGACTCCCTATCCTTTGACTCCCAATAGCCTCCCTCCCTGTTATTCCATTTCCTCTCCTGTTTTTTAGTTTTTTTGTCATTCCACACACACACTTCTGCTCCATATGACACAGACAAACATTGTATTTACCAGGACTTTTGAGTTCTCTGTGAGATGAGTGGGGGCTACAGGGTTAGAGGGGTGACTTGGAGCCAGGACTCCTGGGTTGTCTGTTACAATGTTGAAAGCAGGGGAGAGAATAGGCTTGGAACCAGGGCTATTGAGTTGCCCGTGAAGGGAGTGCAGCCTACTGGATTAGAGTGGGGTGGAGAGGCTGGAAGCCAGGAGTCCTGAGTTCTCTGTTACAGGGCTGGGACCAAGTAGATTAGAGGGGGGAAAGGGGTGGGAGTCAGAACGCCTAAGTTTTCTCTTTCTTAAAGAGAAAACAGAGGGGGTGAAGGGCTAGCTCACGCCCTCCTGTTTCCAGCTTCAGTGTTGCCACCAACCTGCAAAGCAGAAGAGAATTGGGGCTGAAAGACAATGGCAAATGTGGGTGCACAGAGCCTAAGGGTATTTTCAGACATTACGAGATCACACTCAACCACAGTCAATTCCCTGTGGCGAGGAAGGGTCCCGTAGCGTCTGTTGGGGAACTGGAAGTTCCCCCCCAGATGTTTACCACGCTCAATCCCAGCTGGGAATCACATTCACCACGCGATCGGCTGAATCCGCGGGGCCGGTGCCAATCGCGTGGTGAAGGTGATTCCCGGCGGGGATGAAGGGGCCCGTCACGTCTGGACGGGGATCACGGCCCGGAATCCCCGCCGGGATTCCGGCCCATGGTCATTTCGGGTGGGCGCTGCGGCCACATTGGCCGCGGCACCCGCCCGTCTCCCCAGAAGGTGGGCGGCGAGGGAGCGTGGAGGGGGCGGGGCCGTGCAGCCGCACGTTGCGCCGCGCAGCCCCGCCCCTTCCCGATTCCCCGCTGGGATCCCCTGGCATGTCTGTTGGCCATGCCGGAGTGATCCCCGGTGGGGAATCTCAGGGTTGTTTCCGTGACAGGGCGAAGCTGCCCCATCACGTCTGAAAACACCCTAAGTAGTGAGTACAATATGTGAGACTGTACAATGTCTTTACTGCTAACATGGCACAGAAGTTAAGGCAGGAGCTTTAACTTGCAATTTCCATGCTTTTTAGCGTATTATTGAATTTGCAAGAGCCTCTTCTTGTAAACTTCAGGGTTTTTTATTATGGAATATATCTGAAGTCAAAATACTTTCTTCTCTTACTTTAATCACATCAATTGCTTTACACAATTTCACCTTGCTATGTACTATTAAAAAAGAAATGTTTACAGTTTTCACTGTGTGTAGTACGCCGATTTCTTTTAAAATCAATCCTGTTCAATTTCTGCCTTTTATGGGGTAAGGCATGTTTAATACATTAACAAGGTCTTTAAAAGTTAAAAGTGAAACTGTATGACACTAGAAGCAACCTGAAATGTTAATATATACTTACGTACCTGGTGGTCAATATGATCTTGGAGTATTGAGAACCAAGACTTCTTGATAGATGTCATGCCATCACTGAAGGCTTCTTTGGGTCTCCAGAGTATTTCTTTAGGAAGCAAGTTGGAATCTTGAAATGCCTCCCTTAAGAGATACTTCTCAATTCCATTCTGTTGACAGAGTGCATACATATACCATGAATATCATATACTGAGGCTCAAAGTTTTAAGGATAACTCTTCCACCTGATATTTTGACATCTCGATCAGTTCTGATCTGGCAAAGCTGTTAACCATGTGCTTAGTTCCATTGACTTCTATATCACGCAGATATTTTGCTGGCTCAAAATGTTAATTTCCAAATACGACCGCTGCATACTATGTAGTTTACCTTTGGGACTCTCAGTTCCGCTGGCAGGGAGAGGTAATAAGCAGTAAAACGATGATCCAAAAATGGGACTCTCAGTTCAAGACTAAAGAAAAAAGAAAAGAAACTGACTTAGAAAATGCACTAAGTGAACCTACTGGCACATTCATTTAGACAATTAAAATACATTTATTTGGAATGGCAGAAGAACATACTTTAGTACTCTGATTCCTAATCCTAATTAGTTTTGCTTACATGACCTTACTCTCCATAAATCTTACCAAGAAGGCAAATTGAGTAATTTGTCTGCACAGTGATTTTCAACCAAAGTTCAAACCTGTAGATGATGCCATCTGCTGGAAGGATTTAAGCTAGCAGAAAATACTCAAGATTCTTTTTACAGGTTCCACAAAAAAATCCAGAAAACAGTGTCCATTCTTACATACTAACCCTGAACAATTCTGCAACTCCTAGTGTTCTCGCAGGAATAGGGACAAGTTGCCCATGAGGAGATTCATCATCATATTTGAAAATGAAATTGCTGACAGAATCTGGAAAATTTTGTCAGTGCATGACATGTCCTAAACCACAGAAGGAATAAAAGGGCACACGAGAGACCATCAAGTCATTTTCATATAAAACTTACTGCATATTAATAGAAATAAGCAGAGTGCAATGGGATTAGCCCGTGGTACACTGCACCTTGGGATATTCTACCAGTAAGTAATATTTCCTGGCCATGCTACAGCTCAAGCAGAACAGGGTTTGATGCAAAAATTCAATTGGGAATTCCTATTGCCCAAGTTATGTGGTAGGTCAGACTAGGTAATGACAATGGTCCCTTCTGGCCTTAAAGGGAGTTAACCTTGGACTTGGACAGTCACTCTGTGGATGAGCTAGTCCAGAATTGGAACAGCTTGCTGGAGGAGGCCACTGACAGGGTGGCTCCGAGACGCCCTCTGCCTCAGTCTCATCACCGCAGGGCCCCTTGGTTTACTGAGGGGCTGTGGTGTATGAAGCGTGTAGGCAGGAGGCTAGAGCGACGCTGACGTCGGACTCGATCTGACTCCGACTGTCTTCTCCATAGGGCCCATTTGCGGTCCTATGTTGAGGCTGTGAGGACGGCAAGGAAGGAGTTCCTTGCTGTCCTCATAGCGTCTGTGAAGTCACGCCCGGCGGAGCTGTTCCGGGTGGTACGGGGGCCGGTCAGTCCGTCCTCCCTCCGCCTGGACGGGGATTTGTCCCAAGCCCGCTGTGAGGAGTTTGTCAACTACTTCGCAGACAAGATTGCTCAGATTCAGACCGACTTTGACGCTGGATTAGGGGCAGTAGGGGAAGAGC
>QEPC01011741.1:294686-316571 GCA_003113815.1 Sphenodon punctatus
CAATAGACAGAACCCTCGTGTGGGACTGCTAATCCTGCTCTGTGAGGCTCCCGCGCTGGCTGGGAAAGGGAGCACCCGGGTCGCAGACCTCCTATCCCTTCCAAAGGAAGAGGGTGAACAGGGAGAGAATTGCTCCCTACCTGGCACCTGGAGGCACTTTGAAAGTTTTTTCCTGGGCTGCCTGGTGTCCTTTGTTGAGGAGGCAGCTCACCTGCGTCCTGACTGTGTGGAGGCAGACAAACAACTGGAGCTGAGGGGCTAGATCCCCACTGAGCATGCTCCAAGGAAAAATCAGGAAGTCTGCCTCCTACTGTCAGTGGCGGGGATCTACCCTACTATTTTTACTGGCCGTCCAGGAGGATCTCCCGGGAGAAGGCTCCGCCCATATGTCTCAGACCTCACTACCATCATCCATGCATTCATCACCTTGAGACTAGACTACTGCAATGTGCTCTACGCGGGGCTGCCCATGGTGATGGTTCAGAAGCTGCAGCTGGTGCAAAATACTGCGGCCCATCTTCTGACCAGGCTGGGCCACAGGGAACACATTACACCAGTGCTCCGAGCTCTGGACTGGCTGCCTATTGCTTCTGGGCCCGATTCAAGGTACTGGGCTTAACTTTTAAAGCCCTAAACAGTCTGGGCCCTGCTTACCCGAAGGATCGCCTCACCCCCTGGACGGCCCCTGCCGTCATCCGGGAGCACCTTCCTGGAGGTCCCGCGTTTCCAGCGGGTCCAAACCGACAGGCAGGTGTTCTCAGCAGAAGCACCATCACTTTGGAACGTCCTCCAGGCGGAGATCCGCCACAGCCCAAATCTCCTCGCCTTCTGACAAAGCTGTAAGACCTCTTCTATCAGGCATTTGGCTGGGGGGAGGGGGAGGGAGGGTTAGGGAGTGGGTGGCTTGTAATGATCACTTTGAATACTTCTTAATGTTCTTTTTATGATTCTGTATTTATGTATTTTATATTGTTGTTGGATTTTTAATATTGTTGTAAGCCGCCCCAAGTCACCTTCAGGCTAGAGGGGCGCAGTAAATTTTTAAAAATAAATAAATAAAATTCACAGAATGTGCTAAGGCCCGCCCAACTGGGCCAAAGCAGGCCAGCTCAGATTGGGGCCCACCATGGCTGGTCATTATTGACCACCTGTCATGGCAGGGGGTGGGTGCTGGGAGTGGCATGGGGTCACTTACCTGCCTGTTGCAGCCCTCCCTTGGTCACATGGGTGGTGGGACAACAGCCCAGCCATGGGCCCATATGGCGCGTGAGATGGTCCCCTGTGACTGTGGCACAGGGGGGTCCCCCCCCCACCCGACGAGCTCCTGAGGGAGCAAACAGGTGTTCCCCATGTATTTCTGCCCCAGACCAGGTCATAATGAAAGTGCACCATCACATATGTTTTTATCCACTATAGTGTAACCGGGGTGGCACTTCTGAAGTGGGGGTGTGGACCTTGGCCCCCCTGACCGAAGAGCATTTCTGAAATGAACCACTGACCTGGTGTCTAATATTACTGTTGACAGAAATCTCTTTAATTTCAGTTCTTGTGGTATCTGAACACTTATGAAATACTTTACCCATGAGCTGCAGTCGTTCTGTCAGCACGAAGTACATCAAACATGTAGAGTTCCTTCAAGAGCCTTTCGCTATCTTCTGCAGCTTCTTCGGGTGAGGGTGCCTGCAACAAGTTGGCATATTTAGTATGTATGCTAAAGTTATATATTAATAGTAGGTGTTGATACTTTGAATACAACTGAACTTCAGTGATTTTGCTGCATGGAAGGAGAGGCAAGGGTCACAATATAGTGCTCTGGCACAGATATGGAGGACATGAAAAGTCAAAGGTTGTCCATAGGCAGACTTACTCTTAGTGCCAATTTGCTCACTGGGATCAGCTCCTTCTTCCTATATTTCCTATGGCAGATTGGGGATTGTTGGTGGATTTTTGCGGAGGGGGTTAAGGTGTTTTTAAAAAAAAACAAAAAAATCAACAGTCATACAACTGGGCACGTTTTTATGCTGTATACACAGAGTACAGCCACATGAGATGCCTACCACAGTTTGAGCAGCCTTACTCCACATCAGTCACTGTTGCCACGTGATGCATCGTGTGTCCAGTGGCTGCCAGATGTTCACCTTGCAGTGTGGTGGGGCAGCCGACTGTGACGCCCTGTATCCTCGGAAAAAGGCCAGGGATGCAGTGTGTACCCAACGTGGGGTAAGGCTGCCGAATGCGCAGTAGTGTGCTGCTGCTCGTAGGACCGATCCTGGTCTACGCTGCCTTGCAGTGAGGTCTACACAGGGCTTTGAGTGGGAGGCCCTGCCTCCATTCCTACGCATCCATATCAGAGCCAGGCGTGGGATAGTGGGTGGGCAGGTTTGGGGCTGGGCAACCACCGCCCACATGGCCAGAATCTTGGCCTGCCCCAGGCATGGTGGGAGTCTGACAGCGGCCTGCCCGCCTAGCATCCCCGCAGCAGAGCGGACCGTCTGCCCTGCTCTTCACGCTAGCTCTGCAGTGTGGCAGCTGCGCTTGCCCGCCACAGGCCATGCAGGATATCGGGCTTCCCCAGCTCGTGTGTCTGCACCTATTGTATTTCCCAGACACTACACCAGTTTTACTGGGAGAATTTGTTCTTCTAACTTGAAGAGCCAACCACATAGCACCATCTTTGCATTCAACCTGATCAGAAATTTAAACCAGACATACGTGATCTCTAAAACAGGACAGTAAGGAGTCACAGGAGAAATTGTATCAATACATCAATTAGCCTTTGAAGCAATTAGGCTAAGACACCAAATGTAAAAAAGTGAATTGCTCATTTCTTTATCATAATTTGACAAACTTTATCATAATTTGCCTTAACTCTGTTTACATGTATAAAAACTGTATGCACGTTATACAATGAACTGTTGACAATGTCAGCATAACAACTTTATACAATCAGTTGTACACAATGCAATTCTGCGCAAAAGGACAGAGTTAAGGCAGTTTGAAAAAATTGTTTGTCGTCAAATTATGATAAAGAAATTATCAATAAAGAAATAATGTGATAGTTTAGTTAGTGATAAACAATAGAAGTATGTACAGTAAGGAGTTAAGTATATATATTACGTTAATGTTGATGGTAAATTATGCAATATTGATGGAAAATCTGTAAATAATTTCCATGTTTTTTGGTGTTTAATTTTTGTTGTAATGTATATTAAATGTTTTTTTAATTGGAACTGGAATTCATTTTCATGTTTTTTGGAGTTTAAGTTAGGGAAAATGTATTTTGTAAATTGGTTTTGAAAAGGAAAGGGTTTTTTTGTTTTGGAAGCGGTTCTGCCTTTAATAGCTTTTTAAACTGTAAAATGTTTTGTTTTATAAAATGTCCAGGGTTTTTTGGATATGATTAATATAGTCATGAGAATGTTAAAAGATATCACATATGTCAGTTAGGTGATATGTTCACATGTGGATACACAGTAAGGAAGGATAGAAAGAAAGCCAGAAGTATGAAGGTCACATCCATCTTTGCCCTCTGTTTTTAACAGTCATATCCATATATAAAATATCATATCCATATCCCGAGGGGCAGGATGCAGACAAGGAACAAGGAGGGAGATGCAGAGCTATGGGGCAAGGCAGGAACTCCAGGCTTGGGACACAAACTGGTTGGGCAGTCCCCGCTCCTCCCAGTTTGGCAGCAGGTTCATTGCTTCACAGGGACGTTCTAGCCTTCTACTCCAACGCCACACAGGGATGCTTGGGACTGCATGCAAATGATATGCAGATATATGCAAATCACATCATTAGTCTGTATTGCTTCTGCAGAATGAGACTACTGTGATTTGCCTCCCCAACAAAAGGGAGCAGCTGTGGGTGTGATGCTGCAGGGAAGGAAAGGGGGTGGTAGAGATGAACCTACAGAACTGCTCCCCCCATTCATTTTTTGAATGGGTGGCTCTCCCTGCTGCCCCTTCCCCAACAGCTGTTGATGCCACTCAGAAGGAAGGGGAGGAGACACAGCCATGCAGGGCTATTCTGCACTGCAAGTTCAAGCCTCAGGAAGAAGACGCTGTCCGGGGGTTAGGAGGGGCAGGATGGAAGTGAAGTTGGGGCAGGTTCTGGGCAGAAGGAGCAGGAGGCCTTACTGTGGGCACTGTACAGCTGCACTGGGGATGATGAGGCACAATGTCCCCCTCCACGGTCAAACATTGAACCAAAATTACTCCACTGACGGCAGCTCTGCCAAGGGCAAATGGGGGGCAGGGTGAGGGGGACACAGGGCAGGGACAGAGACCTACCCTTCCCACAATCTCTTGTACTAGCAGCCCACCCTGCCACCCCACCCCAGGCGAATGTTGAGCTGGGTCTTTGGGTCTGCAGCCTTGGAGTGTGTGGTGTGATAATGATTGGTGCAGCCAAAAACAAGTTATGAAACGTTTAAAAATCAGTTCTGCTGGCTGGTGCATGCATAGTTGAGCAGCTGCTGCCCACCAAAAAACAGCATAAGAAAAGTTGCGTGTCTGCTTTTAAAAATCACATAACTTTATCAGGAGCCAGCTCTGTCACAAAGACTTTAAGCTCTAGTCAGTTTCGTGTCAATTAACATGTTGCAAGCAGTTACCTTGCTTCCAGCAAAAGGAAGCTCCAGTCAGTTTCATGACAATTACCCCCCTTGACTCACTCCATACTTTTCACTCCCTATGAAAAGTTGCATGACTTTTATTCATTCACTCCGTGGGGAGTATTTTGAGTGATCCATATCTCCTCCCCCCGGAGGAGTTGAACCCCCAGACTTCACAGCCTTGGAGCATGAAATCTAGATCAAGTGCTGGTGTAGTGTACAGCCAAGAAGGAGTTAAGCATTTTAAAAATCAGTTCTACTGGCTGGCACATGCGCAGTCGAGCAGCCGCTGAGCGCCAAACAACATAAGGAAAGTTACGACTGCTTGTCACAAACACTACGCTCTAGTCAGTTTCATGTCAATTACCATATTGCCTCAGAAAGTCAGCAAGAGGCATCTCTAGTCAGTTTCATGACAATTACCATCTGGCCTCACTCTGTATTTTTGATGCTGTTTAAAAAGTCTGCAACTTTTCATACAGAGTGAAAAGTCTGCAACTTTTCATCCCATACTTTTGACTCCATATGAAAAGTCACCTAACTTTCCTTATGCTGTTTTTTCTAACACAAATGGTGGTCAGCGGCTGCTCGATTGTGCATGCGGCAGCCAGCAGAACTGATTTTTTTAATGTTTAATAACTCCTTTTTGGCTGCACCAATCATTAGCCAATCTCAAGCTCCAAAGCTGTGAAATCTGGGAGCTCAACTCATCAGGGGGGAGGAGATATCGATTATTCAAAATAGTCAGGATGCTGTGCATTTTGACCACAACCAATTAACTTTTAAACAGTTATAACTTCTGATTTTCTGGCTGGATCTTCTTCAAACTTTGCACATATGACAGTCCCCACAAATATACGCCATTTTCAGAACTGTAGTTCAAGCAGTTTCCTCAATATCGGGGCTTCAGCAGTCCCTTGTTTATAATGTAGAGCAGTTCTGCCTTTAACTTTCTTGCAGCTACCGCTGCAAAAAATAAACCAAGTTTAAATCCACTAAAGGTTTCCACACAAAAGTTGCACCCGTTTTACTACATCAATTAAAAATTGCATGTTCAGTTAAAATGGTGCTGAAAGTCTTGGAAGTGGCTCCTGCAGATCCAGGCCCCTTTTACATGGGCAGCGGCGGGTGGGGGGATGGGTGTGTGCCTGTTCCCACGAGCGCACACGCATCTCCACCTTCCTCCATCCATCTCCACCCACGGAGCCTCCCTCTGTTTTTATGGATGGCTCCGTGGGTGATGGGTGTGTGTCAGGAGTGTGCGCACAGCTCCACCCACCGCCTGTGGTGTTCGAGATACAAGACTGTCCTTGTATCACAGATTAAAAAAAATTTAAATCAGACTCTGCCACTTCAACCAGCCCTATGTATGCTTTTTAAAACAATGCATGTGGACATAATTCAGGGCCAAAGTCTACAATCTGGACAAGGTGTACAATGCTCTCTTTAAACTTGATATTTGTATGTGATCTCACACCAATCACAATTACTTACTGCAAAAGCATTTATAAACTGGAGTCTTAGGCTGCAAATCTGAAATAATTTACTTGTGAACAATCCTGTTCACAAGTACATGGTTGTGGCCTTAGAAAATACTTTTTGCCCCTTCTCCCATGCTATCCCCTATTCCTGGAACTCTCTCTAAATACATTTGCTCTGCTCCCTCCCAACCTTCAAATCCATCCTAAAAATCTACCTTTTCTATCAGGCTCTCTCTAGTTCTTCACCCCACCCCAATTGCTCACTGATGCTGCTTCTACTGTACCATCATTCAGGGTTTTCTCTTCTGTAACTAAGCCAAGCACATGCACCTGGGACTTCTCAACTTTGTGAACGTGTCCCTATGGTCCTGTCTTCTGTGCCTTTCCTCCCATGTCTTTCCTAGATTGTACACCCCTCAAGAAGGAACTGCTTTCCAATGAATCACCGTACAGTGCCAGGAACTTTGCTAGTGCTATATATATTTATATTTTACTTATGCATTCATAAATTATATTTTAATTGTCAGTAGAAATAAAAGTACCAGCACTGGACATAATTGATGTTTTACTCTCCAGAAACTGTCTGGATTATTTTGGCCCAGATATAGTAATAAAATATGTACATACACAAATCAATTATTTTTCCCTTTGAGAAGAAAGTGCCACATTACCTTATGGAAATAGATATATCCTTCTGTCAGCTCATCTGATCCTTCCCCTGAAAAAACGACTGCATTGTCTGTTTTCTTTCGTATGTATCTGGAAATCAGATACATGCCTGGGGAGTGGGGTGGAAAAAGATTTACAGAGTTGTTTTAATCCAGTTACAATACTTTTCAACTAAAATAACTTGTTACAGACATTGCAGTTTTTATTTCAGTTTGGTGCTTACTACTTTCAGTGTATACTGGTTATATTGGTGGGGAATTTCCAAATATATATACACATCCAATTCAGGAAAGCATCTAGGCATATGTTTATCTTCAGTAATGTGCTGTAACTGCAGCCCTAAGTAAGAATGCTTTTCTGAACTGAAGCCTTAAAGATTTAACCATATAAATAGTAAATGTTTAGCAATTATTGTGCATAATAGATGCCATTAATCAATTTGTTTTACTAATAGATTATCTCTATTGTCCTTCAGTCCTTCTTAATGCAACCTATTTATAAGGTTGGGACGTGGATCCTCCCTCCCTTAAAGTCCATGAGAGTTTTGCCTTTGACGTTAATGGAATCAGGATTGCACCCATTTTTATCGTAGAATCATTCCACATGATTTGGTCTGGAAATTTTATTCTGAAAGTTTCGTTAACAATTTTTTTTTTTCCCCCAACGAGTTCTTCTATTCTGTCTTACTAAATCTGATTCTGAAGTTGAACCCCGACAAGACAGAGGTGATTTTGGTGGGCAAGAGTTTGGGTGCCCTGGGTGAGATAAGAGTCTCCCATCACTGACAGGTTCCGTCCACCATTGGTTTCCCAGGTCCGTAGCGTGGGGGTGCTTCTCGATTCACAGTTTCACCTGGATCTCCAGGTGGCGGCTGTGGCGAGGAGTGCTTTCCGGCAATTACATTTCCGGCGGCTGCGGCCTTATGTGTCAAATTCTGACCTTGCCACCCTCATCAATGCCTTCATTACCTCAAGGCTACATTATTGCAACGCGCTCTACGTGGGGCTGCCCAGGATGATGGTCCGGAGACTGCAGAATGCTGCAGCGCGCTTGTTTAGGGGAGTGGGCCGACGTCAGCACATTACACCAGTGCTCCGGGCGCTGCACTGGCTGCCTATAGTCTACCAGGCCAGATTCAAAGTGCTAGTATTGACCTATAAAGCCTTATACAGTCTGGGCCCCACTTATCTATGAGATTGCCTCACCCCCTGGGTCTTGGATCAACCCCTACGGTCATCTTGGGGGGAGGGCGTATTGGAGGTACTCCGGATGCGTTGGGTGGTCACTGACGATTGAGCTTTTTCAGTGGTCGCCCCTAGGCTGTGGAATGTCCTCCTGATGGGGATCCGAGTGACATCTTCTTTAGTCTCCTTCTTTCAGGGTTGTTTTGTCAGGCTTTTGGCGAGGGAGAGGGGTAAGGTGGGTTTGGGGGTGTGGGGGGAGGGGAGTAGGGGGTTTGTGTTTTTGTTCTGTTTTAATGTTTTATGGTTTTAACTGTCTTATTAATGGTTTTTATGATGTTGTGAGCCGCTACGAGATGTGTGAGAAGGAGGGGGCAGCATAGAAATGTGATAAAATAAATAAATAAATAAATAAATAATCTTTTAATGTATACAAAATAGCTGAAAAAAGGTTAGAAAAATTTAACTGGCTGCCTGCACATTTGTTGCAGGCCTCCCCCTCCCTGGGCTGCACTGCTGGTGGGATGGAGGCCCGACCACAGGCATGTATAGTCGGCACCCTGACATGGCCCAGACCGTGTCTGCCATGGATTTCCGCCCTGGCCCATGATGCTGGCATGCCACCACCAGATGTGTTTTACTTTTTACCCACCAAGTTACCAGTAAGGTGTAGAATAATCCTTTTGGTGTAAAACTATGCCTCAAATGTTACAAAAGAATGTGACGTTCTTACCAACTGAAGCCCGTACTGTTGTAATGTCATAGGTTTCCAGGCTAAAAATAACCTCCTCCAATACCCGAATTCCTTCTTCAGAATGAAAGATTACTTCATGGTGATCACTACCAATATAAGCAGATACCTGTTTAAAAACATTTGCATTAAAAAGTGGCTTTTCATGCAAAGTACTCTACAAAGCAATATAATACGTTACCTTCACAAAATCTAGACGCTCTGAGGCAGCATACGTAGCAGCTTAGAACAGGAGGGAAACTATGGGTGTTAACAAATGAGTCACTGCCCCATATTAGCCCCAGATCCACCTGCTCGTCTATCCTGTGGCTGCCAGACGTTCACCCGGGGCCGCTCCACACGGCATCAACCCAGGCAATGTAGAGCCCGCTCCATGGGCAAATTCTGGCAAAACCAGGGCCATGGGTGCCCATGGGCCGCTGCCTGTCTGATGGGGTGCGTGCAGTCTCCGCATGCGTTCTACACCATGGAGATGTAGGCACAGCCTAGAGCATTGCTGGAGTGACTGCAACTCGGTGGAGGAGGGCAGCGCACACACAGACCGTAGTGCGGAAGAATGCCTGCCCGTTTGTTGCACTCCCCACACGGGACCTGCAAGAGGAAGATGCATCGGAGCTGTGTGGAGCCTCTGGCGAGCTCCTAGCCTATGTATTAACACCCAATATCTACTTTAAACTGTAGTGCATTACGCCAAATCAGGAATGTCACACTTAGGTGACTGCATTGTGTACAGCAAACACTGTAATGACTACAATTAATCATATGTCTCCTCTTAACTTCTGCACAATCCAAAAGATAGCCTAATTTCTCCAAAAGCTTAATCTAGACTAGAGTTTCTAGTCTTGTTTAAAACTAGGTAAATGATTATGATCTAATGCTTTAAGGCAACCAACAAAATTGCAAAGCCCTTTTAAGTTTGGTATATAAAAGAAAAAAATTAAGCCAATTTCTTCAGGTCATAAGAGCTATTTAAAATGCTATATTGATGCTGTAGAACGTGCAATGTAAGTTATGATTCTCTCCATTGAAGACAGTAGGAAAAGCACTTGACTTCAAATAGGAGTTGTATCAGGCCCTAACTCTACATCAGGAATGCATTATGAGCTCTGTATGATGGCTAAGTGTGATAAATGCAAATTGAAAACAAAAATATTATACCTTTCTAGCAGCCAATAAGTCAGGACTGTCTTCCATTCCAATAGCAAATGTTTGTAATGGGTAAGTGATGTTGGATTCTTTCATCAGTTTCAGAAGCACTGCAGAGACCAAACTGGAATCCAAACCCCCTGGAACCCAGCAAGAATAATGGATTTTATTATGTTTGTAAGCCAGACTCTGGACATTTGTATAATGCAAGATGTGCGTGGCTTATGCACTTGAAACTGAATGTATGAACTTTCATTTAGGTAAATTTAAAGACGCGAGCATCACCATCAAAACTAGTAATGGCTCAGCTGATCCTTGGAGAGCATATAGTGGAGACTCTCACCCAGATGTCTGCTTCCCTCTGCATCCAGGGATAGACTGCTTCACTGTCCAGCTACCTTTTTTTACTCCCCTAAAGGGGCAGAGCTTAAGTGATGAGCACCAGATCTAAAAGAGCCCATGCCTGCTCATCACAAGCAGTCACATTGTTTTATTAAAAACATAACCTCACGAAGCCTTATAATTTTAATGAATGTTTTGTGTTTTCAATTAATATTATTTAATGGTCAGCCATGTGGCAATCTAATAGTCCAATTCAATTTTCCCTTGGTATAATAAAGTAATTAAAAACCTCAATAAAAGCAATAGTAATTTTCAAAAATGTCTTCAGGTGTCAAATTCTTTGTGGCTAGAAAAAAAACACCCTAAAGCAATAGGATTTAAAAGCAGCACAGACATTTTCTCAGCAAGGGAGAATAAGTGAAATCATTGCAAGTTCTGCTTCCTACCTGATAAAAGACAACCAATTCTTCTATGTGACATCAAACGTTTTCTAACTGCATTTTCAAACAGAATCCGAATGTTGCTTTTCACAGTTTCAAGATCAAACCCTTAAAAAAAAAAAAAAAAAAAAAAAAGATTTCATTAAAGGTTGTGCTGGATTAAAATAAGGATGCCAACTTTTTTCATATAAAAAATTGCTCATTCAAAGATACAGGAACTCAAGCATATGTACTGGGGTTGCCCAATGTGAGGTTGCTACTGGTGAAAGTTGTGAGGAGGCCTTCCTCTCCCCCCCGGTGAGAGAGGAGTGGAGAGGGAGGACTAGCCCTGGTGGCAGCAGGGGATGGAAGGAAGGATGGTTTGATACCGGTAGAGTGGGTATTGGGATGAGTTAATAAGGCATATTGTTAGATGTTGTTATTATTGAAATGTTAAGAGGGTAGTGTTTTCTTGTGTATTATGATGTATTTGGTGTTGGGTTTCCCCTGCATGGGATAAAAACCCTAATATTGTATTTATTATTGATGTGAGCCGCCTCGAGCTGACTTTGGTTGGGAGAGTGCGGAGTATAAATTAAAGATGAAATGAAAAAAAAGAAATGTACAAAGGAAGCCTCCGTACAAGGTTTCTTTTTAATCTCTTTGTCAAAAGATTATCAGTTACATCACCAAACAATGCAAGTTTGATGAGGGGTAAGTAATTCTTAAACCTTATTAAAATAGGGTTGGAGAAACCCATTGTTATAAATGTTTATTACCTGAGGGTAGATTTTGCACTGTATCATAAGTTGCATGCAGAGGCTCATCCTTACAGCTATGAAATTTTACCATTTCCACTGATGCAACTTTGCCATTTGGCTTTAAATCCAACACTTCATAGTGTCCTGGAAGGAAAGGCTCCACTTTAGGACATGAGGACACTGCGTGCTTCAAGTCAACAAGACCTACAAGCATAAAAACATGATGAGAAGGAAACTGAATGAGTTTTTGTCTAGCTCTGATTTTAAGTCCACCATGGGCTGCACAGCATTTTCTTCTCCAAATTATTATAAAAACATATTTAAGCATTAGAATGTGTTTAGTTTGTGTCTTAGTTTGTGCCAGCCACCTCAACAATGCAGAGAAAATATGCTGCATGAGGCCTCTATTGCAGGAATCCTACCCATAATGGGTGAGGTGGAGATGTGTTTTAGAACTGCAACAAAGTGAAACGCAAACTTAAGCAACATGGGCTTCTGGCTAGCACAAGATGCTGACAGCAGCATATAGAAAATAACTGCTAACTGGATGGAGGTCTGGGTAAGACCCCTAAACAGCAGACATCAACTCTACCAGGATCAATATTCTTGTAAAAATATTCTTGCTGCTTATGTAGGGAAAAGAGGCTCCTGATACATTTCACTGTGCACCAGAAAGGATAAAATTTAACTGTGATACATCTTCTAAATGGCAAGTAATATTTTAGTACTGTGACATTTTAGGAGAAATCGGACACTTAACAACACAGTCAAGCTAAAGTACTATTAAATCTAGTACATTTAGTACCTGTGTGAGTGTGAAAAGCAAAATTACCAATGTACATATATTAACCTATTGGATCAACGTTTTGAGAAAGGAAAGCCAATGGCAGGTTTACAAATGACTAACACCCTGACCTTACAAAGACTTATGTGCAAGTATTCCTGTAACTTTCAAAAGGACTACTCAAGCGTGTGTTTGTAAGGACAAGGACCAAAAAAGTTCAGAAAATCCAGTTATCAAGTTAAAGATTTACTGGGCGAGATGACATTGCCCCTAATAAAAGTTGCCCCTAATAAAGGTTACCATCTCAAGCACACAGGGTGCTTTGAGAAGGACAACTACCCTGGTTCTGGCCGTGCCAGCCTGCTTCAGTCCTGGGCTGGCCAGGTGTGGAAGCAGAACATCCCAGAGCACTGACAGTGGCCAGCCAAACCCCCAGCACCTGTCTGCAGCTCCACTTTTGGCTAGTCCTTGCCCTGGACAACACCATAGAGTTATGAGTGCCAGCCTAGAGCATCAGGCGATCTGCCTGCAACTCTATGGTGGGAGGGAGGGGGCGGCGCGTGGGCCGACCGCAGCAACTACTGGGTCCATCTAAAACAGATCCAGGCAGGGCTGCAAGCAGGCAGACACGGGGGTCTGTTTTACACCCAGAGTAAATGGTCAATGCCCATAGTCTACCCTCACTTCACATGACCAACTTCAGGTGAAACCAAATGGAATGTAGCATGTCATGCTCATTCAGATGCAATTAGATGAATTATAAAGTAAAGTCACTTCAGTGTTGTTACAGGAATGACTCATTCCTTTCTTTTGGAAAATTCCCATTGGTAGTTTTGCTTGAACAAAGACTACAAGATTGAACCCTATGAGACAGAACCATTAAAATGACTGACCTAATGCAAATACCAAGTCTGTGGTTAGAATTATTTGCAGCTCAGGGGTAAGAACAAGTTTAAAAGAACCTCCATTTTATTTTACTCTAATAAGTTTCCTCACTAGTTTGTTAGTGTTCGTACATTTAACGTCTGTGATTATTCTTCTGAAACAAAAAATGTGGTAAACATATTAGAACTTTTAAATACGGCAATTGCTCTGAAGTATTGTATCTACATTCCACCTCTGAAATTGTTTTTAGCCAGGCTTTAAATAGCCTTCCTTTGAGGGATTTCTGTATTAGATTTGTTCTCATTTACTTAAAAATTCAGTGAGCACTCTTGGACCAAGTAGGTCTCAGTTGCACAAGCATAAATCTGGAATAAATAAATCAGACTTCAGGTGAAAACTCTTGTTACAGATAGCTCAAAACTTTTCTAATTTAAAAAAATTAAGTGAAAGCCACTTACATGTAGGGTGATTTCAGACGTTACGAGATCAGTCAACCACGGTCAATTCCCGGTGGTGGCTATGATTCCAGAACGTCTGTTGGGGGGAACGGATGTTCCCCCCCAGATGTTACCACGGCGTGGAATTACATTCACCACATGAGCGGCCGAAGCAGCGGGGCCGGAGGCCGTTGCGTGTTGAATGTAATTCCACACCGGGGTGAACCCCGGCGTCACGTCTGGTCGGGCGCCACGGCCCGGGATCACCGGCTGGATCCCGGGCTTTGGCGAATCCAGTCCTACTTGGCGGCCTCATTGGCCCTGCCGCCCGCCCGTCTCCCCAGAGGGCGGGCGGTGGGATGCGTGGAGGGGGCGGGGCTGTGCGGCCGCATGTTGCGCCGCGCAGTCCCGCCCCCTCCCAGATTCCCCTCCGGGATCCCCCCGGCACGTCTGATACGGCGTGACGGGGTCATCCCGCCGGGAAATGGATAGGGTGTTTTCAGTACGGGGCCAACGCGCCCCGTAACATCTGAAAACACCCCTAGATAATAAATATTGCTAGTCATTTTAAAAGGGAACTTGTTCAGATTTAGTTATTCTTTTTTGAAAATGTGTTACTTGAGTTGTATTTATTTTTTAGTAAGAATTCTGAATGCTTAGTTTATACTGTATACAGTGTCACCTAGTTAATAACATGTTGGACTTGAACCTCAAAGGCCAGGGTTCAAATCCTCATGATCTCACAGGGGGCCATGGCAAGCCTCTCTCTGCTTCCCATCTATAAAGTGGGAATAATAATGGCCTACCTCAGAGGGTTGTTGTGAGGGTGAATTAACTAAGGCCTAAAAAGTACTACTTCTATCATCCCTTCTCTAACACCTCACCCCTGATAGGCTGCTCCTTTTGGTTTCTCAGATTATACTGTCCCATCCTTCAGGATCCCCTTCTTCCCATGTAACTAAGCTAAGCACATGCATTTGCAACTTCTCAGGTTCATGAACTCTCTCCCTATGTCTCTCCCTATGTGCTTCTTCCCTTGTCAATTCCAAATTGTAAGCCCTTGGGGCAGGGACCTGTCTCTATAATCACAACTGTTTACATGGCTGGTGCTAGGTATTAAATAAATAAATAAATAAAAATAAAGCATTTTGAACACTAAAAGCACTATCAGAATGATTATTAATATAATACTGTAATAATCTCTTCATAAGCTCTTCATAACCTCGCTCCCCCTTCCTCTCTGTGCTTATCTCCCTCCATACTCCAGTCTGTGCACTTTGCTCTTCCTCTGTCCCTTCTCTCACCCTTCCACGCCTTCCCTGCTCCCCTAACCGCCTTCGTCCCTTCTCCCTTGCTGCCCCCCCATGCCTGGAACTCCCTCCCTGTCCACATCTGCCTTGCCCCCTCCCTTCATACCTTCAAATCTCTCCTTAAAACTCACCTCTTTCGCTCTGCTCTGTCTGACCCTTTATCCTGCTGATCCACTATATCCTATACCTACGGTCTGTGTACCCTTATCCTTGCCACATGGACCTGCCTGCTGTTGTTCTCAATGTAACCAAGCCAAGTACGTACACCTGAGACCTCGCATCTTCATGAATGTTAGACCCCTTGTCTCTTTCTCTGTTCCCCTTCCTATGTCTCTCCCCAGCTCCCATCTCTCAGATTGTAAGCCCTAGGGCAAGGACCGTGTCTATTTTGTTACTTTGGAAAGTGCCAGGTACACTGCTGGCGCTATATAAATGTTTGTTATAATAATAATAATAATAATAATAATAAAAATTAATCTTGCTGCTCCCATCAGAACCATCAAGAGGAAGGAGTTTGATTTGTCCAAGACTTTTTTTTTTTGCTTAGCAATGATTTCTAAAACACTGAACTTTATTTGACGTTACCTTTTGCCTCAGAGCACACACCCAAGAATCCATCGTCAGTCAGTACCCTAAACAGTGGTCTGACTCCATATGTATCTCTTCCAAGAAACACCTTCCTATTTGCTGTGTCCAGCAGAATGAATGCAAACACCCCATCTAGCAGGGGGGCTGTTTGCTCTATTCCAAGCTTGTTATAAAGATGAAGGATTACCTCACCATCTACTAAAGTTTGATAATCAAATCCGAAGTGTTTTTGCAACTAGAGAAAATAAATTTTTAAAAGGAAAATGTTAGTATTCACAAATATACATTGAAAGCATGCGATTTTACTTTCAAAAAAGCAATTATTATTTGCTAATAATTAGCATTAAAAAGGGTATCGACTACTTTTAAAGTTTTAAAGCAGCAAAACCATTTTCACACAGGGAAAAGGAAAGGATACTCTGGGGCTTCAAATACTCATACCCTCCCTCATACCTTAGGGACCGCCTCGCCCTTCGCGCCCCGGGACGGCTCCTGCGGTCTGCCGGGGGTGCCCTCCTGGAGGTCCCCCATGTGAAGCGGGGGGCCACGATGGAGCGAGCATTCTCGGTGATAGGGCCGCGGCTGTGGAACTCCCTTCCGGAGGAAGCTCGCCTGGCCCCAAGCCTTTTGACATTTCGGCGGAACTGTAAGACCTGGCTGTTTGCCCAGGCCTTTGGGAGGGAGGGAGGGGGAGGGTGATTTTAATCCCCTGCCCATTTATTTATTTATTACTGTTTCCTAACCTTGTTTTTGATGTATTTTATATTTCTATTTTAACTGTTTTAATTGTTTTTATTGTTGTTGTACGCCACTCCGAGCTGCATTGCAGGAGGGGGCGGGATATAAATTTGAAAAAATAAATAAAATAAATACGATCTGGGCTCTATTATTGACCTTGCCTCAAGATTTCCTTTGCAACAACCAAGAGTAAGTCATGTAGGGATGTATTTTCAAAAATGGCTTTTCTTTGGGTTTTTTAGTTTTGGATTGTATTTTAGACAACACGAATCTAGGTGCTGAATACCCCCAGCTCTCACTGACTTCAGTGTCTGGGTAAGAACAGACATAACAGTGGCCCACTGTGGCCCAGGACTCACTGGCACGTGTGTTTACACTCCAACAGATGTTGACCTGGGACTTCCCCCATGGCGGATAGGCAGCTAGCCCAGCCCACGTCCTCAGAAAATCACCAAGGATGCAGCCCAAGCTAAGAGCCACCCATGCAGGCCAAGACAGACTAGCACATGTGTTTGGCCCCATCATCCCTGCCTCAGGGCAGGGGCCACCATGGCCGAGCGCCATGGCTGTGCATCACGGTGGGAGACGGCGCTGGGAGTGGAGTGAGGGTGGCTGCCTGCACGTCTGTTGAGCTCCCCACCCTACCTGGGGCATGTGGCGGTGGGACGGCTCTCCGGCTATGGACACGTTAGTTCAGTGCCCGTCCCTCACCAAGGGAGGGGTGGCCGCTGTTTCCCACCCCAAGCTGGAGAATCGCTGCACCACATGTACATCTGTTTTTACCCCATGAGCTGATCACTTGTGAATAAGGCCGTTTTTACCTGGACACCCCACGCCCCCCTGGCTTGGTGTCCTGGCAGGTGCTGGGGGGGCAGTCCATGTAAACAGTCGGTGGTGGGCAGGGGGATGGGTGCACACCAGGTGCGCACCCATGTAAACACCATGGGCGGTGGGTGTTTGTGCGTGCGCGCTCCTGATACACCAGAAAACTGGTGGAGGCCCGGTGGGTGGAGATGGGTGTAGGTGGGGGTGTGTCGATGTAAATAAACACACACACACACCTCCACCCACCGTGGCCAAACGCCCATTCTCCCCCCCTCCCTCCATGTAAAAACAGCCTAAGTGTCCTGCTGGAATACGGTCAGGTTTTAAGTATCTAGAGCTGAGCACTCAAAAACAGAGGTGCTACAAACTTAGGAAAAATACCATTAAGCTTCTCTACCGTTTATTCCACATCTTATTATGGGCAGAAAATTGTCTGTTGCTTATTCCATCCATATTTTATGGACAGAAATTTACCTATTCACCAGGTTATTGATGCTGTTTAGTTTATTTGTATGCATCTATAGAATACCAAATCCAGTTACATTCCGTTTTCTCCGTTTGTAAATGGAAAAGAAATGCAACATATCCCTGAAAGCAAGCACACATTTCTGGATGCCAGAATGCGAAATCCTGGCTTCATGAACCAATGACAATATTTCTATGGACCACAACTTGGTCAGAATTTCTCCCAGAAGTTTTATCACTAGTGTGTATACTTCCTGCCCTTGTTGCTACTTTCCAGTTTTATTAATTCTTTTTCCTATGTGCTTGCTTTCATTCCTACTACCTCTTTGGCATTATAACAGCATCTAAGGCCCTTTTCAAACAGGCGGGGGAGATGTTCACACCGGTGCAGGTGTGGTGGGTGGGGGGAGGGTGTAGATGGGCACACACCCATATCCACCCGTTTACACGCACGGAGCAATTGCCAGTGCGATGGGTGGATGTGGGTGTGCATACATGTTCGTGGGAGCGCACACATGTGCACACCCTTACCCCAACTGTGACATGTATATGAGACTCACTCATGCATGAGCACCCAGATTTTTGGGTGTTCATGCGTGGGTGCCGCCCGTGTAAAAAAAGGCCCAAGATTATCTGTATGAGAGAAAATGCAGAGGCATTTTTAAATGAGCGCCGTGGGAGGAGGGGTCCGTGGCTGCTGAGTGGCACGGCTGTGGGGTGTCCACGTATGCAACGTACATGGGGAGTGATTTAAACTAGCAGATCCAAGCATGGCTGCCCGTCCACAGAAGCAGCCACCCTGGCCCTCATGGGGCACCCTGGATTTTTCAGGAGTACTTCATGCGTGGCTGTGAGTGGCCACTGCATGGGTAATGGGAGCACGCCTCCCCACGGACCACAGTCACACGAGCAGTTGGAAGTGTGGATGTTGGATTGTGCAACAGTCACAAGTAAAAGCCCATTGCAAGCTTAATATGGGGCTTGTCCAGTAGGGGGAGGGTCAGGGGATGAAACAGTTTTTTCTCTCTCCTTGTCTCCTCTCTTCTCCTCTCTCTGTCCTCCATCTTGTCCCATGCAGTCTGTACAGTATGGAAGCATGTCTTCTGAGTTCTTAGTAAAGTTCTGTTTTGAAGAAACTTCTGCTGTGTGTTATTCAACAGAAAGCTAACTCTACAATAGGTTATGGGCCCAGGACATCTTCAAGGCAATTTTGAAGACTAGAAGCAGCCCAGAAGGAGTGCAGACTGTGAAAGAAAACTCCCAGACAGAGAGGCCTACTGACTGTGAGTAAGAAGGCCTAAATCCCAGAAGGGGAAAGGGAGGGAAGCAAGTATGGCAAGCAGCTCAGAGCTCAGACTTTCAGTAGGAAAGCTGAACAATGTAAACTACCAATTGTGGAAGTTTAAAGTGGAAATGCTGCTGTCTAAAGATGATCTATGGGAGGTGATTACCACGAACAGACCAGCAGCAAATCACGAGGAATGGGATAAAAAGGACAGGTTAGCAAAGGCTACAATAAGTTTATTGGTAGAAGATGACCAGCTAATCCATATAAGAAGTGAGACCACAGCAAGAGGCATGTGGATTGCATTGCAAAACTTGCATGAGAGAACTAGCCTGAATAGCAAACTGTTTCTACTGAGGAAACTATACAAAATGAGGCTTGGCAAAGAAAGTGAAATGCAGGAGCATATAAATGCCATGTTGGAAGTAGTGGCACAGCTGCGCGGCATTGGAGAAGATATAAAGGACAGCCATGTGGTAGCCCTACTCCTCTGCAGCCTGCCTGAATCTTACAGTGCCCTCATCAATGCCCTGGAGACAAGGCCAGAGGCTGAACTGAAGCTGGAATTTGTTAAAGGTAGACTTGCAGATGAATTCCAGGACAGAAAGGAGAACCTGCAGAATGATCTAAAGCAGGGTAATGAGACTGCACTGAAAACCTCAGACAAAGCTCCTAAGAGGGAAACCAGAGTATGCTTCAGATGCAAAAAGAAGCGACATTTAAAGAAAGACGACTATATATGGAAAACAGAACAACAAAAACTGTCTCCACAAACACCTAAGCAGAGGGCTAAAGTCACAAACAGCAACACAGTCACTCAACAATGGAGTGGGTGCTTCAGAACAATGCAAGAGAGCTCATCCCAAAATTGGTGTGTAGACTCCGGGGCAATGAACCACATGACTAGCGATAAAGGATTCTTCACAGGGCTGGATCTGAGCTGTAAAAAAAGGATCTATCTTGCAGATGGGAGAAGCATCAACACGGAAGGAATTAAACAAGGATTCCTGTACTGCAACCAGTCACAGGGAGGAACACTGACCATGCCCATGAAAGATGTGCTCTATGTGCCCAACTTAGAAGGGGACTCCTGTCCATGAGGCGCCTGGCAGCAAGGGGCCTCACCATCCATTTCCAGGGAGTCGAATGCACAATTCAAAGTGGGACAAAAGTACTGGCCAGAGCCACTGCAGATGAGCACCTGTACCATTTGAGCACAGCAAAAGAACAGGCAAAGCTCACTGCGCACAAGCCACACGATGACTGCATCCACCTGCGGCATAGACGGATGGGACATAGACACCCAGACAGCATAAAGGAAATGCACAGACAGCAGTTGACGAAAGACCTTAAGGTATCAACGTGTCCCGTGATCATGAAATGCGACTGTTGCATCAAAGCCAAAGCCACGAGGGCTACGCTTCCTAAGAGTCTGAATAGAGCCACAAAACCACTTGATCTTGTACACAGCGATGTCTGCAGCCCAATGAAGGTTCCCACGCCAGAAGGCAACCAGTATATGGTAACTTTCCTTGACGACTATTCAAGGTACACGATCACATATGCCATGAAGAGTAGGGATGAAGTATTCGACAAACTTCAGGACTATGTAACCATGACGAGCAACAAGTTCCAGAGCAGACCAAAGGCACTGTGGACTGACAATGGAGGTGAGTTCACAGGAAAGGAAGTAGAGGACTTCCTGAGATTCCATGGAATTGAGAACCAAAAGACAGTGCCATATACACCTGAGCAGAACGCAACAGCTGAAATGAAAAACAGAACGCTAACCAAAATGGTTAGATGCATGTTAGCAGACTCTGGACTACCAGAAAGATACTGGGGGGAAGCAGCAGTTGCTGCTACCTACCTACAAAATCAGCTGTATTCTAGAACAGTGAGGAAAACTCCATACAAACTGTGGCATGGTCAAAAACCTAGTGTGGGCCACATCAGAGTATTTGGAAGTAAGACTTACGTATATATCCCAGAGGAGAAACGTACCACGCTGCAAAACAGAGCAGTGGAAGGCATCCTCATAGGATACAGTGAGCATTCCAAAGGCTACAGGATCCTGGATCCATGCACAGACAGAATAACTATTAGTAACAGTGTGACCTTGGTGGAAAACTCAAGCAACAGCGTGATGACACTCCAAGGTCCAGGAGAAGGAGAACAATCAATCACGGAGGAAACTACTGAAAGGGAGCAATCCTCTGAACAAATAGTTGAAATCAGCACAAAGGTAAGAGAAGTGCAGGGACAGACACAGCCGGCTGCTGATGCTGAGTCAAAGCAGTCGACGAGGTCTAACAAAGGCATTCCCCCATTTGTCTGTCCTACAAAGTCAGCACCAGTAAATTGCCAGAGCCAGCATCCTGGGAGGACATCTCGCAGATGTCAGAAGGGGAAGCAGAAAAATGGGTAAAAGCAGCTGAAGAAGAAGTAAAGTCGATGCAGGACAACACTTAATCCACTGCCCGCAGGGAGAAAGACTATAGGTTGTAAATGGACATTTAAAATAAAGTACAATGCGCAGGGAAATATTGAATGGTACAAGGTCCGACTTGTCACGAAAGGATACTCCCAGAAGTACAGAGAAGACTACAATGAAACATATGCACCTGTAGTTAAGCACACTACAATCAGAACATTGTTAAGTATAGCTGCCGGAAGAGAAATGCAAGTCAAGCATATGGACGTGAAAACAGTGTTCCTAAATGGTGAGCTGAAGGAAGATATTTACATGGTCCAACCACCGGGGTTTGCAGACGTTGAAATGCAAACTGCACAAAAGCACATATGGGCTTAAGCAGGCCGCCAGAGCTTGGAACACTAAAATAAACAAGGTGCTCATGAGGGAAAATTTTACCAGGAGCAAAGCAGATCCCTGCTTATACACAAAGAGACTAAGGGGCAGGTGGATCTTTGTATTAATTATGTCAATGACCTTATTGTATGCTTTGAGCAAGAAGGGGATGAGTGCAAAACAATGAGAGCTCTAAATCAGGACTTTGAAACTAAGGACCTGGGTAACATAACACACTGCCTTGGAATACAAATTGAAAGAGAAGATGACAGAAGCTATCTTCTCAACCAAAGACAGGCAATAGAAGAGATGATATAAAGTTTTGGCATGGGGGGTGTGAAGGCAGCAAATACCCCTATGGAAACCAGCTACCCAAAGGAGATCAAAGAAC
>QEPC01011741.1:341943-352716 GCA_003113815.1 Sphenodon punctatus
AACATGTCCCCACCCAGAACAGTATAAAAAGCCAAGCAATACTCCAGGTCCTTGTCTCAGCGCTTGGCATCTAACTTGGTGTCCATGGGCTGATGACCCTTTCTGGAGCTCCTCCATAGGGAGTTCTGCAACTCAACAAGGGGCACCTTTCCTGGGTACGGACCCCCGGACCCTCACCTGTATCAACCTCTCCAAACCAACGCTCGCCACTGTGATCTGCAGGACACGTAAGAAACATATTGTATGTGCTAGGCAGGCCAGGCTAGGATCTATCTAAGAACTGTTGCATTGGGTTCATGCTGTACTTGATTGCATGAGCAGGATAATAAAATAGTGTTGTATCCAATTAAAAACGTCTAATTTGTGGTGTGGGGGTGACAAAGATCCCGATTGGGGAATCGTGCTTGGGAGAGAAATTACTGAAATTGAAAAATCAAAACAGTGAGAGTGAACTAGATAAGGCTTGTGAGGCACTTTGAAAACTGAAAATGCTACACAGTATAAATGATAATACTGTGGCTCTTGAACCTCTCAGTTGTCATAAGACCAATTTGTAGTTGCTTGAAAGTTATGTAAACTCAAATTAGATAGAAGAGAGGGGCTTTTCAGAAGATTGCATTGCTCTTTTTTTTTAAAAAAACCATCTAGTTTTCTGATCCTTTTTCAAGACAAAGAACACTGAGGTCTTAACAGAAAACGTTCTGTACTTAGCAGTCCTTGATAGAAAAATCAAGTAGTAATTTATTGCTATCATCTATAGTGAAAAACAAACAGAACCCACCTGCAGCAGTAAGAAACTGGGTTCAGTGCACATGTTCCAAAACAACCAACCTCATAAGGTTCAAAAATTGTGAAATTGTTTAGTGTATGATTAAAATAATCCACAATGCCATATAGGTGGCTAGTGTTTGCCCAGTGCGTGAAAATATAAGGTGCTATTCAAAGTACAATCTCCCCCAACAGGGGGCCCACTCCATGTTTTGCATCAGGGTCCATTCCCACCCTGGACCCCAAGCAGCCACTTCTGGCGAGAGCTACAGTACAGATGCCCAAGAGCTGCACGTGGCTTCCAACCCACCATTTGCCCACCTCTGGACAGTCTTGTAGTGTGCATCTATTTTATTTTTAAAAAATTCTGCACTATTTTCTTCTATGGTGAGGAAGGGGGAAAGAACTACATATGAAATATGCCAGTCATGTTGTGCAATGCCATGGTTTCTCTTTTGTTCCATATATTATTTTAGTAACCTTGTTTTTGTTTATGAATGTACGGAATAGATGACCTCAATCTGTCCCTTTACTTTTCTAGGAGTACACAATGACAGAATGTCAGAACTGCATGCAAAAGCTTTTAGGTTTATCTGAACTTGTGTGAATCACTCTGGTCTGGCAAAACGTGAAGCAAATTCAATGGAAATTGGGAAATAAATGGGTTTATTGTACCTCAATTTACCCCAACCGGGATCAAAGGTCGCCAATTAACAAGCCAATGTATGTGGGTACAACACAATTTTATTAGATACACATAGCACTGGACATGGCAGTAGTACCCGTTAAGAACCCCAGTAACCTAACCTAGGATATCTTATGTGTCCGAGGCCACGGTCAAGAGACGTGAGCTGGTTCAGATGAGGAGAGGAGGGGGCCCAGGAGATAGCTGGAAAGGAATCTCTGGTCTCTGGATCTTTGAGAATGATTAAAAGGGTCAACAGCCCACGATAGCTCACAAGTGCTGAGAGAGAGATTAGGTCCTTGGTGTTCTCTTTATAGTTTTGCTCTAGGCAGTCTTTTGGGGGGGTGTTATTTATTACAAATACATGTTGCAGGGTCCCTTCCTTCTTTGAACATGCCAGGTACAGAAATAAGCTGATCATTCATTTCTCTATCACTTGGAACATTACCATTAAAGCTGCTTAGCATTTGGGAGTTTTTCTCTACTTTCCAGTTGCTGGTCTGCTGAGGCAAACGCCCTTTCTTTCAGGCCTCCTTTGTCTTCTCAGAGATAATGGCCGTCTGGGTTGGTTTTTCTGACCTTGATTGGCTGGTATTTTCTGCTAGAGTATGGGCTCCTGGAATCTGGTTGATTACTGCTTTCTCCCATCCTTATACATCAGCTCAAGAAACCTCCTTAGCTGTGCTGAGTTTCTTCAGGCCTCATCTTTCTTATTGCTCTGACCATGGCCAAACTGCCTAGTCATTTCCTAACAGAAAGACCCTCAGCGAGTGTCTTCAGACATGATGGTGCCAAAGCACCACCACAAACTTACCCTGTCTGGGGTCGGACTGCCACCATGGTCAGGATACGGCTAGGCCCCTGAACTGACGTGATGGGGAACCGGGGGGGGCAGGGAGCAGGGAGGACTTGCGGTCGCCCATCCCCCCCCCCCACACACATGGCATGCATTACCCCCCTCGCCCCAAACGGACAACCATGGTGACCAATGACTGTCACCATGGCACCCAGCACCAGGAGGAAACCCAGATCTGCTGGGAGTGCTGGGGAAGTCATTCCCTGCTGGCTCTGGTCAATTCAAGGTGTTGGTGCTTCCCTATAAAGCCCTAAACAACCTTGGTCCAACCTATTTGCAGGACTGCCTCAATCCTCCAGGTCCTGGATCGGCCCCTGTGGTCATCGGGAGGGGGGGTGCCCTCCTTGAGGTCCCCCAAGTCTGCCAGGGGGCCATGATGGGGAGGGCCTTCTCGGTGGTTGCTCCACAGCTGTGCAACTCCCTGCCGGTGGAGGCCCATCTGGTCCCAGATCTCCCCTCTTTTCAATGCTGTTGTAAAACGTGGCTGTTCCGCCTGGCTTTTGATGAGGAGAATGGGTAGGGTGGGGGGGAATGGGTTAGGGTGGTTAGGGTATTTTAATTCCTTCTTGTTTTGATTAAGTGTTTTTATTATTGTTTGTAAGCCGCCCAGTGCTGCCTCTGTCAGGATGGGTGGGGTAAAAAATTTTTAAAATAAAATAAATAAACTTCAAAGCCCACTTACCACCCATACCACCAAATATCTGTTTAGCAGTGTTTCGGGGCCGGGGGGCAGGGAGCTTGTGCAGGCTGGGACTTGGGCACTTCCCTGCTAGCCCCCACGACAGTCGGGATCAATCCCAGGCAAACATCTGGCACCCAGAATGTGCTACTTTATTTTATTTATTTATTAAAAACGTTTCTGTCCTGCCCCTCTCATTCATAGATGACTCGGGAGTGGCTCACAACCAGATTAAAAGAACAATAATACGTATACAAATATAAAACTATGATAACAAACAAAATAAAAAGTGATCTGTGCAAGAGCCGCCCCATCCTTCCCCCTCCCCTCCGCCAAAAGCCTGATGGAAGATCCAGGTCTTATAGCTTCTTCAGAAGGAAAGAAGGTCTGGGCTGAGACAGATCTCCACCAGGAGGGCATTCCAAAGTGACGGCGTGGCCATTGAGAATGCCTTCCTGTAACCCTCCAGGAGGGTGCTCCCAGATTACCACAGGGGGTGCCCAGGGACCAAGGGGTGGTGGTGATTCTTCAGGTAAGCAGGGCCCAGGCCATTTAAAAGTTAAAACTAGCACCTTCAATCAGGCCCAGAAGACAATAGGCAGCCAGGGCAGTGCTCAAAGCACTGGTGTAATGTGCTCCCTGCGGCCCATCCCAGTCAAAAGATGGACCGTGGCATTCTGCACCGGGTTCAGCTTCTGAGCCATCACCAGGGGTAGCTGCATGTATTGCACATTGCAGTAGTCTAGTGTCGAGGTGACAAATGCATGGATGAGGGTGACGAGGTCGCCCAGATCACCAATCCCACCCATTGACATCCCCTCTGTCTTATCGGACTTGACCTTCAATTGGCTTGACCTCATCCAATCCCCTACAGTGGCCAGACACTGGGACAGCAAGGAGACGGCAGGGCCTGGGTCAGATGAAAAAAGGTAAATACAATTGGGTGTCTGCATATTGATGACAACACACTCCCCAGCTGTGCATGACCTCCCCGAGTGGCTTCATATACACATTGATGGAGAGGGGACAAAACAGAACCCTGCAGGATCCCACACAGGAGAGCCCATGGGGACGAAGTACAGTCCCCTAGGACCACTCACTGTGATCTCCTGGTGAGGTAAGAATGTAACCATTGTAAGACAGTTCCATCCACTCTGGCCAGGTCCCGCGGGCGGGTCACCAACATCTCGTGTCAAAAGCCACTGATCCAGTAGAACTAGTAGGGTCCATACAACCCCTATCCAGCTCTACTAAGAGGTCATTGACCAAGGCCATCAACGCCGTCTCCGTGCCGTAACCTGGGCAAAAGCATGAACTGTGTGGGATCAAGAAAACCGGTCTGGTCCAGATGTGCCTGCAGCTGCCAGGCCACCACCTGTTCAATAACCTTCCCTAAAAAGGGAAGGTTAGAGACAGGCCGATAACTTGCCAGAACATCCACATTGAGACATGGTTTCTTGAGGAGGGGCCGGCTCCTTGAGGCAATCCCCTCCCCTCCCGAAGGGAGGCATTCACTACCCCAGCCAGCACTGGCCCCAGTGTCTCCCTGGAGGCCTTAACCAACCAGGACTGGCATGGCTCTAATTTGCAAGTTGTGGCCCAAACAGACCTCAGGACATCAGCTGCCTCCGCAGGTGTCGCCAACTGAAATTCATCTCTCAAAACCTGGACAGGGCATTCCTAACCTCTGACTCTGCCACTGCATCTGAAAAGGTGGAGTCGAAGTTGTGCTCAATGCGATTTTTGTTCGCAAAGTACCGACTTTCTAACATGACGGTGGCCCCTGTGTCAAAGCAGGGGGAACCGTGGCAGTGTGGGCCACTGTCATGTATGAAAGGAACCAGTGACTTCAGTAGACTTTGGATTTTTCTCATAATGGGCATGGAATTTTTTGAGAATGGGGTTCAATGCACAATTTTCAGTCCTGTCTAGTTTCAGTTGCAACAGACACACTGTGCTGTATTTTTGGAGATAACGCCAGCCCATATCAGAACCAGGAACTACTGGATTCTCTGCAGCAAATCCTAGTTAATTATTTGTAGCCCATACATTTTTTTAATTCATCTTGCTCAGTCAGCCCAACTATAGCAGCACACTCTGCTAAGAGTATATATCTGTCTAATAAACATTTATTATCTGTAAGATTTTGGAATACATTACTAAACTTTTAGCTGATTGTGCCTGAAGTTCTCCAGCTGAGGATCCTTATTTATTTATATTTTATTTATAAAAAACGTAATACCCTTCCGCTCCTGACATCGCAGCTCAGGACAGCTTACAAACAACAATAATAAATAAACACTAAGTAGATAAAACAACTCACAGCAGGAGGTTACAGACATTATCTTGCAAAGTATAAATAAAAGAAATAACAACAAACAAATTACATTCATGCAACATTAAAGTTTCCTAGACTTTAAGGCCTGGAAAAACATCTCTGGCATCCTGCCCACAGAATTTCACAAACTCATGTCCTGCATATAAGATTAAAAGTACACAGTTCAGGAAACTCCAAAGCTACTTCTATAACCTACTGTAATGCACAGTAGAAGGCAGGCTCGCCCTGACTAATCTTCCCCCTCCTCCCTACCTTTGTACTCTTCCACTTTAAGTGTTACCAGATCTCATACCGGAATATCGGATTAAAACTGATATACCGGTACCGGATTTTTTCCCATTGAAATAAATGGGAGAAAAAAGTAAACCGAAATTACCTGTTTAAAGACAACAATGTTAAACATTCAATGACAGATTCATTTACTTAACTGCTAACCACCAGACTACATTTTCTGCCCAGTAGCTCCCACCCCCGCCGCCCAGTAGCCCCCACAGCCCCCACTACTTTTTTTTCTTTAAAAATAGGGGGGTTTTCCACAGCATTGGTCATCAATTTTTTCAAATCAATCAGAAGTCAAATCACAACACACAGCACACACTATGATGTCAGTCAAGCACGCAGTTTAGTTTGCTAAAGAGGCACTAATCCCAAATTTAATTGACCATCCTAGTTGACAACCACATATTCAATTGGCAATGCCAGACAACAACAGTTCCAAGGCCTGTACATAATGAACACAAGTAACACACACACAGTGTCAATAAATCCCAATTTAATTGACCATTCTGTTGACATTGATATAACCACACATTCAATTGGCAATGCACTGCAATCAAACAGTTCCAATGCCAACACAATGAACACAACACATGCCAATTAATCCCCACAAATATTCAAATAAACCCTCTCTCCCCCAATTTGACCATAGCCCAACGGGGACAGGCAGTGGATGGGACCCCCAGTAAGAGGCTCTCCATCTCCCCTGAGGCAGGGCCTAAACCAGCAGTGCAGCAAGTGGGACAGGGACATTAACCCTGACTGCTCCCTTGCAGCTGTCTACTGGGGGGATAGAGAGCAGCAGAGCGCTCTGTGGTCCTGTGTGCAGCACTGTCTTTCCCCCAACCAGACAGACCCCCAAAATAGATTACATTGCCATCACCTACCTTTATCCTGAACCTCCAAATCCTTGATTTTCGTGCCCTCCTTGGCCACCTGTAGTCTTCTGAAGGTGTAGGCTTGGGGACACAAGCCTAACCTTCAGGCTTGGAGAACTGGGAGGACTGAGTTAGCTCCCAGTCCTGCGACAAGCCGAATCAGAAGAGAATGGGAAGAGGACAGGACAGAGGAGAAGTAGGAGGGGAAAGGTTTTTGTTTGTTGGGTGCATGAGAAGAGGAAGGGGAAGAGATGGGTTCAGTGGGGAACAGGGTAAAGGGGACTCCATTGTGCGTTGTCTGCTCCATTGTCTCTGTTGTCTGCTGCAGCTCTCTCTTCTGCCTGGCTTGGAATTCCACTGCAAGGCTGGGGTGTCTCGGGGGGTGCCCCAACCCTAGGAAGAGGTTCCGCCCTCCACCCTCCCAATGCACCTCTTCCTGGGGGTGGGGAGCCCCCTACCCATGAGACAGGTGTGGGAATGTGTATGGGGGGCTGCTGGGATGGAAAGGGCCCTGCTGCGGCTTTCCACTCCACTCCACTCCAGTGTGTGTGTGTGTGTGTGTGTGTGCGTGTGTGCGTATATATATGCCAGGATGGAGGGCTGGGGTGACTTGTGGGGGGTGGCCCCCTCCCCCAGGAAGACGTTCCCCCCCCTCCCAATGCCCACTGCACCTCTTCCTGGGGGTGGGGGCTCCCTACACATGAGACAGGTGTGGGAATGTGTATGGGGGGCTGCTGGGGTAGAAAGGGCCCTACTGGGGCTTTCCACTCCAGTGTGTGTGTGTGTGTGTGTGTGTGTGTGTAATATATGCCGGGATGGGAGGATGGGGTGACTTGTGGGGGGTGGGGCGCGGCCCCCAACCCCAGGAAGATGTTCCACCCTCCCAATGCTCACTGCACCTCTTCCTGGGGGTGGGGGCGGGCAAATTTTAAGTGTGTGCATGCACTGTGCATATGAGATGGGGGGCTGATGGGGTGGAAAGGGTCCGGCTGTGGCTTTCCACTCCAGTGTCTGGATGGGGGGCTGCTGGGGCAGAAAGGGCCCTGCTGGGGAGCTCCATTCCACTCAGTTGTGGGAAATGGAAAGAGCCGGCTGTGGCTTTCCACTCCAGTGTGTGGATGGGGGGGCTGATGGGGTGGAAAGGGCCCTGCTGGGGCTTTCCACTCCATCGTGTGTGTGTGTGTGTGTGTATGGGATGGGGGACAGAGGTGTCTCGTGGGGGGCGGCCCCTCCCAATGCCCTTTGCATCTCTTCCTGGGGGTGGGTGCCCCCCACCCACGAGACAGATGTGGGAATGAAAAGGGCCCTGCTGGGGCACTCTACTCCAGTGTGTGTGAGTGCGCACGCACTGTGCACGCTGCACGCCCCACAGGAATATAATGGGGTTCCCACAGAGGAACCCCAGTGGGGCTCTGAAAAAGCTCCTACAAGAGCTCTGTATAATAATAATATCACCAAAAAAATACCTCCTTGCCCTTCCTGGTGGAATGGGGTCGAAGGAGGTAATAAATCATCGTTGGCCAGCAGACATCGGACATATACATTTGCATGGGAATGAAGTAGTCGAATTTCTACTACTTTTCCCTGGTGGAGTGGTTGGACTGGGAAGTTGCCATGCTGCAGTTGCCTATGCTGCACAAACCAAGGGCTGGTGCTGCAGGCTCATCAATGCCACCACTGACCGAATTGCAGGCTGATGTAATTGCCTGAATCTTGTCAGGATGTACAGAGATGCAGGGGAGTGAAGGTAGCAGGAGATGTGATATCCAGGGGCTGGGCAATCATACATCATCATGCCCCCGACAAGGGTATCGCCCTCCATGAACCCAAGAAGGGAAAGGTTAGTCTTCACAAAGACCAACTCTTCCACAGTCCTCAGGTCTATCTTGGCACGATGTGGGCTAACGATGTCTCCCGCCACACTGAATACCCACTCCAACGATACACTCATGGAAGGACACGAGATGCATCACAATGCTACCTTTGCAAGCAGGGGCCACAAGTGCATTTTTTGTGAACAGTAGGCCAAGGGGTTGGTGTCAGGAGGGCAGGTGGGCTTGGCAAGATATTGAGAGACATATGTCTCTGCCATATCCTGTTGCTCCGGTTCACCACCATCACCTCCCTCCTCCACCGCCAAGTCCACCATCCCAGAAAACAACAAGGTGAATCGGCCCCCACTTGCAAACCCTGTAGAAACAGTAGTTGCCCCTTGCAGCAGGGGCGCCTGCACCGGGCAATACTGTCGTACCTCATTGATGAGCTCGATCCTGTTGCTCTTGAAGGATTCGACAAACTCTTCTTGACCCGTGGGTCGAGTAGCGTGGCTAGGAAATGTGGCCAACTTGCTGTCAAGGTGTCAAAATGCCTGGTCAGCTCGTCTACCAAATTCTTTGCCAGCGCCCTCACAGGCCCACGCAGGTCAGTTCGAGAGAGCACAGCTCGCATCAGTTGAAGCAGGCTCATGAAGAGCGTCATCACCTGGCTCAGAGTGGTGAGATCCGCGCTAACCTCCACAGTAGCCTGGTAAAATGGCTCCAGAACCTGCATCAGCTGCTCCACCACTGACCACTCCTCCCCGGTCAGTGGTGTGTTGCTCCAATGCTCCGCGTCAAGCAAAGGGCATGCAACACCTCCTTCTGCTCCAGGAGATGTTGCAGCATCAAGAAGGTGGAGTTCCACCTTGTGGCCACATCCTGTACCAGCCGGTGAAGTGGGCAGCCCAACTCCTCCTGCTTCTCTCGCAGCTCCCGGCTGGCTGAAACTGACTGATGGAAGAAACCGGCAATCTTACGGGCAGTTTCAAGGAGTGCCTCCAAGCCCTTGGTTCCACCTAAGGCACCCTGAACCACAAGGTTCATGAGTGTAGCCACCACGAGTAATGGTTGCAATCATGTTTGGGGCATTATCAGTTGCAAAGTAACCAGCCTCGAAGTTTGAACCTTGACATTGGACCCACCCATCCAGCATGCCGTTCACCACTTCGAGGATTTTATCAGCTGTGTGCTGACTGTCAAGCACCTGGGCATGTAACAATGCCCAACAATGCTTTCCAGTCAACACCGCTCTCCCCAGTGCTGCTGCTGCTGCCTGCCACTGCGCTGGTGACAACAACTGGTGACATCTGCCACCAGTGTGCAGTCAACGACAAATAGGTGTGGACCGTACTCTGGCTAGTCCACAGGTCAGTGGTAAAATGTACCACTGCCCCCTCCGCACAGGAGAACTCCCAAAGAGCCGGGACCTCACCCTCCCATACAGTGACAGGATAACTTTCAAGTGGAAGGTTTTGCGACAAGGGACTCTGTAATGGGGCTCAAGCAAATGAAGCAACCGTTTGAATCGTACACCCTCAACAAGGTTGAACGGCCTCTCATCCAGGGCAATCACTTCCCCAATTGCCTTGGTGATGGCCGCAGCCCTGAGGTGGCTGGATGCGAACGTCATCTTCCTTTCCCAGAGCGCAGTTACAGTGGCTTGGGACAAGGACCGGGAAGGGGTCAGCCAGGTGGAGTGGCTAGCACTCCTCCTCTGTGGGGGCTGGCTGGTGGTTGTGGAACCATCACCAGACGGCCCAGCGGTGGCAGTTGCAGCAGAAGTGGAAGAGGGTTCCTCCTCCTCGGAACTATCATCCGCACCCTCTGCAACTGTCACCTCCCCACGCTGTCGCTTGGAACGGCACTCCGTAGGATCACATAGGTTCCCGTGGTGCCATCTCAAGTAAGCGCTAAGGCCAGAGGTGCCATATCTCTTGGAATCTGTGCCACCACGACTGACCTTGGCACTGCAGTGCATGCACACTAACTTTGAGGCATCATCCTCCCAGATGTGAAAATGAGACCACACCCAGGATGTGATTTTCTTCATGCTGGTTCCTGGGAGGGCAGGAGCAGCACGACTGGCGGTCGACCTCTGAAAGGTAGTGCTCGGCGTAACACTTGCATAAAGGGTGGTGGTAGCTGGCGCAGCATGTGTGGATGTGGTGGGTGGGGCCTGAGCTGGTGCGGGCGCGCTAGGATGTGTGTTGGCAAGGGGAGAGGGTGGGGAAGCAGGTGCGCTAGAATGTGTGCGGGCAGGGGGAAAGGTCAGGGAAGCAGGCGTCTGCATGAGACAAAGTACTTGTGCAAAGGAGAGCCAGCTAAGGGGTGGCGAAATTAACTAGGGGTGGCAAAACTAACTAGGGGTGGCAAAACTAATAGGGGTGGACTATCTAAGGGATGGGGAAACTAACTAGGGGTGGTTGGAACTAGCTAAGGATGGTGTGGGGGAAGCTAGTGGAGTGTGGGGGTAGAG
>QEPC01011741.1:364492-383506 GCA_003113815.1 Sphenodon punctatus
GGCCATCCTGCTGCCACCAGGGGCCGGTAGGGGCCATATCCCCCCGCCTGACTCCCTCTCTCACTGGGTACGGGCTCACCCCCCACAGATACTCCCTCCAGCACTTCCCCTGCTGCCACCAGGGTCAGTTCCCAGGAACCCACCCCCACCCTCTAATCACCCCTCCTACACCCCCCACCCCATCTCCCTAGCCCTGAACAAAAAAAAACCCCACCAAATGTCCCCCCTGCAGCCCCGAAGTGCCCCAAAGTGCCGCGCCCTCCTCAGCAGCAAGGTGGCTCAGTGCAGCGAGGCAGGCAGGTAAGTAGCTGATAGAGTCCTGTCAAGGAGCCGCTGGCTGCTGGGCTTTAAAGCCCCGGCTGCTTCCGGGTGGGGGAGGGGACAATCCGACTCTCACAACCGGCTTCTGCGTTCCCGCTCCCCGGCACTCACAAGGGTCTCTTTCTATCCCCGCAGGTGTTAGCAAAGCGGAGCGGAGTGAAGCAGCGGCAGCGCCAGGAACCCCCTCCTCCTCCTCGGCAGCAAGGTGGCTCAGCGCAGCGCAGGGAGGCAAGCAGGTAAGTAGTTGATAAAGTCCTGTCAAGGAGCCGGTGGCCGCTGGGCTTTAAAGCCCCGGCTGCTTCCGGGTGGGGGAGGGGACAAGCCGGCCCTCGCAACCGGCTTCTGTGCTCCCCCCCCGCCCCCCAGGACTCAGGACAGTCTGTTTCCTCCGCAGGTGACAGCGGAGCAGCAGCGAAGCACGTTGGAGCAGCAGGGCAGCAGCAGCACCAGCAAAAACCCCTCCTCCTCAGCCGCAGGTGGTAACCCCTCCTCCTCAGCCGCAGGTGGTAACCCCTCCTCCTCAGCTGCAGGTGGTAAAAGCAGGCAGGCAGGTAAGTGAAGTACTGTGAGCATCATAGGTATAATCCCCTGTGTGGCATCCTGCAACTTGGAAAGAGCAGCTTCTTCAGGGAGATGTTGCTCCTCCAGCTCCCTGAGAAGTTTTTCAGATCAAAGTAATATATCAGCCTGACATCCTTCTGGGGCTGGCGTTTTAACAAGCCTCTTCTTGTATAGTATCACTCCTGCAGGGAGTGGAGCCAGAACATATCCATTCTCTCCAAGTCTGTAGTAAAGACACTTCTTTAGCCTTCTGAATAAGGAAGCTGTGGAGAAGAGCCAGATTAAATGCATACTCTTGTTGGTTTATTAACCCTTTCAGTGTTAAAAATGCTCACAAACCCTGTGAAGTACGTCATTATTCTTCCCTTTTTATAGATGGGGAAGTGAGGCTGGGAGACAGCAATATACACAAGGCCACCCAATGAGTTCATGGCTGAGACAGGATTTAAACAAGGTCCAAGCTTTATCAAGGCCATACTGGTTCTAGCCCTTGCTACATGTAAATAATTATTCAATATGATGTTGAGTGCAGATAAAAGTTGTTAAATAAAAAAGCTCCCTTTTACTGGTCACAGCCTGTAATTTTTCCATAGATAATACAACTCTGAAAATAGAAGATGGACCCTTCTGTAGTTTTAATCAGCACAAATGACAATTGTCTCAAAAATGGTTTCTCTCTGGAAGTTCTCCTATGTTAATGTTTGCAAAACACTATTTTGGTTTGGAGCCATATTTGAAAATTCCCAACTTGAAACAAATGTCACTAAATATCCCCAAATTTTGATTTATACAAATGGAAATTGCAGTTTTATTAGGAAGATGGGCAAAAGTTCCCTATCATGATAGAACATTTGGTTTTGGAGTTGACCACATAAAGAACATTATCACTATTTATAGGTTTGTTCCTTTATAATGAGGGTTAAGTAAAATTGGTAACATCACTGGTATCTAAAAACCATTTTTAAGAAGTTCCATACTGGGTCAGACCAATGGTCCATCTAGTCCACCATCCTGTCTCTGATAGTGGTGTCAAGCCCCGCCGGTGGCGCCCCCCTCCTGCAGAGGCACAGCGGCAGCGGGGGGTTTCCCCAGACTCAGCTGCGGCTGCACCGGGGCCCTCCGGCGTGCTTCCCCCCTCCGTAGTGATGCAGAGCATGTCCCTGCCCACACAACACGCCCCCGGGGCAGCTGCGGGCAGGACAGGAGGAGTCGGGACTCAGCAGGATGAAGCCACACCCCCTGTGGGAGCGCGCAGGGGGCGGAGTATGGGACACAAAAAACAGCGCCAAGAAGCACTCGGCGCTGGTGATTGAGCAGAGACCAGCCCCTGAGTGAAAGCTAAGTGTTATTGAAATCCCTTTGTGCATTTCTGGAAATTAACGTTGTTGCTTCCCTGTGAGTAGTGTGTGACTGGTTGACTCCCTGTATTGTATCCCTGGTGTGACTGCGAGCGAGCCTGAGTAAGAGCGTAGGGTGTGGTTGCGTGGGGTGTGAGTCTCCTTCCCCCTTTTCCCTAGGTTCTTCCCCCATTCCCTGACAAGAGTGTTAGTGTCTCATACCTGCCCCCTGTGTTCCTGGCCCCCCCTCCCTTACCTTCCGGGCACCATCCCCACATAGTTCCCCTGCCCCCCGCCCCCGCCTTAGTGTGGGTCACGGATGTAGTGCAAGGCAGACTGTGGCTTAGACTCCCTGTAACCACCGGGTGCCCTATGATGACAGGGACCTGGGCACTGTGAGGCCTATAGATCCACCCACTATCCTGATGGGCATTTATTCCCAGAGACCCTTTCAAGGTTGGGAGCCTGAGCTGATGCATGGGGCAGCGGGGTGTGTGGGCGGCGGTGACCCTGGCCTGGGAGGGCATTATCCCAGGGTTTGCCTCTTCCCCCGTGACAAGTGGCCAATCACGGTGGCTTGGGAGAAGCAACCAACAGGTCACAATGAGGGATCCATTCCCTGTTGTTTTCCCCCAGCTCCCATCATCTTCCCTGGCTAATAGCTGCTAATGGACCTATCTTCCAGAAACTTGTCAAAACCTCTTTTAAACTCCGCTATAGTACTGGCCCTTACCACAACCTCTGGCAGTAGATTCCACAACCCAATTATACACTGAGTGAAAAAATAGTGACTTTTATTTGTTTTAAACTTGCCACTCATGAGTTTCATGGAGTGTCCCCTAGTTCTAGTACTAACTGAGAGGGTAAATAACTGCTCCTTGTTTGTTAGTTCCACACCACTCATGATTTTATAGACCTCTCTCATATCTCCTGTCAGTCGTCTCCTCTCCAAGCTGAAGACCCCAACCTACCAAGCCTCTCCTCACACGGGAGCCCTTCCATGCCCTTGATCATTTTTGTTGCCATTCTCTGTACCTTTTCTAGTTCAGCTATGTCTTTTTTGAGATGGGGCAACCAGAACTGCACACAATTTTGGACAGAGGAAGAAGAGATGATGCATATGGCTCCTTGCAAACAATTCACTGACAGTTTATGCTCTTGGAAAATTTGCTATTCTCACACAACTGAAAGATGTAAGCAAAGAAGTGAAATGGGATGCATTTTTTTAGTATTATGAAGTTTATTAAACTTTTACATTTTTAAACAGCATTTTAGCTATGTTGAGTTGTATTTGTCAAAAAGCTGTAAATAAACTAAATAGTAGATTTCCTGATGCCTGAAATGGAGCCAGTGCTCAAACAAGTCTCAATGTACCAGTAGGGTCTCAATGTACCAGTCTCAAACTATGTAAATGTAGCAAAGCCAAAAGAAAATACTGCAAAATTGTCTGAAACTTCCCTTATGGTTAGGTGCCATCCACACGTCTTGGCACCTAACTGTAAGGGAAGGCTATATACTGCTATATGACCAAGTGTTGAAGTCAAAGTAAACTCTGCAATCTCCATGGAGATGATTGTTTATATATATTTTCCCTATGGAGATTATGTATCGCCACTTCAATACCTGAAAAGATAAAAAAGTTAGTTTATAAGCACTCTGATGACAATGCAGTGACTACTCGTAGCCAATATGGATGTCAAGAACAAGTCACTACCACTTCATTACCTCCCTCACCAGCTCCATAATCTCCAACGTTAAGACCCAGACACATTGCTGAAGTTATATAAATAATCAATAACAATCAACATCAGTAAGTACTGGGAAGTCAACTGGACAATTCATATGCTTCAGGCTACAACTGTATTCAAATACCTTTCTGAATTGGGAAGATAGGTAAAAGCTTCCATGGAGATTGTATGGTTTACTTTGACTTCAGCACTGTCTTAGACTCTTATTTGCACTTGTTTTGGAAACTCTGTTAACACCTTTCTAGAGAATCATATTTAAACAGATCAGTTCCAGCTTCCTGGTATAAGCCCAACTAAGTCTGTGCAGTTATAGCAAGGATTAATTGGTATGTTCTGGTTTTTTAAAAATAATACATATTGGTTGTAGACAGGCAAATAAACTCCAGCGAGTGCTAAACTTTGTTTGCTTTGAAATTCCTAGGTTTAATATTAGTCTTTGCACTGGAGAAGGATTTATTGAGGCCAGGAAGGTGTGCTCGTGCCAGTCAGAGAATGCATTTCTAGCTCAGGCTTGCTTCTAGGCAATGCTAGTGTCTGAGCTCTCGGATACAGTCGTAGAGAGACAGTGTAGAGATCTTTTATTGGACCAACTTGAATTGGTGGAGGTTTGCAAGCTTTCGGACCTCACAGGATCCTTCGTCAGGCAAGTCAGAAATCCAGGCTGTACAGTGAGCAAAGCGGGGCATGGGGGTTGTATGCAGAGGCTGGGGAGCATTACATCATGGGAGGGTAAGGACAGAGAGGGGTGGGGGAAGAAGTATGCATTTGTAAAGGAATAGGTGTGGTATTATGGGGCAAGTCATTGAGGGGGTGCCTGGAAAGGGGAGTGGAAGGGAGTAAGGTGCCTGTGATTGTGAGATGATAGTGTAGAGAATGACAGTGACATCCTAGGATACCGTGACAGAGTTGGTCAGGCTTTTAGATACTATCTATGTATTTTCTTCACCGAGGACAAGATTGTGCTTGGCTCTTATGTGGCTGCACAGTGGGGTGGTAAGAAGGAACGAATTTTCACAAATTCTGGAGCCTGCTCTGCAGGGAACATGGCGACTGCTCCATCTCCCCTGCCTACTGGGGATGGATGAAAAGTGGAGGGGGTGGGTGGGAGGAGGCGGCAGAGCCATAGTTCCACAGCTCCCTAGATGTAAGCCAATGAGTTCTGTTAACAGCAGTGAGGAGACTATGCTGCACCCCTTGAAGTAGTGTAGTTGTGTATAACTTTCCCCTGAGGAAGCCCTTACTAGGGAGATCTGTAACCTGACCCAAGCCCAATAGGACCCAATAGGTCCCATCCTGCTCAGGCTAGGCTGGGTGCACCCTCTGCCCAAGTTCCTTCGACTTTAATAATGCCTGTGACTCATTATTAAACAAATATTACATCATAGGATTTAGAATTACCACACTGTCCGTGACAGTGCTGGCTTTTGCATGAGATATAAAACAAATGCGTCTGTGTGACCATGAAAGATTGTGTTTAACTTTTCACAAGAGCAAGTGTCCTATCAGAGTTTTCATGTTGGCAACAATCCTGCCCTGACATGCGCGAAAGAAGCTGCGGCAGATCCCCATTCGCACCAGCTCTTTTCCCATCGGCCGGCTCCTCCGCACTGCCGTGTCTTCCCTCGCCCCTCCCGCTGCCACCACTGCCGCCGCAGGTGAGAACACAGCCTTATACTCACACTCTCCGGTTCTAGCGTCAGGGGGAACAGCAGTGCATGTGTCTTAGGTCTCGGGTTGTGGGGTGGAGGGTAGCACAGTGGAGGGTCACAGGAGGGAAGGACGGGAGGGGACCACACACACACAGCACTTTGCTACATGCTATGGGGGTGCCGAGTCTGAGGGAGGGGACACTTCCACTTGCAGTTCTACACAGCAGTCACTCGAAAACACCCTGTACACTATCCAAATACTCATACACAAAATATCACTTACATGCACAGAAACACTCTCGCAGTCACTCCTCTACATACACACACACACACACACACACACACACACACACACACACACACACACACCATACAAATACCAAGGTCAATACAAGTCACACGTATCTGATGCGAAGAACAGGGCCAGCCTCTCAAAACGATTACCGGCAGGGAGGAAACATCCTGTCGGTACTTTTATGAGAATCCTCCTGGGTCCCGCCTTCCTGCAGCTCCCTAGCCGTGTGCTACTCCACAACTGCATCCCTGGTTGCCCAGCAACCTGGGGAGTGTGTGGCAAGGCATTCTCTGTCTCTCTGGTGTGTCGGGCTGCTGTCTCTGGTTGCCTAGCAACTGGAGACGCGCGTCGCGGGGCTGAGATCACCTGCCCGGCTAGGAATACCCACCACCAGGCTGTGATCCTGACAGTCTGAAGGTGGAGTGGGCAGATGCGTGCTTCCGTGAGCCACACAGCACCCACTCATGGCTGCTCACGAAGCACTCTGAGAAATCTGGAGTGCTCTATGTGGGGCAAGCCAAAAAGATCTGTGGCAATGGGCAGCAACACAGTCCCTGTTCGTATGAACTGGGACAGCAGTCATGCCAACAGACCAGTCCACCACTCATAGGCACTGTGGGCAGGGGACACGGCCTTTGCAAGTCACTGGCCAGGAGCGCTGGGGAGCCTGGGTTCCTCAGTGCTCACACTGGGGAAATGTCAATTACAAAGGCCAGCTCGGAACGCTAAGCCCTCCCCCATGGTAGAGGGAGTGCATGGCGGCTGTCTCTGTGGCTGAAGTAGGCACACTAGGAGCCGCCTGTTTGAATCCCTCCCCACGCGCTCCATCTGAGCGGATGCTCCGTGGCAGTTCCACTCAGCACCCACCCCCACCCCCCATCACCTTGCTCGTTTAAAAACACTCTCGGTGTCAAACTGCAAGAAGCTGAGGCACTACTTGCAACTTTTCCACTTCCTCAGATGTTTGCTCAGAATTTCTTTGCTACATTTCAAAACATCAAGACTTTGGTACTAATGTACCATATAATGACACCAAACTGCTTAAGTCCTTTGAGCATCAACAGTTAATAGTCAAAAGAAAATCAATGTGGTGTACACGCACTCGTATTCAATATACAACAGAACCACCTTTCCTGAAAGCCTTACCTGTTCACTTTAAATCATTTATTTTATTTTATTAGGCATCAGCTTTCGCTATAGCCTTCAGATTGAAGCAAGTCACAATACAATGTAATTATAATATAAGTATGAAATAAAAATAAAAGTAAATGTAATATACAAATATAAATAAATAAATAAATATGACAGTTAAAATACTTAATTCAATATTGTAATCTATAACTATAATTCCAAATTTAATACAATCTCAATTCCATTCCATTCTACAGTTGAAGGGGAGGAAGGACCTAAGAAACCAAAAGGCAAAGAATCCCTTTCATAATTCATTTTTCACAGTCTTCCGTTTCCGAGAGCCCAGCCATAGATGGGTTGCGAGAGCCACCACCTCCTCCTCCTTTTTAGACAGGGAGAGGAGGCCCCATACCTGTTCACTTAGTACCTCCCTGTCTGGCTCGTATTCTCTCTTGATTTGAAGGCTCCTGAAGGTAGTATATACTAGGAGACATAAACTATATTTTATTTCTCCATAAAACACCAAACAGACTGTGACTCCCGCACCTCCTGATCTCTTTGAGGAGCCTCTGGGCCTTCCTGAGAAGATGTCCCTTTAGCAATAGAGAGAAACTGGAGACTTGCAGTGTAATGAAGACGTTCTTTTATTTTCAAAAAGGTACAGCTTGAGAAGGACAGATCAGACTAGCTGCCCCAGCTCGGATTGTTCCCTGCTTCTCCTCCAACTGCCCCCCTCATCAGCCATTGCCAATGTTCCACCACCAGGAGCCAATCACTGCCCCAGATGCAGCTAATTTGCATCTCACTCTCCTGTAGCTTGGCATATGTGAGGAAAGTGCACTCTCGGGGACCTGCAATACATTGAATTCCTCATCCCCAGGAGTCCATAAGAATATATTCATGTGGAATGCTTCCAGAGTCCTGGTCTCTAGGTCCTGACATAAGAGCAAACTGAAGGCTAAGCTAAAATAAAACCACACAAGGGAACCATTACAGCAGCTGGTGTTGTTCTGACCACATCCCTGCAACATCAGCTGGGAGGGCCATGATCACACACTCACCAGCTTTGTGTGGTTCTAGAGAATGAGACCATAGACAACAATTCTCAAGCCACCTACTCCAGAGTAGTCTCACCAACTTTAATGGGACGACCACAGATTAAGTGGTTTGGAAACTGTATCCATAATATGTAAAGTCTATAAAATGCTTTGAGATTTTATCTTCAGAATGCAAACAGAAATGTCATAAAGGTAAGACTAATTTATCTTTTTTATTTTTTGACTTTCAGTGGATCTTGGGAGAGTGAGGTCATATATATAGAAATACTAGTTTTAGCCCCATTAACCATCTGTAACTTCCTGTTTTATTTTATTTATTTATTTTTACAGACTTTTACCCTGGCCCTCCTCTCAAGGCAGCTTGGGGCAACTTACAAAATACTTATATGTCAACCCCCACCCATCTCGCTCACCAAAAACCTACCAGAACAGCCAGGTCTTGCACTGTCGACAGAAGGGAGGTCCGGGGCCATCCGGGCCTCCGCCAGAAGGGAGTTCCACAGCTGAGGAATCCAAACTCAAGGTAATGAAAGCATGGATGATAGTGGCCAGGTCACTATCTGAAACGTATGGCCGAAGCAGATGCATCAGATGTAATTGGCAGAACGCACTCCTCGCTACCACCCCCACCTGGAGATCCAGGCAGAGCTGTGGATCGAGGAGCACGCCCAGACTGTGAACCTGGGGAATCAGTGGAGGGCAAATCCCATCAATGATGGGAGCCACTACATCCACTGCCTTACCCACCACCATCACCTCTGTCTTGTCAGGATTCAACTTCAGTCAGCTCACCCTCATCCAATCCTCCACAGCTGCCAAACACCAAAACTGCTGGGTCTGGGTCGGACAAAAAAGAGAGGTAGAGTGTGTATTCATGACACCGTACCCATACCGTCACACAACCTCACCAAGTGGCTGCGTATACACATTGAATAGGAGAGGGAACAGAATGGAACCTTGCAGGACTCCACACGTGAGGTCCCAGGGAGATGAAGAACAATCTCCGAGCAACACTCGAAAGAGCGGAACCATTCCAGAACAATCCTGCCCACCCCAGCTCGGTCCCGCAGGCGGGTCACTAACATCTCATGGTCAACTGTTTTCAAACGCAGCCAACCGATCTAACAGAATCAGCAGGGTCGATAGACCCTGATCCCGGTTTTGTGTATGAACATTTTGGTCTTGTATTTGTGTGATAATAATTAGCCCCTCTCCTACTCTATTACATAGTTTACATATGGGTAGGCTTTGGGGTGCAAGGTGGTCTAATGGCTATGTTGTCAATGCAGAGGGTCTGTCATCACCCTGTCCTTGTGCTACTTCATGCCAGTTCTAACAAGCCCCCTTATAGCTTGCCTAGGCTAAAATCAGATGTCACTGTGGTCCCCTTGGTATCTCTGTTTAGGCACTGCCAGATGTTAGCCCAGGACTGCCCCGGGGCAGGTAGGTAGCTAGCCCAGGCTGTGTCCTTGGAAAATCTACGAGGTCACATCCCGGGCTAAGGGCTGCCCAAAGTGGGTTAACATGTTCATTCTTCCCTGCCATAGACTGAGTGCCATAGCTGTCTGTCCAGGGGGGAGGGGGGACTGGGAGCAGGGCATGGGCAGGGGCTGGCCGCCCATGTTTGTTTTGCTCCCTACCCGAGCTGGGGGGTGGGATGGCTCTCTGGCCACGGGCACGTTTGTTTGGTGCCGACACAGGCCGTGTAGGCTGTGGTTTCCCGCCCTGGGCTGGGAAGTCACCACACCAACCACATCTATTTTTACACATAGGGATAGCAATAGGATTCTTTTGCAGTTGGACTAAACAGAGCCACATGGCCCCTAGTGGAGCTTGGAGGCCTCTTCTAAAGCGTGGTTCCACATTGGATACTTTTAGACCTACATGGGTCTGACCACACCTGCATGCAGCCCTGCCTGGGTTGGGTTTAAATAGACTCAGTGGGGTTCTAGGCCTGTGGTTCACCCATGTAGCACCCCTCCCCACCCCCACACCAGAGAGTTGCGGGCAGACCACCCAATGCTCTAGACTGTTGCATGCAACTCTATGGCATTGCCTGGGGCAATGGCCAGCCGTAAACAAAGCTACAGTGTGGGTCTGCTGAGCAGATGGACCATAGGTGCCCTGGGTTTGGCTAGCCTGCTCCACAGGCAGTGCGTCTGGATGTTCCGGAGCACCGCATGCTCTGATTTCACCTCTGGTGGGCTGCTTTAGACGGACAGGCCACCCGGGGCCAGTGCAGCCATCACCAGGGAAGACTGTCTGTCTAAAAGCACCTATTACTTAAGCATTCTCATGGAGGAGAAGGACAACCCAGGCTATCAGTCTGGTTGCGGGAGAGGGAGAGCCCTTGTAACACCTGATACCCAAGTAGCGAGAGGGAGTTGTCAGTAGATTTAAATTGAGGGGAGCAGTTGGAATTGCAGCTTTGAGAGAGCTGGCTCAATCATGGACTGGTCCCTTCTCCCTGTTAAGGTGGGGTGGGAGGTGGAATAGCACAGAGAGGAATTCACCTCCATTCAGACTGAACCATCACACTATTTTAAATGGACTTGTTTTATGCTCCCAGGTACTTTATCTGACTCTTCACACAGCCATCCTTTCCTAAGTAGAGTTTTGCTTGTTTAAACAGACACAGTTGTTGGTCTGTTTGTAGTCTCAGGGAGCCCATTAAATGTATACCACAAATAAATATAAAAAGGGTAGCAGAGGACCAAAGATCTGCCTGCGTAGCTAAATGGTGAGGTGAAGAAGGCAGACAAAAAGAAGTCCTTTTAAAAATGGAAAGCTAGTCCTAATGAAGATAATAGGAAACTCCATAAGTATTGTCAAGTTAGCTGTAAAATGTTAATAAAGTAGGCCAAGAGGGAATTTGAAGAGAGACTTGAAATTGCAGACCTACTATTGGTAATTTGTAACCGATCACTAAAATTTGCCATTATACCCAAGGACTGGAGGGTAGCAAATGTGATGCCAATATTTAAAAAGGGCTCCAGAGCAATCCTGGAAACTTACAGACTGGTGAGCCTGATGTCTGGGCCAGGCAAACTGGTGGAAGTGGTTATGGAAACAGAATTACTGGGCAGATTGATAAACACGGCATAACAGGGAAGGGTTGTCATCAATTTAACAACGGGAAGACATGTGTCACCTATTGGAATTTTTTGAGGGTGTAAAGAAACAGGTGGATAAAAGTGAACCAGTCAATATAGAGTATCTGGATTTTAGAAGGCGATTGATAAGATGCAAGAAATAGGATCCCCCCACCTATCACCATCCTCTCCCCTGTCCCACCCTTTCCACAGTGCCTCTATCTCCATCTGCTTGCTGCACCTGAGCCCCGGAGGCTGCGGCTGCGTTGCCTGCCTCATGTCACTGTTGCTACTGGTGCTTGCGCCATCCTGTGCTGTTTGCTGAGTGGGTCCCACCGTGCTTGCTATACACTGCAGGTGCTTCCGCTCCTGCTCAACTGTCTCCACCTGGCTGTGCCTTAACAGGACAGGATTTGTGCCCCCTTCCCCCAGGTTGGGCCCTGGAACAAATATTCCTCCTGTCCCTATAATAGCTTAGGGGTGGGACTCCAGGGGGAATTTCGGATTCAGATTTTTCAGATTCGGTTCTTTAGGAATTGCGGATCTCAATTCAGATTTGTATTTTTTGCATGCATTTTTCTCAATTGAAGTAAATGGGAACAAACAGCAGTGCAAAAAATCCAAATTAAAAAAATCAGTGTTAAAGATCTGAATCATCCCAAACTAAAAAGATCCAATCAGCCATTTCTGGGTAGATTCGGTTCTATACGAATACGAAATTCCCATCCCTAATAGCTATGCCTCTGGCCACCAAGCTGACCTCTCCAAAGCCATTGCCATCCCAGCTGCAAAAGAGCTACCAGTGCTAGCGCTGTGGTGACCACAGCCACAAAGCTAGTTTTCAGAGGTGTCCAGCAAGGAAAGTAACTTGCTACAAGTGCAACCCAAAAGATAGTTTTGCCAAAGTCTATCAGTCCACTGTCAATGTTGTGGCAGAAGCTCTTCCAGATAATGATGAGGATGAGCCACTTTTAACAATGTTCTGAATGTGACAGGAGATCATGCAAACGAGTGGCCATGAGCTGAAAATGCTTGCTGATTCTGGTTCACCTTATACCATAATCCCTGATCAACTCTACAATGTGCTCTTTACCAGGCTGAATCCTGAGTTACATTCTCCAGACATATACCCAGGAGGATATGGGAGTTTCTCTATCCCCATCAAGGGATATTTTACTGCCATTCTAGAATATAAAGGCCACACAGCTCAAGGGAAAGTGTATGTTGTGAGTTTAGATACTGGGATGAAAACATCAGCAAGATCTTCAGATAATATTGGACCCCAACAGTGCAGAACCTGTCTTGCAAATGACTGATTGGCCGTATGCTGCCATCACTGTTGAATTTTCAGATGTTTTTGAGAGAGAGTGGTGTTGTGTTGGTCCCAAGTGACACAAAGACAAAGTGGTTCAAATTATATCTTTCATTGGACCAACTGTTGTTGGTGGAAATAAGCAAGCTTTTGGGTGACACAGGGCCCTTCCTTAGGCATGTAGTATAGCCACATGCTGACACTCCTAGCATTGCAAAACATTTAAAACTAAAATCCAACTAAAAGCAAATGCAGTGCCTGCACAACATAAAGTGAGGAATGTACCCATAGCACTTCAGCAATGAGAGGCAGGAGCCAGGAAGGACGCTTCCCAGAGAAACGTAGAGTTTTGGGGAATAGTGTTTAATGGTAACTTGAGAAGAGAGGACCCAATGGGGCAGGGGGGAGGTTTGCATGGGGCTGCCTGGCTACAGGAGGGACAGTGCCCACTCAGGGAGATCTAAAAAGTATGCAAAGCCAATAACATTGAACCTGCTGACACATCAAAGTGGGTTTGCCCTATTGACCTTGCCCGGAAACCAGATGAAACAGATCTGAATTCTAAAGTTGTCAAATGTCATGGCCCACTGAACATAAATAAAATGCTTCTTACTTTGAAAGAGACTACTGTCTTCACAGCCTTGGATATGTCTTCAGATTATCACCAGATCAGTTTAGTTAGTGCAGGCGCAAGTCTTGTTCAAGCCTATTCTGTTTTACTGGACCAACTTCGGTTGGTGAATGCCTACATGCTTTGGAGTCAAGCTTTTTAAAAATTACATGGCATTACTACTTTTACCTGACTGGATGTCCAAACCACAACCATGAATAAGCACTTATTTTATATAAACTGAGCATGAAAGTGGATTAAAGTAGACAAACAAAAAGAGATGATAGCCTAAGGGTACTGGCAGCAGCAGCTATAGTATAGCACTCCCAATGTAATCAATTCAATATAAATCCCAATAAAGAAAAAGACAGATTTCCAGAAAGTTTCTCTTCCCAGACCTCCGTGTTCCAGGGCTAGGGGTGAGTTCTAACTGACCTGCAGCTTACTAGGGGACTGTTTGTCCTGGGCCTCCCATTAGATGCATGGTTACCTATGCACAGCTCCTAGGGTAGAGCACAGACTAAGACCAGGATCCCCAGTGCCTGATGCCCTAGATTACAGCCAGTGTTGGAGCATTTTCTCACTTCTTGCCTTATCACATGCACACACCTGTGCCCTGTGTGGTACTTCCCTTCCTGGACAGGCCTGTGGGGTGACCAAATATGCAAGTTTTTAGAGGGCACTTATGAAATATACAGGTTGCAGGGCTGCATTGGAACTTACGTATATCTCATAAGTGCCCTCTAAAACTTTGCATATATGGCAACCCTAAATAAAGGACCTTCCCCATCAGGAGCAGTGGGTAGAGTTTAGAGTGATCACCGCCTTCCCTGCACCCCTCTGCCGAGTGGCTCCCTGGGGCTACCAACACAGACCAACTGTAATCTGTACTGGGCCTGATGTTTTTTAATATATTTATTAATGATCTGGAAAAAGGAGCAAAAAGTAAGGTGATCAAATTTGCAGATGACACAGTTATTCAAGGTAGTTAAAACCTGAGCAGACTATAAGGAAATGCAGGAGGATCTTGTGAGACTGGGGGACCAGGCATCTAAATGACAGATGAAATTTAACGTTGACAAGTGCAAAGTGATGCACGTAGGGAAAAACAATCCGAACTATATGTACACAATGCTGGTTCTAAATCAGGTGTTACCACTCCAGAAAGGGATCTTGGAGTCAGTGGGTGTTAACAAATGTGACGGTGGCCTGCTTAGGCCTGCTGTCTCCCACTTTGGTCCACGGACGACCGTCATGCTTGTTGGGAGTCCTTCCAGATGTCTGCCCCGGGATTCCCCTGGGTGCGTGAGCGGCTAGCCCGGGCTGTGATCCCAGAGACTTCTGGGGTCACAACCCAGGCTACCATCTGCCCCATCAGGCCAGAGCAAGTTATAGTGGGCTATATTTTATAGCTTGCTGTGGCCCAGTCCAGATTGGGTCCGCCCTGGCTGTCAGTCATGGCAGGGGCACTGGGCGCAATGCAGGGGTGGCACCAGCCGGACACTGGTGCAGCTTTCCCCCTCCTCCCCGGGTGAACGTTTGTTCCATGGCTGGAACCAATCCTGACTGGGCTGCCAGTGGCTTCCTGAGCCGGATCGAGTTGGGATGGTGGCAGTCCATCGTCACTTGTGTTAACACCCGTTGTAAACAATATATTGAAATTCTCAGCTCAATATGCAGTAACAGCCAAAAAAGCAAACAGGATGTTAGGAAATATTTTGAAAGGGATCGAGAATAAAACTGTAAATATCATAATACCTCTATATAAATCTATGGTGTGACCGCACCTTGAATATCGTGTGCAGTTCTGGTCACCCCATGTCAAAAATATATAGTATAACTAGAAAAGGTACAGAGAAGGGCAACAACATTTTAAAAAGGTATAGAACAGTTCTTGTATGAAGAGAGGTTTGATAGGTTAGGGCTCCTTCAGATTGGAGAAGAGACGACTGAGAGGGGATAGAATAGAAGCTTATAAAATCATGTATGGTGTGGAATTAGTAAATAGGGAGTGATTATTTACCTTCCCAAACAGTACTAGAACTAGGGGACACTCCATGAAACTAACTGGTAGTAGATTTAAAATAAGTAAAGTACTATTTACTCAACACACAATTAACTTGTGGACTTTGTTCCCAGATGATGTGGTCAAGGCCAGTAGTGCAGCTGGGTTTAAAAAAGGATTCAATAAGTTCTTGAAGATCCATTAACATCTATTAGCCAAGTAGGTTTAGGCAATGTAACTTCTTAGGGTATTTATAAACAAAATGTGCCCACGCGTGGCACCCCACCGTCAACACATCCAACTGCTAAAGTGACTGCTCCCGTGCGCTCCCGTGACCCATGCAGCGGCCACTCATGGCCACACACGGAGCACTCCTGAAAAATCTGTGCAGGCCAAGGTGGCTGCCTCTGTGGACGGGGCAGCCGTGATAGTCTGCTTGTCTGAAGTGCTCCCCATGCACACTGCATGCATGGGCCCCCGCAGCTGTGCCACTCAGCAGCCTCGGAACACCCGCCCATCGTTTAAAAACACCCTCACTGTTGGGCGGTGGGAGTGGACAATAAGGAATAGATTGCCCACTGTGACCCGATTGAGTTATTCTTCCAAGCGACAGATTGGACACCGTTGGGAGACAGGATGCTGGGCTTGGTGGACCATTGGTCTGACCCAGTATGGCACTACTTATGTTCTTAAAGAAGCAATATGTAAACTTTATTTGCTTACAGGACTATTCCACACTCAGCTACAGTAGTATCACCTTCTGAATTATTCAGAAGATGTAAAGCGATTACCATATTTATTTAAATTTATATGCCACCCTTCCTAAAAAGGCTCGGGGTGGCCCACATTAAAAATATTAAAACACATACACAAATATCCTAAAAATCCCCAACCCTCGCACAACTCTGACCAAATCCACCTGATACCACCTCCCAGTTCCCCCCACTCAAACCTCTCCACAACCCTACCCCAAAACCCACACCTATCCCCTCACAAAATCTTCTTACACCTTTCTCCCATGCACAAACCCACCTCTCACTGGGAGGTCAGGGCATTCCTTCCCGCTCCCTTCCCCCATGCCCCTACCCCACCTCTCACGGGGGGGAGGGAGGAGAACAGGGCACTCCCACCCCTCCTGTTACCCCTCCCCTCACTGGGGGACTAGGGCACTTCCACCCTGCCTCTTCTTCCCCCTCCACCATGCCTGTACTCCCCTTTCACAGGGGGACTAGGACACTCTTCCCCCCATGCCTATACCCCCCACCACAACACTCCCTCCAACCCCGTCCTCTCACTTCTGACTCCTACCCACAACCCCCATCTCACTCCCCTTTACACCCCACTAGAACAGCCAAAAAAACCCAACTGAAAACAAACTCTCTACCCCCATTCTGAAACAGGCCTCTAGTAGTGGAGGGAGGGGGTGGGGCAGGCCTAGGTGTTGCGTTTCTGGAGGGAAGGAGAGATCGTACACCTTCTTCCCCCTGCAGACATCTGAGGCCACTAGTAGTGTAGGGAGGAGGTGGGGCACAAGAGTTAGGAGTGCAAGACAAAGAAAACCACCAAAGAGATTTGAAGACTTTATTGAAATTAAATGATAAAAAAGATCAGTTTTATTATTCTAAAGAAGAGAGATTTGTTGTATTTAGCTAAGTTACTGTTCAGTAGGTCAATTTCTTTTCAGTTTTTAAGTTTGTCCACTTGAGATTCCTGTAGCTTTGCTGCAGGGTCAAAGGAAGGCTAGCAGGAAGATAGAGGGAGAGAGGAAGCAAGATGGCAGAGCCTCTGTATGGGACTGAGAAATAAAGATGCCTATTATTGTTATAGCCTGTCTCCAGTGTCTTGGATAAAAGAGGCACAATACAAAAAGCGACTTTAGTTTATATTGTATAAAATGAAGGAAAAAAATGTTTCCATTAATTAATCTCCCCCAATAGATTTAGAAGTCTAAGGGGCTTATGAAAAAAAAAATTTTCTTCGCAGTTGCTTTATTGCAATGGCATTGGCTATCTAACTCTGGAATTTCTCTCCTTTGTCACACAATTTTAAAGAATGCTTAATATTTGCTGAATGGAAAAGATGTATAATGGAAATATAATTAACTATTTGAAAAAGGAAAGATTTAACATCACAGCTGATTTTCAGGTTGCTTTTTCATTATTCAGATGTTCACTTAGTTCATTTTGGCTATTTGCACATGTGCAGAAGTGGAAATGAAGTAACCCAGCATCTGAAACTGAACACCCCCAAACAAACAAACATTAAAAAATGGATATACAAGTATCCATTTTAGTTCTGGATTATCATTTGGATATTCATTTGGATGAAAGAGTGGAGGGAATATTTATCAGGTCTACAGACGACACATAACAAGAGTTTTGGAAGAACTAGAATTATAACAAGAATTCAAAAAAAATATTGATAGCCTGGAAATCTGGGCTGAAATTAACAAAATGAAGTTCAACTGAGATAAATGTAATGTTTTGCATTTAGCGAACAAAAATCAAATGCATAAGTATAGGATGGGGGATACCTGACTTAGCGGCAGCAGCACGCGCAAAAAAGATCTGGGATTGTAGTAGCTGATCACAAACTGAACATGCGTCAACAATGTGCTGCAGCAGCAAAAAAGGCTAAAATGTTAGGTTGCTTTAACAGAACCATTATCTTCAAGAGTGAAAACAGACCTGCACCTTAACACTGCTGCACGCATAAGAAATATTCAAGTGGAGTTACGCACATGTCTGTTTTCACCCTAAGTTAGCGGAGGTAATAATTCCAGTGATCAGACTCCACCTGGAGTACTGCGTCCAGTTCTGGGTGTCTCAGTTTAAGAATATTGACAAACTGCCGTGGGTTCAAAGGAGAGCAGCAAAAATGATAAAGGATCTGAAAAGCAAATCTTATGGAGAAAAAAGTTGAAGGAACTGTGTAATTTAACCTAGTAAAGAGAAGATTAAGGGGAGACATGATAGCAGTCTTCTAATATCTAATGGACTACCACCAAAACGATGGGAAATTGTTCTTAATCATTACTATAAAGCAGAAATAAGCAAATGATAGCTTGGAAGCGGCAGCTCTTGGGCACCTGTAATGCAGCTCTTACCAGAAGTAGCTGCCTGAGGACCTGTCCATGCTGCGTTCGGCTGCCATTTCTACCATTGGCTTCTCCTAGGGGCTGTGGTGCAGAGGAAGTGGTGCTATTATTGCTGCCCCAACTCCCCAGACTGCCTGGGTGCCAGAGTTTGGGGGGTGGGGGGGCGGAATGTGGGAAGCCACATTGTCCTGTTCCCAGGATCAGGGGAATCTGTGATCAATTAAAAGTCTCTTGTGACTCTCTGAAATATAAAAAGTTTGTTATGAGGCTCTTGGGCTTGGGAAATTTTCACACTCCTGCTGAAGAGGCCAGAACTGGAAATAATGGACTAAAATTAGAGGAAGGTAGATTTTGGTTAGATATCAGGAAAAACTTCCTAATATTAACCGCTGTTCAGTAATGGAAGAAGTTTCCTAGGGAGAGCATAGGCTCTCCATCACTGGAGGCTTTTTAAAGCCTCTTCCCTTGCTGCTTAGGATCTTGCATCGTTCTTCACCTCAAAGATTGACAAGATCTGAGAGGACATTGCCTACCACCCGCCTCCACCTCCCGCACCACCCCCTCCCTCCTCACATCCTTCCCTCCTGCCTCTCTCGAGGAAATCTCTGCTCTGCTCTCTTCATCCAACCCCTCCACCTGTCCCCTTGACCCAATCCCCTCCTGCCTCCTGTTGCTCCCACTGTCGCTCCCCCTCTTCTACATGCCATCAATCTCTCCCTTTCCACAGGCTCCTTCCCCTCTGCCTTCAAGCATGCCACTGTCTCCCCCATCCTCAAAAAGCCCACCCTGGACCCATCT